>WHYT01017180.1:72043-130038 GCA_009806455.1 Tetrax tetrax | reverse complement strand
TGTTTCCCAGAAGGATCTTAAGACAGGGGTGTAGAAGGAGCTAGCTCATCTCTTCTGGCTTCAGACCTACTGTGGGCATGGGAGTGGGTTGAGGGGGTGCCCTTCACAGGCTGCTTCCTCTGCTTAAAAATACAAGGAAGCAAAAAGTTCTCTCACAACCTTTCCTGTAGGAAAGCCCTGCAGACTCCCTGTGCTTTTGCTTATAAATGAGGTCTCCCTCTCTCCTGCCCTGTCAAACTTTGCAGTGAAAATTACAAGCAATGCTTTTAGTCTCTAACTAGACTTAGGGAGAAAATCTTCAGGTCTGAGCAGCAATTTTGTACTTGCAACGTCCCATCCCTCTCATCTGTCCCTGGAGTTAATACCAGCCTGGCACATCCAGGAGTTTCTGGCTGTTTGCTGCTGCGGTGCTTTCCCCAGGGACAAGCTAAAGCCAAGGGAAGGAGCGCAGGTACAAGGAGTCCTATAATCAAATACAGCAACCACAGGGGATTTAATTTAATGTTTTGCTGTTAAGTGAAGGAAAGAGGCAGGGTGAAGGCAGGTAGAGCCCACTTCCCTCTTCTTCTCAAGACACGATCATCTGAAACCAAGCCATTGGATCTACCGTGTGCACAGACTGGAGCAGGAGGTGAAGGATGAGCAGTTTGAGAAAAGGTCTCTTGTTGCTTGACAGAAATGCAACTGGGTTTCTCCGTGCAGCTGGGGCTTTCACTGGCACCTCCCTCCTTGCATGAAGGAAAACTGTCCCAAAAGCCTGCATCCATGTGCACTCGTTCATGCAAAACGCATCCTGGCTGCCAAAGGGCTTCATTTGCCCAGTTTGACTTCTCTCAAGTCTTTCAGGCTTCTTTTCACAGAGGCTTTTTCTTTTTCTCTGTGTTTTTTTTTTCCCCCTCTCTTCCATTTTAATTAAAGTATTTGTCTCCACAGCAGGAAATGTAAACTGTGCAGCAGACAATCTTGATATATATTTTAAAAGAGGAAAAATTATTTAGCAAAGCTATTATCTTCAGATATGCACAGAAGCAATCACCAGCCCTGTTCCTAGAAGACAGAAAAATAGAAGAAAAAAAAAAACGAAAATCAGGGCTGCTGCTGCTTTAAAAATTAGAAAAAAAACAACCATGGTAAACAAGTTTTTAATTCTGTGCCTAGAAATGAAGGGTCAGATTTTTGGCAAAAAAAAAGCCATTCCTCTTAGCAAAATGCAGGAGCTTTTCCCTGGGAAACTCCAAGAGCTGAGGAGTAGCTGGATTATTTGGAAATTCTGCTGCTTAGTATTCCCATTGAAGAAGGGCTGGCTGCTAAGCACTAGTGAAAACCTCATTTTGTCTAAGTTTAATTGGGAGCTGAGCGCTGCTGAAGATATGGTCTGGGTTGTGTGTGCTGACTGTATCCTGGGTTTGGAAATCAGCCCTGTATGCTGCTCTTGGCTGCAGAGGCGATCTGAAGGGGAAGGACTGAATTTACCACTCCGTGCCTCGGTTTCCCCACTTGCAAAATGCAGATTATCACAGTTCAGGCTACAAATCTAAAATCACTGGCATGGAGCAGCTACTAGGAGCTACTGCAGCAGACCAATAACACAAAAATACCTAAAGAGATGAGGCACTCTCCACTCTTCAGAGAGCAATTGATTAGTTGAGCTCTCCTGTGATTTTTGCCCAGCAGAGATTACAAACTTGAAAAAAAAAAAACGTAGAAAATCAGAGTGCACTCTTGCTGTTTCTCTTTCCCTCTTCCCAGCCTCTGCCTACCCTGGTCCAGGAAAAAAAAAAAAAATTAAAAATCAACTTCTCTAAATATTGTTTCTCTCACATCAGCCCAGCAGGAGAGGCAGAAATCAAATTATAACCACTGAAATAACCATCAGTGCTTACTGCCAGGAGGGTGGGTGGAGACAGTGGAACATTTTGCTTTAGGTTTAAAAAAAAAAGATAAATGTATCTTTACTAAAATAAACAAGTGCAAAAGAAGAAACAGAAAGAAAATCAATCAGCCGCATTTACAACAGGGAGATTCCATGCAAAGAGTGCTCCATCCAGAGAAGTGGATGAGAGGTGCAGGAACCAGACCCCCTCTGTCCTTCTCCTCTCTTGGAAGAGTTCTTTTTTTATCTCCACTCGTGATTCTGAGCTTTCTCTCCTGGATATATGTCTTATGGAAAAGTCCTAGAGACAACTTTTTCCTGTGAGGAGGAGGAAAAGCAGAGCCATCCACCTTGTGTCCACCAGATAATTCAAGACAACCTCTGTGAAGGGATCACACTGTTTTCAATACCTCCAGGATCTGGCAATAATTTGGGCAGAACTTGCTGGGTTTATACCTCTTCAATTCTTTGTAGATAAGAACAGATAAGGACCAGGATTGTCACATCCAGATATTTTTACAGAGTTTCTCTTCTGCAGGGATTATTTCAGGAAAAAAGCATGTGCTATATAGAAATGCTGTTGCAGCCTTTCTGTTCATCTCCCCAGTTTTCCCTGGTTTTTGGCTAGAGGATCCGTAACTTCAGGCACCAGCAAACTAACAAACTCGCTTGCTCTCTTCCAAAGCCCAGCTGCCAGCCAGCAGGATATCATCACGCAAGACCTGCACCAGGGCTCAATTCTGACCGGTGCGTGTTTGAAAACCATCTCTCTGCCCGCATGAGCTCAGGAGGCAACGACGTAGCAGCAACGGGGGCTGAGCAGGCTCAGGGCACCGGCAGCTTTCCTCAGTGCACCCAGGCAGATGCATTTGGGGCACGTTGGCTTACAGGTGCGACTGCCCAAATTAGCCCCAGACCTACCTGCCTGGCTGCCTGGCTAAGCACAGCCCGTCTCTTTGAGGAAGGTTTGTTGGACCCGCACAGAGAATGGTCTCAGACATGCCAAGACCAAGAACCGCTGCACAAAGCGCCCACCGTTGCATTTTGGAAGATGCCAGCTCACAAACACGCGCCCAGGCCCACGTTGCGGCACCGTCTGTACTTGTGTCCCCTCCAGCCCCAAGGAGATGGGGTGATCCTGCAGCAGCAGCCAGCAGCTCGGACTCAAGGCTTTGCCCTCGTTGGGGACAGCAGAGCGCTGGGCATCCCTGTCCCCCAAACTTCCCTCCACACCTTGTCCCTGGAAAGCCACCGCACCTGCAGCAGCTTCGCCGCCGCAGAAGGGTTAAAAATCCAGTTGAGCTGCAGAGGAGGCTGAGGCGGTTTTGTGCTCCTGCAGTGCCATCAAGTGCTTTAGGTACGCACTGCAGAGTCCCTCCTGCCTGACAAAATTTGGAGGGGCCGAGGAGGCAGAGGAACTGGCGAGCAAAACCTCAGTGTTCCTGGATGTCCCTGGAAGTGGCATGTCCCACTTCCAGGCACTGGCCACCCAGGAGTGGGAAGTCCTGCGGCCACCACCGCCGCATGGACACCGAGAGGCAGTCGCAGGGCGGCCCTGGGCGGTCGGTGATGCTTTCTGGGCCTCGCTTTCCCCTCCAGTGCCCCCCGATCCCTCGCAGCTCTCCCCGCACGCACCAAGTCCTGGGGCAGAGACTGTCCCAGCGAGCCCTAAGCCCGCAGGAGGAAAAGGCTGGAGAGCAAGGAGGTGAAAAGCCCTTCAGGGTTTGTTCTGCTTGTGCTTCAAGAAGGGAGGCTGCAGCCGGGTCCAGCCCTGCACGCTCAGGGCCAAAATGTAGATGGCTGCGAGCAGCACTGCTGCGGGGACAGACACGGGGCACTCCTGCCTTCACGGCCCTTGTTTCTGGCTCTTGCACGCACCAAGAAAATAAAAATAAAACAAATAAAGTGAAAAAAATAAATTTGAAAGCACCAGAGGGGAGGAAAGTGGAGCAGTCTGATAGCAGCTGGGTGCACAGTGCAGGCCTCTGGGCTGTGACACCGACATCAAGCGCCTGGCAGCCATTTTTAGGCCATACCATGCAGGGCTGTCCTCATTTCCCTGCCCTCACCGGCACCGCAGACCACGGGGGAATAAGCCGGAACCACCACCGTGGTTTGAATCCCAGCCCTGCCCCAGTCCTTACCCCAAGCTGGCAGCACCTGCCTCTGCTATGGGCCCCCCGTCCGGGCTCGGGGATGAAATCCCTGGAGTGGATGAAACAGGCCCACACAGGCGGGTGGCTGGAGGGGTTTTATTTTCCTGGGAAGCTGCTTTTTCAGGCTTCCTGAAAAAGCTGCAAACCCAGAGAGGGGTTCCCTGGAAAGGGGAGGGTAAGGAGGTGAACCAGCACAGCAACCAGTGGAGAAGCGAAGGGCTGAGGTGGGATGGCAGGGGATGGTGTTCCTCTGGAGAAACTCAGCCAAAAACCTTCCCTGTCAAAGCTTCTTTTGCAGAAATATTGACTTTTTAATCCAACTAACAAGGAACCAAACAATTTAGGTTGAAAGCGTTATAATTAGCTTTGGCAATGCTCCCACCTCAGCGCCCGATATATTCCTGGTTCCTTCTCACACTACAGCTCTCTAGCTGGACTGCCTTCACTGCCATACGTGGCTTTGACTGGCCATGTTCAGTTATTACTTTTTAAGGAAAAAAAAAAGGTATTTGGAAGAAAGTAGGTTCTTCGCAACCAAATCATAATATAAAGGATCTGCCCCAACCAGATTCTAACAAAAATTTCTACTCAGAGGAAATTTATGCCAGTGTAAATGGATGAGAAAAGTTATTAGAGTGGAATAATAATATTTTACATTCATTTTATAGCAATATAAATGACAGCAAAAAATGTAAGCAAAATTAGGGGGATTCATACGTTTTCATTTCTTTCCTCTTTGCATTTCCGTACCTTTCTTAGCCTGCTCCATCTGGAGGAAGGTTTCCAGCCAAGCATGCCTGGCAAGGAGTCAAGGGCAGAGGGACGCGCTCAGACCAGTGTCCTGGGCTGATTTTAGATAACAAGAAAGACAGAAAAGCAGGACCTATTTAAGCTCATGCTCTTTCTTAAAGCTTTGTAGAAAAGCACAATGGCAGAGAGGACTCTGACACTGTCCATTCCATGGACACCCTTAACATGTGCCTTCTATCACTCTGAGCCAAAAACTTCCTACAGCCAACTATTCTCTTGGTCCCTTCTCTACTTAAGCATATGCTTAATTTGAAATCACGTTGACAATGGTAGGATGCAAGTGGTTTTGCTTAGATGCTCTCCTGATGTGGGTGTCTAGCTACTGATCAGCCCTGTCCCTCTTCCTTCCCCCACTTTGAGTCACACTTCCCTTTTTTTTTTTGGCTGGTGGTGGTGTCTATTTTAATAGATGGGAAAGAGATGCTTCTTCAGACTTACTGTGCTGCAATCAGCAACCGCCTAGCTCAGAGTTGCTGGATTGCTGCTTTCTTTCACCCAAAAAACTCGCAGCCGGTGGCACAGTGAGAAGAGGCTGGTTTTTGGGTTCTCCCATGCCTGGAAAGGCAGCAGGCAGCCCCGTGTCTGCTCCGCATCCAGTACTGCCACAAGGGCCAAGCCCATTGCAGTGTTTTGGCGCAGAGGCAGAGAAAAAACAACTTTCTTTAGTGATAAGCAGGACGTTTCCCATTCAGAATTTCCAAGGAGATATTAAATAGGATCAATGGAACAAACCTCTCTTTAAACACCATCTGCAGAAGACAGAGACCTAAAGTTAACAGGGAGATGAGCTGTCTGACACAAAAGTACTGCTTTTTGATTTCATCTTATGCCCGTGCCAAAGCAACCAGCCCTTAGGAGTGCAGTGTGCTTTGGTGCGTACGGAAACAGCCTTCTGTGGTCCAGAGGCTTTGCAGAGGAACTGGGGGAAACCCTGTTTTGCCCTAGAGCAGACCCACGCCAGCGGGGACGCGGGGAGGTCTGAAGTGACAGTTTGTCATCAGGTCCCAGCTCCCGGCAGTGATGGGCACTGCTCGTAATTGCACTGACCCCTCTTGCAAGCAGGTTAAGCCCTTCCTGTATAAGTGGGAGCTTTTGTTTCACATATTTACACAGAATATCTGCAGGAGAGCTAAAACAAATCTCCAGAGCAGACAAAGCTTGAGGGATCTGCCAGATACCTCCTGCTAAATTGAGCTAAGATGCTGCATGACCTTCGCTATCTGCTGGACGCTGCCATCCCACCACAACCTGCCGATCCCACCGCGGATGTCTGCTGGAGCCCTCACTCCCCACACTCTGCCAGGAGAGGCAGAGGAGGAAGCACGAAGGCACCGCAAGCTGCCAGCCACCCACTTGCGTCTGCCAAACTTCCCAGCGCGTTCCCCCAGCCCAGATGAATAGTGTAGGCTTGGTCACGCCACCGAGGAGCGTCACTGCTTCAAATCATGAGACCAACTTAAAAATAATAAATGGTGCTAAGTGAAAAATGCTCCCTTCCTCTTCGTTTCCCTGGGGTTTAGGAGGGTTTTGCAAGGCTTTAGAACTCTGCTTTTCAGGTTTTTCTGTGATGGCGAAAAGTTTGTATTTGCTTTAGTGAAACCTTATGACTTTTGTAATGAAAAGGTCCCAAGAACAGGACTTAGAAGTTAATCTAATAAAAAAAAAAATCCAAATATCACTGTATTTGCAATAAAGCCCACCATAACAGGCTACAGTAAAAGGAGCTCTTTGGTCAGGCAGTTTGCTTGCGTGGGTGTTTACAGGATTTACTGAAGTGCAAGAGGGATGGATATAAATTGATATGGGGACAGGGACATGATTTTTAAGTTCTGTAAGTAATTCATACAACTTCAGCAGAGGGTCTTGCTTTCTATGCCATGCCCTTTCCACAGCAGCTGCATCAGCTGATTTGGTGACTGATTCCAGCATCACCTTATGCATTTACAAACAGAACATAACACAGGTAAGGACTCTGGCTCCCCTCCAAGCTCACAACAAGAGGTACCAGAGGCAGAGGGTGTCCATGGGCACACGCAAGCTCACATGCCCTGTGAAATCAGGCTGTCCACTGCAGACTTACCCATTCTGGTCTCTGTTAGCCCAGGCATCTCTATGCCTCTACCTGTTTTGTGAGCCAAACATGTCCAAGGGATGGGAGGTGAAGAGAAAATGATTTTTCACTGTCTTTTTAATGCAAGAACTGGGAACATCAAGTTAAATTAGTCGGTGATACGCTGAAAACAAAATAAGATACATAGCTTCATGCAGGAGAACTATGGGGCTATTTGAGCTAAGACTGTGTGGATGCTCAAAGTTTGCATAACTTTAAAAAATGACTAAGCAAGCTCGTGGAAGAGAATTCTAGTCAGAGCTAGAAACCACAAAGATCTCCCTGAGCTGCAGACTGCCGGAGGCTGTTAGAAAAATAGCACTGTGTGATGGACCTATTCCTATCTATTTCCCAAAGCACTGTTGGTCCCTGCTGGAGACAGAATACTTGGCTGGATGCACTTATGCTCTGATCTAGCCTGGTCATTCTTTTTTCTTATTTACACCAGTGCATCAGCACTTGAGGGAGGGAAGATCTGTGCCATTGAGAAGCTGTTTTCCTGTTTTCTGAAAAAAAAAAATAAAAATCATCTTCCGAAGGCTGAGTCTCATCAGGAATCAGTGGTGGGACCCTGGGATGGGCCAATGACTGTCTGAGAAGGAATAACTCCAAAAAACTAGCAGGGTTTTATTAATAGACCGCACTGTCAGGTAGCTTGGATGGAAAAGCACGTTCCTGGTATCGACTCCAAAGGCTCAGCCTGGCAAAGAGTGTGGCTGCAGATTGTGAGCGTCTGTTTCCTTTTCTTTGTTTCCTTGTTGTCTTTTTTAAACAATCTGCCAATTCATCATTAAGAAATTAAATATTTTATAGCTGCTGTGATGCTGATGACAGGTGCCAGATTGATTGGTTCTGGCAGAGGAAATTTGCTGCTCATTTCTTCCCTTTGCAGCAAAAAGTTACGTGCACAGGGGTAGAAAGGGAAGAGCTGAAATCTCCAAGCTGTCCAGATCTGACCCAATAAAGAATTTAAAAATAGGTACAATCTGGAAATATTTTGGTGCCAACAACAACAACAACAGAAAAAAAAACCCAGCTAGAGTGGCCGCATTTGCTAGTCCTCTACACAGTGGGTGGAAGGGGAGGGTCCTTGGCTCGGCTGGCAGAGATGTCAAGGTTGCGCTGACTCACAGGACCCCCAGGACAGTGCTGTTTCAAACCAGCCACAGTGCTCCAAAGCAATAATCATGTAATTAAGCCACTAGCCTCACAGCCAGAGACCTTGAACTCTGTTCTGGCCTCTGCCACTGACTTCCCATGCAGCCCTGAGTAAGTCACTTAACCTCTCTCCTCGGGAGGTTAATACACCTCTCTTTTTGAGCCTGGCCTATTTCAGACAGTCTCTGATTAGGAATAAGCTTATCTGCATGGCACCTGGCACATCAGAGAGGCATGAGCTGGTGTGGCCCAACAGACCTCCCCTTCCTATGTGCAACCTACCTGCTCTCCCCTTAGCCCCATCCTGAATGGAGCCCATCTCCTGTCCTGGAGAAAGGGGACTTGGGAAGGCTGAGCCCATCTTTGATCGCCTCCGCATCCTCCTCCACTGCTTCCCATAAGCCAAGTTCCCCTGGGGCAACCTGGTTTGTGCAGCACTCGCTGAGGAGACAGACGAGACACGTTCCCAGAGATGACACTAACAAGATTTACTACGTGACTAAGGCTTGCAATCGGTGGTGATAACTAGAGAATTACCCTGATAAATATTTGATATGATTTGGAGAGTAATAATAGATTTTTCTTGCCCACGATTTCCATCAGGAAGAAGCAAGGAGAAAGAGCTGCTAAAAAGAGGAATGTAATTGTGGCATCCGTCTTTCTGGCTGAGGTTGCCTGTCCTTTGCAATAGATCAGTGGGGAATAGGGCAGGAGGGATGCAGAGGGGCAGAAGGTGACAGGTCATTCCTCAGCCCCACCGCATTCAGGATCTGCTGGCAGGTCTGCGGCGCTGGGAGGATTGAGTGTGTGGCTCTGTATGTGTGTGTGTGTGATAAGCCAAACTGAAAGATGGAAGGGGAAAAAGAAAGGGAGGTCAGAGCAAGAAAATAGCATGGAAAGATCCAGGGCAGCCATGGAAAAAGGGCTGGTGATGGGGAGGGAGAGCGGGGATGCAAAGGGAGATTTCTCTGTGTTGTTGGATGTGAAAGGACATGAGGGCTGGCTGCTGCTGCAAAGGCAGATCGTCCTTTTGTAAACCATCTCGGGGTGCATGTCCGTGGGCCGTCTGCCTGTAACTCCACTATGCCCCCCACCAGCCGTGCACCAGCCACCGCTGGGCCAGAGCAAGGATTGTGCCTGTGTTAATCATCCCTGCTCTCACGCTACAGGGAAACCTGATCACCTGTAAGCTGCACCTTTTCTTTAATGAGAGCACCCCAGCACCACCAAATCCCAATAGGAGTTCAACTCATCAAAGCCAAGATGTTTTGTTAACGTGTAGCTCAGAGCAGCAAATATCTCTGTCAGAGAAGGTCAGAGCAGCCAGTGACACACAACACAGCCTTGAAGAGGGGCAAAGCAAATCTCCCCCTTCTCCCACTGGCACAGGATGATCTCAGAGACCCCACAGGTTTTGCTGGCATTCTGTATCACAGGCAGCAGGACCGCAGTGCTGTCCCAGTATCACAGGTCTCCCAGCACACCCTCAGCAAAGGCCAGTAAGGGTTCAGCATCCACCACAAAACTGTGTTTAAGACCGTAGGCAAGTTTTCCTTTCTGAGAAATAACATTTCCTCACACTGTCATTCACACAACAGGACGATCCTGCCAGGACTCTCCAGCTAAGGATCTGGGATACCCAACACAGCGGTCCAGTACAGAGACCTCCCTTTCCCAGCTCTGCCACCAACCCGCTGTGACACAAAGCAAGTCACTTCACTCCTCCACCCCTTCATTTTCTTTCCAGTGCCTCCTCTGCCTGATGTAGCTGTCCCCTTCGGAGCAGAGGTTTGACATTGCCTAGCACAGTGGCGCCCGCATATTCGGTTTCCAACAGGATATAAATCCATGTCTCCTGATTTCCTGAGAAGCTGTCACTGGTGGAAGCAGCAGAAGCTCTCTACCTCTGAAACAGTGGGCCTCCTTTCGGTTTGGTGCCCAATTTGAGGCCTCTGACAGTAAGTGTTTGCCTCATTCTTTATTTCCGTCCTTATTTTGCACTCAAGTCATTACTCAGGCTTCATTCAGTGGCATCAGCTAAAGGAGCTAATGCAGAAAAAGCAAGTGAGAACAAAGATCACAGCAAGGAAAGTGGTACTTTGGCATGTTCACATAACAGCTACTCCGTCAGGTGGAACATGACAGTTATTGTCGAAATCTCTTCATAAACCCTAATACACACTCAATTATATACTCTTAAGATTCCTTTTTTTGTTCGATGTCATTCATCTAAAGAAGTGTCAGATGCAGAAAGGCAGTAATCCACAGAGACCCCAATTCATTTTATCCACACGCTCAGGGATAGTTATTAATAGCAGAGCTGCTGGTTAATTGCACGTGTCCTGTTACAGGAGATCAATCACACACAGAAGAGCTTGAAAACAACTTGGTGTCATTTTACACAAGAACTGTTTAGTCAGGGCTACACTTGTGTCCTTGGTGGACTCATACAACCTATTGTGAGGGTTTGCCATGCTTGAACTGTCCTAGAAACATTGCTTCCCTCCCTGAGTTTACAGCTAACTCTGGTCTGCCTGCACAAGCCAGAGTTATATTTTTGGGCCGTAGCGCAGACACAACCTGAGGGGCCAGGGCTTGCGATATTGATATGCACAGCCTTGATGTTTTCTGTATTAAAAGATAACAGGAAGAAAAAGTCGAAGAGCTTTTCCTCTGCAAGAGGCTGCAGACAACATGGTTGTCTCTTCTACAAGCCAGCAGCAGGAGGAGGAAAGGGAATGTGCAGCACACAACAAACAAAACCACTCCGCTATTGATAAATCACCCGTCTTTTATTTAGGATCACATAAAGTTCCTGGGCAGGGTTAGGGATCTTGTTGCATGAAATGCTGCACACACATACACGTAAGACTTCAGTCTCTTCTAAATCTGGTTTGTTGGGGTTTTTTTGTTTTTTTTTTTTTTAAATAATAGTAGCCCCACAATGAAATCAGATGTGAAAAAGTGGAGCCCTATCAAAGACAAACCCCATTTCCACCTCTAATCTGTGTCACCAAATCCTAATCCAGTTGCTATTGCTTCCAGCTCCCAACAGTCTTCACGGGCTCCTGAAATGAACAACAACTTCCATCATCATATCATAAAGGTTAATCTCTCCTTAAAGCAATCATCTTCATAAGAGTGATGAGTTTAATTTTAAGGTATAGGTCCTAGACAATAAAGCTACAACTTCCACTGCTGGGCTGAAGACAGATTCAGACAAAGAAGGCTGCGCCTCCAGTGATGGATTCATTCAAACCCAGAGAGCTGGAGTAGAAAGAAGAATTTGATAAAGCCTTCTCAATTTTTTCCTCTTCTGCCCATCACGCTGTTACCAGGTGCCTTAATTAGATATTGTTATTAATAAGAACATAACACACAAATTAAACCTACTCCATGCTTCATCTCATTTGGCCAGTAAGGCAATTTTACCCCACTGTGTTCTCTAGAGGCCATGGGATCTGCTTTACCTATTCTCCTCATCTCTGCAACAGCTCCAGACCGGGCTCTGATTCTGCTGTGCACTGAGCACGAGCCTTGCTCTAAATATGAGCAGTGGAGAGACTGGTGTTTCACAGAGTTCACGCAGATAGCAAAGACTTTTGTATTTCATCCTGAAACCAAGACATCCAAAGTCACATGGAAAATGTGGCTGCTAGGACCTTGGATAAATAATTTTCTTCTTTTTTTCTGAGCCATATACTTGCAACCTGTTTTGGCAATATTGACACAATGGAGAGGTAATTCTTATCCTGACACAGAGTGAGATGTATACAGACTCTGAAATGCAAATATGATTTAGCTTTTGTCTTCATTTCATGCATCTTTTTGAGTGGGGCAGCACAGTGCATCACCTGCAAGTTCAGTCCTGATCTCCTTTCCTCCTCCCCATCAGTGATGCCATGCCTGGCCCCTAAAAGCAGGCAGGCAGCTAAAGCCTGTCCCCTGTGCTCTACAGCTTTGTGCCTGGGTTGGCTTCTGTGCAGGATGGGTAACAAGACTGGATGGCCCAGGTGGAGAAGTCAGCCGCCACTCCATTTATTACACCTCCTGTGTGGATGTAAGCAACTCTCCGAGCATCAGAGAGGGGAAAGCCAGCCCCTTGGAGCACGATGAGGAAATGAGTCAAGTGGTCTCGCAGCGTGCGGAGGAACTAGAGAAGCATCATGCAAAGAGTAGGAGAGGGTTGACTGAACACTGGTTCAAGCACTACACCATCACTGAAGTCACTGGCTGTAAACCAATTCAGAGCAGCTGAGGAGCTGGCCGTAAATCTGTATGTGTTTGGGAGACTTGTACGATCTGCTACTAGAAGAGACTCCTAGAAAGGCTGCCAGCTGCCTTCCTGCTCTGGCCTTTCTCCACAGAGCCACTTCCATCTGTCTGTGCTTTGAAAAGGTCACGGTGCCACAGCCCTGAAGTGCTGGCATTGACCTTTTCTGGAGGGAACAAATACTGACACTCCGAGGTTTGCAATCAACCTGCCAACACGGTGATCCTGCAGGAAGGGAAGGAGGGCTTCCGAATCTGGAAGCTCAACACAGCCAGGGAGATTAAGCCTGAAACTCTAGACATGCGTCTGAAAGAGGACTCAGGCCTTAGCAGAGCTGTCTTCCCCATACAGACCAGCTCCTGAGCTGCCAGGGCAAGAAGAGGGGCAGGGGCAGGAGTGGGTGACACAGAAGCCACTGGGCACAGAAGCCACCTGTGTGCTGGGCAGAGATACCTCTGATGGAGCTGAATGCTCCTGTCATTCAGACACAGGGATCAGATAACCCAAATCACATGTCATTTCAAATGAAGCACCCAGTGCTAAAAGCTCCTGAATACTTTCTACGCTGTAAACCTTGACTTTGGACCACTTTCACTCCCTGTGCCTCAGTTTCCTTCTCTGACAAATACAGAGTATGGCATTTTTTAGGATGTATGGCAAGAGTGGATCCAGGAGAGCATGTGAGCCACTCTGGACACAGAAGCATCACCAGCTGGGGCAATTGGCCAGGCATGAGAACACAGCACAGGAGCAAAGGTGCCCCTTGCTGCCCTAACTGCTTGTCACCATCCCTTCTGAAGCTAAACCATCACCCTCAAGCTGAATCCTGCCCACCAGCCTCTGTCCTGTGCTGTGTATGAACAGAACACCTCAGGGCCCACAGGTTCCCCAACGCCTGGCACCTGCTGACGTAAATCACCACAGCAGGGGAAAAAACTTGGTAAACATTTCCTTGAACACCTTTCTCCCCACCATGCCAGCATCTACATGTAATAACAACACGTGTGCTGCTGGTCCAAAGCTGAGAAGAAAACCTGCAGGCTCACCAAAGCTTCCCCCTCTCTCCCTCCCAGCCCCTCCAATATATCACCTTGATTGCTCAAATCTGACTGTTTCCCAATCTTCTTTCATCTCGCATTGACCTCCCAGCATGGCAGGCAGCAATAATCAAAGCTGTGACACGTGTGACAGCCCTGTGCCAGACAAGGCATTAACAGTTCCTTTAGATTTAAGCCCAGTTCATACCCATCCAGTAAATAGCCTTCCCAGCGAGCTCCTCAAATCCATAGTCAGTTCATCGGAAAGCACTTGTCCCAGTTTCACAAAAGGCTTGAAAAAGAGGCAAATATAAAGCAAAGTTTAAAAAAAAAAAAAAAGGATATGCTGGTTAAAACTACTCTAATGACTCTAATGCAGGAGCAAGAGACAGGAGGGGAAGACAGGCACTGTGTGGATTGTTTCAGCACGTCTGAATCCAAATGCCAGCTTACCCTCTTTAGGTGTCTTCAGACAGCAAAATGCAGAGGTGATTGGCTCATACGTTGATGTAGGTTAGGAAGAAAGTGGCAAGAAATTCTAACCCAGAGCAGCAAAAATGCGATAGCACAGGATAGCAAGCAGATCACCCGAACCCCAGGCAGATAGCTTGTGTTCTTACACTGCGCTAATTCTTCTGCTGTTTTCCTTGGTTTTGTTACCTGTCCTGGCTATGTTAGACCTCAGATTTTCCTACATGTGCTGCAGTCATCACTTCAGTTTCTCACGCAGATGAACTGACTCTCTGGCAGGGATTCTCAGGGGCATCAGGAATGAGAAAGCTCTCCAGAGTACCAGGAGAGACTCAAGGGAGAAGTGCCCTGCCTGGGAGCATGTGAATGTCAGGGACCTCCTGGCTTAGCAGGTGTAAAAGGAAAAGGTCAGACCTCAAAACTTCCTTTTTTGTCCCTGTATCTTCCACCAGCAGGCAGGGAACCTTTTCTCCTAACTCCGGTATTCATGCCTTAGTTGCTTCAGAAGCTGTATCACATCAGTTTATGGAGCCTCTCTGGAACTTCTCCCATGTCAACCTGTGTTTTACCAAATTAAACATGCTGTTCCTCGCTCTTCTGCTCTCCTCTCTGTGATCTGTTTTCCATCTTCTATATCATCTTCCAGCCTTCCTCTGCATTCATGCAAGGTTAAGCTTATCCATCTTGACCTTAAGAAGTCAGACCCACAGTCAACGACACCATTTTTTGCCTACATTTGCTGAAATATCCCTTCTGATACATCCAAGAACAGCATTTGCCTTTCTGTGCCTGACATCTCAGTCAGTCTGCAGTCACTCAGACCACACAGATCTCCTTGATCATTTGCAGCTCATCATCTCCTGTATTATATGTGAGGCTATTGCAAGTACTCAGATTTGTGCCCTCAAACTTTTGTTATCTCAAACTTTTGGTTTTCCATCTCATTTCAATTACTCTTATTCTCAAGGTCACTTCGTTCTTTCAGACTTGTACTTTCAGTTCTGCAGTGCTGGGCGTTTTTAGCCTCAGGACCCTTCTTTCACCACCGCGATCATCCACAAGAAGAAAAGCTCAGTTCCAAAACTGTTCTGTGAGAAACTCTTTTGGTAAATTCCCTCCAGAGAGTTGCACCTCACCTTACAGTTTACTAATCCTCCTTTCCTCCAGCTTCACTAATAATTTCCCACGTGGCACCTATCAGATACCTGACTGAAGTTTAGATAAAGGAGATCAGCAGCATTTCCTTTGTCTAGAAAATCAGGTATCTTATCAAAACAAAGCTATCATGTTCGTCTGACACAATCTACATTTCGTAAACCCATGTTGCATCTTATCTCATTTCCCCTTTATCTCTGGGTATTTAATTGTTCTTTCCTTCAAAATTCACTTTGAAATCTCAAGTCAAGGTTAGACTAAGAGGCTTGTAGTTAACTGGATAACTTTTTCTCCACACCTTACTACTTCTACTGTTCTCTGCTCATATGGCATGACCCCTAGAAGATATATTAATCACTTTTTCTGCTGGACCTACACTTCAATGTGCTGATTCTTTTCGACCTACAGCTCCGTGGAGCTCAGTTCACTCAGGTGCAGCCCAG
The DNA here is from genome assembly GCA_009806455.1 of Tetrax tetrax. NCBI lineage: Eukaryota > Metazoa > Chordata > Aves > Otidiformes > Otididae > Tetrax > Tetrax tetrax. The sequence continues at coordinate 114,552 of WHYT01017180.1, read as the reverse complement.
TGCTAAAGCCTGGTGGGGGATATATTACAAGAGAAAGGTTTTGCCTTGGTAAACCCAAGTGAGTGGTGGGATGTGATGGACAAAGACAGAGGTTTGTGGGAGAAGTATTTTGGGACCTGGGCTCTGCTGAGATTCATCATAAAAGTGGAGAGAAAGGAGGCTGGCTCTACTGCTCATGCAAACAGGGAGCACAGGGTGTTAACGAGGTGTGACTGGGCTGTTTTGTTTGTGAACAGCTTTAAAAATGTTAGACTTATTAGCGACGGTTGTCAAAGTGCCGCTTGCAAAGTTCCCCACCATCGCAAGTGACTGCCAGAGCTTTAATGTTAATTGGACAGATTGTCTCTGGTTTTGAAGAGAAAGCTGTGATTAATGAAACAACTGCTAACGAGGCTGGAGGAAAGCAGATCCTTCACCTTCCTTCTTTTGAGGGAGGTAAACAACCAGCTTTGTCTGCCCTTAAGAAGTAGCTGATTGAGGGTCCTCCTTAAGACCAAGGCCAAAACCAAGCTGCAGAGACAAATTTGAGGAACTGAGAGGCACGAAGGTGCTTCATGACTCCATGTGGAGGCAGGACATCCACAGCTTCTTCTGTAGTTTAATTCCTGGGCAAATCTTCCTATGTTTATCTGAGATTCAGAACTGACTAGAAAACACAATCCTGGACCTTAGGCATCTTTGGCCCAACACAGGCTCTCCATGGACATTTGCACTCTGTGACTTTGTGCTGGTTAGAGCGTTTGGTGTCTGAGCCCTACCAGGGTCTTCCTGTTTCCCCAGTGAAGTCACTGGGGCATCTCCGTGGAGCCACTCAGCCCCATTACCAGCACTTAGGTCTCAATCTTCCTCTCCCTGTAGTCAGCAGCAAAACTCCAGGCTGCCTTCAAGGGGACAAAGATCAGGCCTCAAATGTCTGCCTCAAGCAGTGAACTAAGAGTTCTCCCCCTTCTCTCATGATGTGCTCGCACTCTGAGGTCTCCGGTCATTACTCTCCTTGCTGCCTCATTACCAGAATGTGCCATTAAAGTTTCGCTCACTTGAAAATGATCTCTTATTATCTCTCCATGGAAATTGCCCCGGCAACAAGCTTCCTTCAATATCTATCAAGCCAAAGAAAGCCATTAGAGAAATTACAGTGAGCTGCATGGATGCTCACGCCCATTCCCTGGCAGGTAGGCTCCCCTGGCACACGACTCCAGGTCCGCACGCTGCTCGGGCTCCATCATGAGGCCAGTGGAAGAGCAGCCAAGTGTCTCTGTCAAGGTCCCTGTCAGGATGGGGTGGAGGAGACCTGGAGCCCAAGCCAAAAGTGGTACCATTTGAGGAAGGACCCCTCCCCACAGAAAAGGTGGGAGCCTGGTCCTCTGTGCCCAGCATCACAAGTGTTGTTTAATATCTAAAGAAGAGGAGAATGGCCCAGATTATCTGTCCAAGATGTGTAAAGGTTCCCAAATAAGCCTTTCTGGTTGCTTTTCTTTTGGAGTGTCTCCCATAAAATGCCCGGAGAGCCTCCTCTCTTCATTCCGAGTGTCCATAGGGCTCTTTGTCTGGCGTCCTTGCACCAGACTGCCTTTCCATTCGATGGAGACAAGAGGCACGTCAAGGTCATGATGCAATTTACCCACTTTAGACATCGGCACAGGATGAATTGCACCCCAGAGGTATCTGTTTCTTTCCCTTGTCTACAAAAGAAGACAAAATAGCTCACGGCTGTAGGTATCTGTGTTGCCAGATAAAGCAAATTCTCAGTGTATTATTTCCAGAGGTGCTGAAGCATTTGGATTAGGGACCTTGAAAAAATCAGTAACACCACATGATTACCTGTTTCCAAAATTTAGCCCAAACCTGTGCAGAGGGAGGACTTTGTCTAGTGATATCTGAGTGTTTGGCAGAGGAAGTATCAGGATTCCTCAGACTACTTGAGGCTGTATTTATATTGAAAATGTTACAAAGCCCTCTGAATTCACCTGGGGTGGCAGCAGACCAGGTCCCAGGTCCTTCTTTATCCTGTGCTCCCTCCCATGACTCCAAGTCCCAGTGAAGGCACACAGTTATTATTTTTATTTCTATTTCTCTCCCTCAGCAGAATAACAGCACTGCCTTGTCTGCCACCTTTGACAACAGCCTAACTATAGAACACTCAAGGCATTTTCAAAGAAACAACCTAGGAACAAACCACGGGAGCAGGGCCCCGCTCTGCCCTTTCTATCACCAGACTCTGCAGGTTGCATTTCCGCGCGTAGGAAAAGGTTTGATTTGCTACTTGCAGCCTTGAAAACGGTGAAAGGAAAAGCACAGAGGCACGTCTTCATTGCCAGTCGGGGGTCTTCAGCGGGATTTTTATACTAGGAGCTGCATCGTAGCATCTTCCTGCCAAGCACTGGGTAGTGTCTCCAGTGCCAGGGTTACACCTTGCCTTTAGCTAAGACACACGAGAAGGGAGGACGGCAAGAGGTTATCTTCCAGGCTAGTGACTGGAGCACTGGGTTTGAGTGATCATTATGCTAGAAGCGTAGACTGATCCCCAAGGGTGTTGCCGTTAGATATCTGCTTTCCTCTAGTCAGTATTGTCGTTCCTGCCCGTGTTACGCAGCTCTCTGCTGCGTGCGTATCCTCCTGCCTCTCTGCACGTCTCTCTATCACGCAGGCTTGTGCCTCCCTGAAATGGCTAGAGCGTCCTTGTCCCTTTTGTCACCACCTTTTGCAAATACAGGCCACTGGGCTCCACATTAAGTAAGGGCTGACACATATTTGTGGGAGCAACTCGCTCCAGGGAGATCCGTATCCCACTTGCTGTTTTTCTGGATTTTATCCCGACTCTATTGTGATCCATGTCAGACAATCACTCTGGTACCCACAGCCTTCTCCTGAACTGGAGCCGCTGCTCTGCACAATGATGGACCCCAGGTCCTCAACGGCTGTAATTATGCCACTAAAAAATAGCTCAAATTCCTTGACTCCACCTTATTCCACTTGTCCAGCTCCTCTTGCCAACCTGCCTGGGCAAAGTGGTACTATGATTTAGCCCAGGAGAGAAGAGGAGAGTGAGAATGAGAGGGAGAAAAAGGGAGATTGAAAGAGAAACAGGAAATTAATAAACAAAGTCAAAGTGATGCAGGTACTGAAAAGCAAATGGGAGATGTGGGCAAAGAGAAGCAAACCATGGGCGTGTGGCATGTTCTTGGTCACATCTGTGAGGGGACAGTAGGTTTCTCGATAGAGCTTGTCAGAGCCTGCCAACACATGTAGGTCTCCAGGGAGCCTAATTTTTGGTGCTGGAGCTGACTGTACTGAAGTGGAAAGTGTATGTAGGGGGAGTGTTTGGAAAACACGCTTGCATTTACCCTCACGGAAGGCTTGCAGCCCCAACAAATCTCATCTGGGTGGTTTCCCTTGCCAGTGCCACTGGGAGGAGTTCATAGAGGGAAAAAAAAAAAAAAAAAAAAAGGCTAATCTCATGCAAGAAGGGACAGATTTTGCCAAGCACAAACCAGAAGGAGGGTCTCTGGAGGCTCGAGCAGTGTTTATGGGACTTGGTTTAGACTTCACAGCTTGCTCAGCTGCAGGAAAGGGACGTGGCCTGAGATTTTTCTTAGCTTACTTGGTCATAAAACAGCCAGTTAAGTCTGAAACTCCCAAGAGAGGATTTCATTTATTTCAGCTGGACCCCATATGTGCTCTCTTTCTCCTGGCCAGCAGCCAGGTCTGCTAGAGCAGCTGTGGTGTTTCCTGTACCTGGAGAGGCTTGTGAGCACCCAGTTGGTTTCCACTTACCCTCTGTAACGGAACTGGGAGTCAGGACTCCTGGGCTCCTTTCCTGCCTCTATCTCCGCCTTGAGGTACGACTTCAAATAAATCATTTCCCTTCCCTGTGCTTGCCATCTGTGAGACATAGCTAATGATACTCTCCTGCCTTTTAAGATTGCTCTGAGATTCTCTCTAATCGCTGGGTGTTATTATTGTAGCAATCGTTCCAGACTTTCCCAGTTCAAAACCGATTTTCTGACATCCGATTGTGCTGAAGGCTGGTGTTTGCCAGTCTGAGGCAGAGCACTGGCCAGACGGTAAAAGATCAAGAGACAGGATATGAGAGGCCTGGGATCAGCAGAGATTATAGCATCAGAGGAAGGGTATGAGAAACAAAAGGAAAGATCCAACTTGGTGAATATTTTGTCAGGAATGGTCTTTCCAATGTGTTATTCACCACCAAGGGGATGAGGTAATTTTCTGCCTCCTGAAACCTGTTGGGAGTTCTGGTTTTGATTCTCCAAAGTGGTGAAACATCCAGGATAGCACCTAGGCTCTTGATTTGTAAAGATAGTCTAGCAACATATTCAACTGAAAGTAAATCTTTACTGATTGGATCACATTAGATCATCAAAATTATGATAGCAGAGCGGCTTTCAAATGTTTCTCCAGGCATGAGGCTATTGAGTAGACAGTCACAGTACAGCTCTACCGCTTCAGAGAACAGAAAGAGATTTGATCTTTGGGAGTTGGGATTTGAATTTTCTGCATTAGGTGAAGAGCCGCTGCCCATGTCTCCCAGCTATTGAAGAAAAGATTTGGCCTGGATATACTTAGACTCTAGCACAGTATGTTCTGGGTCATTTCACACTGGAGAAGATGTCAATGTTTAATCGAGATTGAAAAATTGAAGGGAAACAAAGGCGACTGAAGCCCTAAATGGGGTTTATCTATGACTACCCCATGTGGCCAGAATCCTCAGAAGGTGTTTAGCCTGGAGAGGAGTGTTTTAGAATTATACAAGCTATAGTGAAAAGGAATTTATTGCTCTTCTTGCCTTATCTAATAATATGAAAACTATGGTCTTATTCCATTAAATTAATGGGTAGGCAAATTTAATGCAGGTTAAAAGAAAAAAAAAACCCACCACACCTGATGTACTGTATAGTCAGCTCATGTCATTCACTACTGCGGGAGGTCAGAGAGGGATACGCTGTAGTTGGAGTTAAAAAAGAGCTCTGTAATTTTACAGCCATTAAGAGCATGTCATTACACCTGTGAACGGGGGAATGGAAATCTCAAACTTCAGAATGCAGAGAAGGAATAGCCTTAGGAAAGAAATTTTCTCATCACCTTCCACACTACTGGGGAGTTGTATTAGACTGCCATTACCCTTGGAATTGCCTGCTGGCAGAAACCATCACGTAAGCAGCTGGTCACTGGTGCCGTGAGGGACATCAATGAACACGGTCTCATTCAGTTTCCTGAACAACGCTGTGTTTCCTTGCAGGCCCTGAGAACCCACTTGCTTATTGGTTTAAGGGAACACACTCCAACTGCACCTTGAAATGCAACAGCCACACCATTCCCCGCAAGCAGATCTCCTCCGTCCCCAGAGGGTCTGGCCAGCAGCAGACAAGAAGAAAGGCAGGTTAGTTTTGGAGGCACTAGGTGCCCTCTTCCTTTAGAGGCTCTTTTGTAGTTGACATCTCAAAGACTGAGCTTCATGTTTGAGAAGAAAGTGATGGGTATTCAGCATGGCACTCCATGGGGAGTCAGCTCCACATGAGGCAATGCTTACTGGGCTTCCTAAAAGCAAGCTGGAGGGAACTGTATTTCCATGGAGGCAAACAGCATCAGGAGCAGCCAGAGGCCTCCATGCAAGTCATTTCACCCTCTAGATTTTCACAGATCCATGAGATCAGATGAGTTGGGAAATCTGGAGCTCCTTTCACAGCTTCCTTTTTCCCAGGGAGAAGCATGGCATTTGATTCCCAATGTCACGTCCCTGCTGTCTGCACAAATACCTCCTTGTGTTTAGGTGAGGAAGGCTATCATAGAAGGGCATCTTGGGTCCAGGAAAAATGTCATGGATGTGGCAAGCACACTGTGAGCAAATGGAACATTTTCTTGGGTGATGCATCTCCATCTCCCGTAGTTCATGGTTCATGTACACTTTCAGGTGCCAATCTGCACATTCTTCCCCAGCAGCTAAATGGAGACAGTTTGTTTTGTCACCAATTTAGCCATGCATGGGGACTTAGTGCCTTTTCCACTTGCCTTTACCTCCAAAAATTGAATTAACCTGTATTTAAATTGGCATTGTTTTCTGTGTTGTGTGAGGAACTAGAGAATAGATTCATGTTTTAGTCAGGTTCTAATTTGGTGGAGAATTAAAGCCTCATGAATAAGGCACAATATTTATTCAGCGTGTTTGATGAAGAGGTCCTTCCTATAGCTCCAATACAATCCGTTTTTCTTTCTACAAGCAGAAAACAGTGAAACACAGAACATTTTGTATGCCATCAGCACACAAAACTCATGGCCCAAGTGCTCAGCTGGTGCAAACTGGCACAGGTTGGTGGCTGGCAATGCAAATGCATCCACTGACACCGCACACAGAGGTGTCAGAGCTGACCTTGCTTTATGCTCACGTTTCTGCAACATCACTCCCAACTTCTGCAATCACACTCACATCTCCTACACCTTCCCCATCTCCAAGGAGAAGCCTTTGCCAGCAAGCTGGCTGTGGGGAAAAGGGCTCGCAGTATCGCAATGGTGCGGTGCGTGCTATTTCCTCCCCTGAGCGGCTGAAAACTTGCGGTGCCATCCTCCTGCCTATATTCCTGGGGAAACACAGTTGGATGCCAAGTAGTGGGAATGTGCTGGAGAGGTTAGCCTTCAAGCCACCAAAAAGACCTTATGCAGCAGCAGCCAGCTCAGGACCTGAAATAAAATGTGTTTTATCCAGCCCTCACGGCTTGAACTTCCCTTCCTGCTTCCCTGGGCTTTCTGGCTCCGCTGAGATGACAAGAGGAACACACACCTCTCTGCTCCACGCACTCCTGCTGACAGTCGTTGGACACTTCTGCCAGCCTTGCCAGCATCCCAGGGTCCAAATGGCCTTTCTCCAGCTCAACTAATCTGTCACTGCCGAATCTGTCAGCTGGCGAGTAACGTGTGTGCACGGGCTCTGAGGTGGGCAGGGAACGGCACGGACCCAGGATTTACAATGCATGTGTCCAGCGAAGGGGGGTAAACGCTGCAAACATGACACTTTTCCTTTCCCATTTACAGCAGGGTCCCCAGCCCATTTCAGGGGGAGTAGCCCACAGGAAGCTGGTGGTTTCATAGAAGCTTTTGCTGATACTGTGTTAATCCCAAATGTTCCCTGTCTCCCTGCAAAGTTCCCCTGCCCCCTGAGCAACCTGCACGGCTGACACCTGCCAGAAAATTGAAAGCAGAGCATATGGAGCCAAGCCAGCTTTTCAGAGGAGTATCTCACACTCTCCTAGGCTAATTTGGATAGCACTGCCTCCCAGCTCTCAGCACCTGCCGCTGCAGATGAGCAGGTCTGCAGCCACGGGGTCCCCTTGTTGGATTGATCCAGTGCCGTAAATCCACAAACTGCACACGTCTGTACCCCGGAGTCCCCAGCTAAACCCCATCTGCGCAGCGCAGGGGAGCCGCAAGGCTGGACCCTGCGTGGCAGGAGCCCAAGTTGGCACAGCTTCAGCTGGAGAGCATCCACCAGTGACAGGCTGTGTTTCACAGCTTGTGAATCCCTGTCAGTGCCTGGGTATCTCTGGACTCTACATGGCAACCAACACCCCGCTGAGACCTCTAGCCTCCCTGTTAAACAAAGCTCCTTCTAATTAACCATCTCCAAAAGTCCTGCCCCTTCACACGCAGGCCATCATCCCCTCTCTGCAGAGCAAGCTGTCCACTTCAAGAGACATGGGTCAAACGCCACGCAGGACTTTCAGTAAAACATACTCAAAGTGATGCTATGGCAAGTAATTATGATGATCCCTGCCTCGGAGATCAGTGACCAGACCCACAAAGCAGGAAAGCTAATCTCTTTGTATCAGTGGTAGGACGAATCTGAACTCTTGCCTCCACATCCAATTACCTGGGTCACGTCCCACACCAAGACACATGGACCCACACACGCTCCTAGAAAGCCCAGGAGCTTTACTGGCTGTGCGTTGGAGCAAGCACTGTGTTAGCACATAGGGCGAGACCGCTGAAAGGCTTGGCATTGAGCTGATGAACCAAACACCACTCAGCATCACGGCAAGCACCGCGTCACCCAGGAAGATGGAGCGTGCCTTTGTGAGGCACACTCTAATTGCACAGAGCTGCAGCAGCTCTTGTGGCACCATCTGAATTACTGTGTCAGCTGGACACTTATCACCGAGAAAATAATAAACACTTAGAAGCAGGGTGCATCAATGCTGCGGGTGACCTTCGAAACATGCTTGGTTCCCTTACCAAAGGAGCAGGTGTTTCTACTTGATGCTCTTCTTGTGAAGCCAGAGAGGCAGAATCCCGCTGCATGTTGCTGGTGACACAGAAAGTAAACAGTAATTTACCACCTACTCTGCTCTCAAGTCCTTGCTAAAGAATTGGGACCTGACATTACCTCCCCGAGACTGACAGAAGTAAGGAATTACTCTATGGCAGTCTGGTTGCTGTAAAGCTGGCCTGAGGATTTCCTGTCCTCTGTGGTGGCCCCCAGAGCTGTCAACCTTTGTGTCTGGACTGGAGGCCAGGGGTTTTTGCTGATCTACACCTGCAGATTTATGTAAGATTTTAATATGGCAATTACAAACAAACTAAATTTTCCTGTCCTTTACACTGAGCTTCCCCATGCATCTGCTCCCTCTCCAGTTCCAGCTTTTTGGACCGGGTTGTCTGTCAATCTTCTGCAGGACAGCCTCCACGCAGGGTTAGATCGCCAGTCGGCGTGGGAAGAACCGACCCATCTGCTTGACATGGTGATGCTCCCTCGTGTGAGACTAAGCGGGATCCCTCCCTGCTAACTTCAGCTGGCCAGGAATCAAGCACTTAGTATAAACCAGTTGTCTGGGCTTTTTCTATGGTCACTGGAGAAATATTGGCATGTCCCAGGACAAATTATTCCCTTCATACAGTGGATGTCTAAGGAAGGAGGGGTTGAATTACCACCTCATTAGGGCTATGCAAAACAGCAAGAACATGAAACTAGCTTGATTTGGCTAAAAAACCTGATCTGCCCCTGGGGTAAGTTAGCAAAGCTCTTCCAAACCATGCCAACAGCACATTTGGATTGATCAATAGCCCTGGCTCAGCTAGCCTTGAGATGCAGTAGTGCTCATCTACAGCAATTACCTAAAAGCCTGGGAAGGGGAGGAGATCAAGCAATTTAGCAAGGGGACAGGGCCTTTGCATTGATTAAAAATGTAATGGGATCTTCGAGATGGCTCCAGAGTTGCCCCCAAGATTCTTCATCAGCTAGAGGCAGAGGTCACGGCGCTGCTGGGGCTTTGCCTCTGCTCTCCAGCCCGGCAACCCAAACGTAGGCGAGGGACCTCTGCTAGGGGAGGGCAGCGCTTCGCAGGGAGGGGGTGTCCCTTCAGCCAGGTTACAATAACAGTGGATCGGAGGCTGAAAGAGAGATACGGCAGAAATAGGAGAGAAAGAGGGGCTGGGCCAGCATGTCAAAATCGATGGAACAATCAGTCAGAGGCTAAAGCCATTTCGAGATTAGGCCTCCTTTATGGAAAGCAGTGATCTCTTTTTGATGAAAAAGCCATCCCAGCCTACTGTTGTAATCTTCCCTCTGCTCGTGCCATTTCCCTATGTCTCGTGGCTGACCCACTTCCTTCAGCTCCTTCCCTTGTTTCCTTCAAGTGCAGTTTTAGCTCCAAACCACATAAACACCTTGTTTAAATTGCTTTAATCTCCAAGTGCTCTTTCTATTGATTTGAGACAGTTAAGCTGTCAATCAGCCCTTTCTCTTCACACTGTGGACCGGGGAGGAAGATTAAAATAACAAACAAACAAGAGGCGGATGGGCAGGGAAGTTAGTCTACATTTCACAGCGGATGCTAGTTCTTCAGAGACTGGAAAAGGCTGGAAACAAGGTCCCTCCAGATGCTGAACTCTGTGGAAAGGCCCTACCCAGAGCGGAGGGCGGTGTGCGATGCCCTGCAATGCCCAATTCTTTCAGCTAATGCATTCAGCCACTAACGTGGGACCTGTATATCTCTTCATGCTAAGTGCTGTGCAAATACTTCTAAGAGACAATCTCATTCTTACGAAGTTTGCGGTAAGCACTGATAAGACAGACAAAGAAAATGATAAGGGAGGTAAAGAGATGCACAGAGAGAAAAAGTAGATTTTCCAAGGGCAGTGCATGAGTCCAAAGGCTGTCTCCTGATGAGAATCTAGCACCTCATCAAACAACCTTCAAGAAACACACTCAGGGTGACTTTTTTTATGTAGCAAAGAGGAAGCAAATGGAGCTGCACTCTTACAAATACACATGGCACCTGAAACACAGCCTACCTGCAGCTCTGCCCCAACGGCTGTGCAGAAATGCCATTCAGGAAGGACATCTGAGCTGGACCACTCAAACCACGGATGGATACATCCTCTGGCACTTTCCCTCGCTTGGACAGCATACCAGGCCATCTGCACTCAGGAGAATCCTGATGGCAAGCTTGAAGCAGCAAGCTATTATTTCATCATTACAGCAAGCATAATGACAGGGCCGGAGAGGCTGATTGCTGCTGGAGAGGTGAATGGTCAAGGAAGGAAGAAGGAGAATAAAGATGAGGCATGGCAGATGTGGCTTTGTAAGGCATGTACAGCTGGCTTAGCTTTGCTCTAGTCAGAGTATTGATCTCTAAAATGAAGCTAAGGGTCTCTAGTTAGAGTCTTCAAAGTGGAAATGCACTGAAGTCCAGTTCAGTGCTAGTTGCACAGTCTGAAAATCCATCAATTAATCACATTATGCAAAGCCAATATTAGACACAGCAGCACTCTGGTACTACATGGGTTCACTCTGCTATGCATGGGCTGAGGAGAAACCTCACTTGTGACATACTTCTTTCTGTCCCTCCCCTATAAAAGTTTATTTTATGGTCCCATGAGTGTGATAAGGACTCACCTGGAGGGAATCCAGATTTCACAAGACTCTTTCCCTTCCACCCAGTGGAGAGGGATTTTCAGAGAAATGCTCCTCCTGAAACCCTCGTCATGGCCTGGGGGGACAGCAGAGCAGGGAGATGGCCACCCCAGAGGGGCAGGAGGGACCCAGGGGTGAGAAGAAGCGCTTGCAGCAGTGCTTTGCTTTCTCCAAGGCAGAGCTGCCCAAGGCTGGAGCGCACAAGGATTCCTGGGAAGGGTTTGCAGAACAAAGAGGCCTGAAATTGATTGGGTCGTTCATCTGAATGTTTAAAATAATAATAATAATAAAAAAAAAAAACCTCTTTGAAAGAGTTTCTTTCCCCTCATACAATTCAAGCAGCAGCTCAATTTCCATTTGGCCTCAAGATCCTTTTATTGATAGGCTATAAAAATTTGCATGTGGTGGAAAGGTTGCTGGAGAGCCTGTGGTGGGAGGGTCACACCTTTCTAGCTACAGGGGCTGAGGGGATTTCAATTTCTTCTTCTGTCTTTTTGGGGAGCAGGAGCGGGAATAAAGATTGGAGCAGAGGGGTCACAGAGGAACCAGCACAGATAGAAAGAGAAAAGATCTCTGTCTGCAAAAAATGAAGCAACTGTCCTGCAGACAACAGTCTCCTACATTACATTTCACCATCCACTCTTAAAAGGGGCCACCAAATAAGGTGGAAATTATAGGGAAAACACGAGGTGATGAGAAGAATAAAGATGGCATAATGAATTTAAAGGGGGAGATTTAAGGTTAGATGGACAACTGGCCCTTCGTTTCTGGCTTTTTTCTTTTTTAACCCTTATAACATTCTTTGGCCAAACAAGAGAAGAAAGGTAAGGAAGGCATTGGAGGAATTCATATGGTTATTGGCATGATAGGCAAGGCTGGGGCAGGGGGATAAACTGCTTCTGCAGGGGTGAGCTTCAGAACATCCTGAGACCTCAGACAAAACCTTCTGGAGGCTGGTAGAAGACAACTCTACACAGGGAGCAGTGTAAGATGGAGAAGAAAGAATATATCAGCACTCCCTTTCTGATGATAGAGCAAAGTGTTACACCGGGAAAACAAACACATTTCAAGGAGGGAAAAGAGAAGCTATAAAACAAGAGGATTTTTTTAATATATATACAAAACACACACACTGGATTGATTTTATGTTTTTAGAGGACTTCGATCTCATGAATAAAGATGGCTTTCCCCAGCTGCCCTTTCCCAGCTGGCTGAGAGCCATCGGATTCAGCAGCAAGGGCCAGAGCAGAGAACGGAGCAGCCAGAACCAACACTGGTGGATGAAGCCTACGAGAACAGGACAGAAAGAGGCATCGACTGAAATAGAAAAGGACAGCAGTAGGGCCACAGCACAATGACTTAATTTGTGGGTTTGTTCTGCTCTGTAGGGATGGGCTGATGTGACACCCACGCACTGAGCAACAGCTGGCAACATCTGCCACAGCTCCTCCTCTTCTCCTTCAGCTTTCAAACACTTGCTGTCCTCATCAGTTCTTCTTACTTCTCTTCCCCTTGCACTTCCTGACTGCTGCAGTTTGCTTTTTTTTAATGAAGTCCCTTACCGAGGCTTCAAAGGGGAGGTGCAGAGAAGTCAGGAAGAAGAGGGAGTGGTGCCTTCCAGTCTTTCAGGTTAAAATTGCAAACAGACACATATGCATACACATTGAAAAAGCAAAGCAAGGAGGGAAATCAATAGCCCTGGTCAAAACTCATTTTCAAATCTGAACGAAGCTTGTGATTAGTAGAACCCCCCACAGAAGCCGCTCTTTCCAGGTTTGATCTGATCCTTAAATGTCAGCCTTGCAGAATCACAGAAAATTGGGAGTGAGCAGGACTTCCAGGTGTCACCTAACCCATCCCCTTGACAAACAGCCCCATATGCATGAGATTCACCAGTCATGGGAAATGCCAGCTCCTTTTTATGGTTCGGTGCTGTGTTTGGACTAGAAAAAATGCAATGGGCAGAACCTACTCTCTTTGCTGGATTCATCTCACCGCTGAAGGCCAGCGTGTCCCAGCATCTCCAACACAAACAGGGCCGATCACATACGCAGACCCTCCTCATTGCTATCTCTGCCAGTGGGCTTTAGCATCTTCCCCACTGGGTTCAAAAGGGGTGGGAAGAGTATGTATGAGGAGGAATAAATTCACACAAATCCAATCCTGTCTCCAAAATTACAGTGATTTTTTTTTTTTTAACCTCTATTTCACTGAACAACACCTTACTGCCACAGTAAGTGGTGATGGGGTGGGAGGACGGAGGACCAGGCAGGGGTAGATGGGGAGATGAGAACATGAGGAAGGGGAAAATGAGAGGAAATGAGGAAAATAAGCTCTGGACACCTGAGCTCATTTCTGAAGGTGGACATAACTGGTGATTACCGAAGTCCGACTTAACTGCTATTATCTCCTCCCGAGCTCGCGATGTAAATGTCAGCTTCCTGCAGGCAGGAGAGGACACCACTAATGGCTGCGGCAGAGCAAGGAGGGGCAAGGAACTTCCAAATGAGCTTGACATTTTCTTAACCTGAAGCAAACGGAGGCTGTGAAAGGCCAGGTATGGAACTCATCGGAGTGACTGAGAGGGCTGTAAACAAAGAGCAAGATCTCGCTGCAACGCAGCCGTTTCTAATGGGCTGCTGAGCTGTGACAGAGGGTGAGTTGTGGGAGTTTGCATTGGGAGGGGGTGCCAAGAGGGTGGGTGGAGGAGCAGATGTATTCACACTCCCTTTTGGCAAAGAAGATAGTAACATTTGCCTTCTTTAAAGGGAATACTGATGAATAGTTAGTAAGCCTGGGCTGGGCTGCTTTCCATAGGTTCACTGTATTTTAGAATCATAGAATGGTTAGAGTTGGAAGGGACCTTCAAAGGTCATCTAGTCCAAGCCCCCTGCAAGGAGAAGGGACATTCCCGACTAGATCAGATTTTCTGAGGGCTTTTCATACAGGAGGATTTGAGAACCAGGACCTCTAAGCTAGATAAAGCTACACAGCAGAAATATATTCCCTTTATTCCAAAACTCTAAATTCAAAGAAATTTTTCATACTTTTCAGGGAAAAAAATGTGATCTCAAAATTTCATGTGCTGAATTGGGAGGGGGAGCACAACAAACAGGTTCTCTCAATACATTGATGACCAGCACAATATATTGGTGATTAGCACAGTCACCTGGGACATGGCAAATGCAGACTCAAGTTTGGCCTCAGCCTGGTTCAGAGCAAGGCTGGTGTAAATCACAGCTCGGTGGCTCTTTGGGTGATCCTGTCACCACCGCAACTCAGTTCTGCATCTCTCTGCCTGTTAGACTTGTTCCAGTTAGGAATTCATGTAACCTGGTTCATTCCCTCAGAAAGAACTGATGTCAACCCACGAGCGTTTTCCAATTCAATTTTGTTTCAGGAAAATAAGGGCATAATTAAGTTTCTCCGGTGCTGTGTCAGACCAAAGGTTCCTTGACCCCTGCCTCAGAGAGCAGACTAAATCTTCTGATCTATGATCAGAAGACATAAAGAATGACCCTTTCCATCAGCAAGTTTCCAAAAGTTACACCTCTAACTACTGTAGTTTGTGCTACTGGAAGTATACTTGGGTTTGAGGTGTGCCTCAGCCTACTAAGTCTCCTGGAACTTTCCTTGAACCAGCACACAGTCACCACATTGTTTTTGCTGCACATAAGTACGTGCCTGGTTTTGAAAAAGCCTCTTATTACAGTTCAGTGGAGAAGGACAGGCCGTATTTTATCACAGATCTGCTTGTAAGGCTCATTATTGATTTTAATGTACCTGTGCCAAGAGGCAACAACGGGCATAGTTTTTTAAAGAGAAGGAAGGAAGATTAAATATACTCAATCCTTGTCATCTTAGCAAACATTTATCCATCCAGTTGTGTGTGATGAGAAGTTTCTATTCCTAAGAAGGAATTAAATTTTAATAGGACAGAAACATGTTTGGAGGGCTGTCACGGCCCAGGATTGGAACAGACTACAGCGCTGCAGGGAAATACCAGGGGCTGCTGGCAGAAAAAAAAAACAGAAGGTGATAACTTATGCCTGAACCAACTGATAGTGGGGAAGAAGACGATGCAGGACAGGACTGAGGTGGAATGTCCTAGCCACCAAAGGCAGAGAAACTCCCTGCTCAGAAAGGAGGCAGGACAGCCCCCAGCATCACCCTGGCTGTAGCTACTGCTCAGAAACATGATGCCAAAGTTACAATGAACACCAGAAAATCCCGGTACAGACAACAAGGTTTCTTACTGGAGTGCACTCACTGCCACGGGCTTCCCCAACAGCAGGACTATGTTTACATGTAAGCTTCTTCCTTTCTTTCCAGATGGACTTTGCTCCAGCTGGGGAAGGTTTACTCCTTCCAGGTAATGCCAGCAAGTGCAAGGCTGATGGTTAATCTCCTTGCTTGGGCGGAGAAAGGCTGGGCTGCAGGTGAAATCTTCGCTGGGCTCTTCAGACTACAGCCCAGGGTCTTCAGGACCAGAGTGAAGATGTGACACAACATGCACTAATGAACTGGACCAGTGAAGGCTGGCAAATGGTTTGAGCAACTCACACCTCATCTGCTGTGCTGGGTACCACATGTGGGCACGGCAGAGGTTGCTGCTCTCCTGCTGTCCCGGCGTACACCGAGGTTCACTCCATGCTCCAGCAAAGAACTCACTTTACCTCCTGCCCTTCAGTGGCCTCCACAGCTTCTTACTTCTAGTCATTACCAGCCACGGTCTGGATTTAATGAGGCCAGAGTTCACTGGATGAAATAAATGCAGGTCCCCAAACCCTCTAAACCAAAGCTAATGAAAAATATATGCTCCCTCACTCCCACTCTCATTTTCACATCCTGCAAATTATCTGTGCTAATGCACGCAACTCTCTGCTCCTCGGCGGCTTCAGATGCTGAACTTTGAGTCTTTGTCACATCAGCCAGCACCAAGCAATTCCGTACAGAAGTCTGACATTTCCAGTTGAAAAAAATAAATTGATTAAAATTCAACAGGCATGTAGTGTTCAGCTTTTAAAGGTCGGCGAATCTAAGGAACTATCAACTGTAAAATAATTCAGCATTTAGCAGGGAGGGGCAGCTGGGGGGAGTCCTGGGAAGAGGGAGGGAGCGCAGAATGTTAGGATCATTTACTGCCTACATTTCACCATCAAGAACCTAATTACAGGCAATTTAATTATCGTATAATGGAAAGGGTCTGACTTCCTGAGCGTCACAGCCAGATCGCACTTTGCCTCTGCGTGCCCCGTGCAATGCAGACTGGGAGGGAGCTCTGATGGTGACCAGGTGTTCCTATGGGTGAGTGTCCGCAAAGGGACCTCAGAGGAGAAAGATGGGTGATGTTGTTTCTACTGCTTCTCATGTTGGAGACTGGATCAGGCTCATCCGAAGGAGACTTTCAGTCGTCCAGTAGCAGGAAGAAGGATCAGGCTGCGTGGTGCAATAGTGGTGGAAAATCCCTACTGAGAGAACTGCTTTCACACAGGAAACATTAATTTACCTCAGCACAGGCCCTCTTTCCAGCACACTGCTGGCTATTTGGTCCCACATGTCTCCTGTGACTTCTCTGTAACTAGCAGGCTCCACTGAACCTGGAAGCTAAGATGGACAAGCGCAGCCCCATAAGGGATCTGCAGAGATAAGTACTGATCCCAAAGGAAACCTGGTCAGGGTTTTCAGAACTGCCTCAGCCATCTCACTTCACTGGAGGTCTACCGAGACACAAATCCCGTATTTTGAAGTTCCTCTAGTTCTGCCATCTGGATTTTGCTTTTTGAGGTCTGTACTACCCAGTTTTGAATAAGACCAGGTTAGACAAACAGGAAGCAAAGCCCCTTTGCATCAACCTTGATGGACCACCAACATTTACATGAACAAGAAACCTGGACACAGAACTCTTTAGCCTGAGCCCCTTTTGACATGTCAGAAGTTACCAATTAGGACACTCTCCTTTCCCTTGATTGCACTGTGCATGTACAATCATGTTATCTAGCGCATGGCCTCTCCTCTTCCTTCTCCCTTATCCCACCCTCTTGGTAAGGTCTTTGTTCTTCACACACTTTTGTGCATGAACTTGAGACCAGCTCTTTCCAGCCTGGAACATGCTGGGTTTCACTCTGCTGTTGAAGTCAAGAAATACATCCCATGGGAAACATTTCCTAGAGCTGAGTGGCAGAGAGAGCAGAGGAGGGGTTGGAGCCCACCTGGGTGGGGATTGGAGCAAGGACCTGTGGGCAGTAGTCACTTGGCCTCCTGCTGGCTTTCTGACCCGTAGTTTAGCAGGAAGCGGCCAGTGCGATGCTGTGATTGCCTTTCCCAAGGATGGGATCACAGCCCATTGTACAATCCAACTGTGACCCCTACAGGTCTCTGAATGGAGAATACCGATCTCCTCAGAGGCAGGCACAGGCAGAGACAGAGAAGGTAAGCAAGGGGTCTCCTCTGTCCTTATCACTCAGGACCCCTGAATATCAGGGCACAGTTGATACGCCTGTGATTGGTTATTCCTTGTCATATCAAGTTCTCCCCTCACACAGGTGTCATGCCATTGATTTTAGCAGAGACAAAAATCAATGTCTGTGTGACTGTATGGAAAAACACAGTCCATGATGTTGCTGGTGAATCGTGCTCTCCAGCCCGGAGACCACCAGAAGGACTCAGGTCCAGGGAGCAGAAATGCACATCAAAGGAGAGCAGGATGACTCCTAAGCAAGGTAGCTGTGGAAGCCCCTCCAGGGGAAATTGTGACTCAGCAACAGACCAAACCAACCTTGAAAAACTGAAATAAGGGGAAAAGAAAGAGAAAGAAGGGCCAACAGGCATGTTGCTCTTGCTCTGTCTATTGCCCGAATGCTGCTGTGTGTCAGTACAAAGGAGAGGCAGAGGAGAGGGAACACTATGTAGTCTTCATTTTGCTGCCAGCCTAATCTTTGCTAACTCAGCTCCATCCCTGGGCCTCTGTCTTGCCTTGTCTCAAGAGGAATCCACTAAAGTACATCACCCCAAGCTCCCGCTAAGCTTTTGATCTCCCTGGCACTTACATCACAAGAAAAGTCCCCCTGTCCCTTATCCTGCCTGTCCTTTCACAAGCAGTGGGACATCCACGTCCCCACCCTATCTCCACCCATTATGTTAGCTCAGTAGAAGGATTCAGCTCTTCCATCTCCACACCAAAGACCTGGGCCTCACTTTTCCAAGACTATGAACAGACACCCCCAGTCTCCAATGCACTACATACTTGCCTTGGAGCATGGTGAATCAAGCCCACCACAAAAACCAGCACACCACAGGGCTGCATGGGCATCTCCCCACATGGTCAAGACTCTCCAGATCCTACTCCTTCTGTCAGGAAACCCCTGTGGCCTGAAAGCTGTGCCAGGGAAAGAGGAGGAACCCCTGCAGCTCCACTTCCCATCACTGTGGAGCTTGCAAAGCCTGAAGCTTTGCTGATGGCAACACCCGGGGCTCACTCACAGATCAACAGCAGCCAGGCTCTGCCTCCTTCCCCCTCCCACTGATACGCAGCAGCCAAAAAGCACCATGTTGATTATTCAAGAGTGGACTCTTAACAGCTCTAATCAGCTGATAATCCAATAACACACTCAGCTGAGCTGCACTCCCAGGTCCCTGCCGCTGAGAGAACATTTACAGCTGCGCCGTGTTGATAATAACTGCCCGGCAGTCAGGAGGAAAGCGCAGCAAATGACTCCTCGCTCACTGCTGCCTTCTGCTCCCCAGCCAGGTCAGGGGCAGGCAGACCTTTCTTCCCCACCTCACCCCTGCCCGCAATGAGAGCGGACCACCGCACAGCTGGCTGCCGCTGGGCTCCTGCCTCTGCCTCCTGCCTTGCATGAAGCTATGTGACAGCCAAGCTCCTGGGATCCTCAGGAAAATGAGTTGCCTGTTCTCTTGAGCTACCCCCCTGGCAAAACTGCTTTAGATGTAATAAATAAAAGGGGAAGCATCAAATCCATCATTCTGAGGACATTTGAAATGCAAGATGCCAGGGACCAGCCAGCACAGCCTCAGGCCCTTTCAGTTCTCCAACACTTCAGCACAAACTGTGAACGTTCAGCCTGGGTGGCCTGGAGCCCGCACGCGGGGAGAGATATTAAATGCAGAAACATCCCTTCTTCCACACCACCCCAGCTTTCCACCCCCAGCCCCTTCCAGGGGCAAGCAGAAAACCATTCACACCTGCTTCTCGCTGCTTCCTCAGCCTGATTTCTCAGAGAGGCTGGCTGAGTCTCCTGGCAGAGTCCTTTCTCTTTGCCTCACCTTCCAGTCACCCATCTTGCACAACTCCTCTGGTCCATCCAGGCCCCTCTCTGGGTCTTCACCACGTGCTGGGGGTCTGTGCTCAGCCCCCTCCTGCCCCATACAGGGTGTGCCTGGCCCTGCCTCACTAATCAATACCCTTCATTAGCCATTCGATTATAGATGATGGCTTGTTTCCTCCAGGTGTTTGGTCAGGGCTGCACTAGGGAGAAGGTGTGGAAAGCCATTTCTGGGCCTAAATAGAGATTTTTCCGTTAAGAGATTAAACCCAAATGGTTATTTTTCATGGGCATGGACCTCCGTGTCGATGCTCACCACTGCATTGTCCTCAGCGTTCAGGGCCATGGGAGCGGGACACGCAGATCCTGATGCAATAGGAACGCAGGGACCAAAAGCAAAGCCCATTAAAATCCAGAGCCCGACCCTCCTTCTCGTTTGTACAGAGTTTGTCGTGTATTTCCCCTTGTGCTGCTCATTTTGGGTAGAGCGCAGATCCTAACAGATTGCGATAGCTCCGGTGGGGCTCTTCTGCTCTATTGCATGTGTAATCCCCTCGCTAAAACCCACTCCTGCCTGATTATATGCTTAGGCAAGAGGCTAGGAAAACCCTAGGGGCACTGAGATTCTCTACAGAACAATCTGGGAAGAGCTGGGGTTTTGGAACTGAAAACAAAGTGATGAAGTGTCCCCCCTGGCTCCTTTCTTCCACACTTCGCAAAAATCTTCACTGCAATGACGATGCGTGCAGGGCGGGGGGGGCTGGGGCTGCTGCAGATGTGTCTGGGAAACGTCCTGCCTGGTGGAGTGGGGGGACAGGAGGGATGAAGAGCAGAGGACAGCACATCTCCAGAAGAGCACTTTGCTGGTGGAGGCTTCTCAGTGCGGCAGCACCAAGGCCGCACCAGTGAGTTCGGGCCAGATGTGACCGCACCATTGGTGGTTTCCAGGTCCTGGCCATTCACTCCTCCCCAGTCCTTTCCAATTTCACATTAACTGGGCCAGTGCACAGCAATTTAGCATGATCCCACTGGGCCGTGGAAGGTCTGTATAGGTCCTGGGTGCTTCCCTGCACCGGAGCCTTTGAGCCCCTTTCCTGGGGCTGGGGGCTATTTTCAGGCAGAGTGTAAGGGGTGAGGATGGGCAGAGGGCATATGGACGGCACGAGAGCTGGGTACGTGGCCTGATGGGCTGGAAGAAACCATGCATCACGGCATATAAACATCTCCAGGGCTTCCTCAGGCCCTTCTCCACATTTGGCCCTTGATCTCTTTGGTGCATTCACTCCACAGCCGTGATGAGGAGGGGCCCAATTAGCAGAAACAGCTTTACATCAGAAACCACTGGGCTGAGACTCCCAGCTCATTTCACGTATCGCTGTGCCCTCAAAGCCATGGGTTGGTAACGGCTTTTTCTCAGCGCTTGGATGGGAGCCGATAGCCCTGAGCCAACACCGTGTGTTCTGTTACGGTCACCTGCACCACCTGCCCCATCCCAAATACCACCCCTCTGCGCTGTGAGCATCCCCACTGGGAAGCGGTGATGGTGCACAGCAGTTTGTCCAGGGGCTTTGCAGAGATCCTCCTCACACAGAGCGCCCAGTGAGGAGATGCTGCGCTGATTTTCCAGCGTGCTGAGGAGCAAAGCCCATCTCTTCACAGTGGTCATTTCGTTTGAGCAATCGTTGGGGTATTTTTGATTTGCGCTGTGATAATCGGGTGTACCCCTGGTCCTCAGCAGGCGGTGGCTCTTCATCAGGAGAGTTTCTGCTGCGACTAGTAAAAGGCATGCGGGCATCTTCCCCAAGGGCTGTCGCTCCTGCTGCTGTGCATCGCTTACTGAAAATGGGGCTGGAAAGGGCAGCACTGGGAGGGGGACACTGCCCAGTTTGGGGCAGGAAGCGTGGAAAAAGAGAGCACCAGCAGTGAGAGATCAGGCAGCAGCGTGGAGGTTTTGGGTTAGTACCTCAAACGTTTGGGCAACGGGGACCTGCCCATCCTCCAGGAGCCTTAAGTCATGTGACAGCAAATGTCCCCACTGCCATCTCCAGCTCTGGCTGCGGCGGGGAGCCCCGCAGGGATGCCCTGGCTGTCACCTGCCAAGATGGACCCCACGCCTGGGCCAGGGTTTGGCACGACCTGACCCGCTGGCACCGCTGTGCTCCGCTCCACCGCCACACATCCAGAGCTCCCAAACCCAGCCCAGTGTCGCATCCCCTCGCTGCTGCTCTGCCCCCTCCTTCCTGTCATTCGGTGACATAATGGAATCAAATTAAAGCCCCATTTACCAGTTTTATTGCCTATTATTTATAATACTCCAGCTCCAAAGTGCTGTTTTATAGAGTGCTTAAGCTGCCATTGCTGGATAGAGTTTGCCATAAATGTCTCCACATGCACAGAACATAATGTCCTCGCGTCTCGCAGGAAAAGGGAAGAGATTATTCTCAATTATTTCATGTAGTCTGTTTTATTGTCTTATTGTAATAAACTGTCATACCCTACAACACTTTAAAATCAATAGTTTGCATTAAAAGTAATGAAAAGTAGTTATTAATCCCGCTTAGTGCTTCCGCTCTTCCGCTCACCGCGAGGGCCTGGAACGGGGAGTGGGTGATAATTATTCATTTCCGATCAATACGAACAGTTCCCAGCGCTTCTGTGTGTATCGCTGCTCTCGCAGCTCTGCAAGTTAATGACAACGGAGGGCAGGGGTGGAGGGTGGGGCTTGGCCGTGCCTCAGTTTCCCCCCCATCATCCGTGCCTCAGTTTCCCCCCCATCATCCGTGCCTATGAGACAGAACATTTTCCTTTGAGAAGCAAGCCTGGGTTTAAATGCAAACAAAGCAGGGGGTTTATTTAGTTTTGCTCTGTCTCCCCGAGAGCTGCCAGATTTATGGCACACGAGGGATTTTTTTCAAACACAGAAATCAGATATAGAGTATTGGCCATGGCAGATTTTTGCTCAGCTAACATCAGGCTCATCTCCTTGCTCGGAAACACCCACCGGTGCCGTCTCACAGCATCTCAGGGGACACCAAGCCCGTGGCACAGGCTCATGGTTTGAAAGGTTGTGTGTCCTTCTCTGGAGCCCCCAAGCAGGCTCCAGCAGCACAGGAGCTCCATTAAGAGGTTAAACTGATTTCCCCATGCATTGGCTGTTTCCAGATCTTGGCTTTATGTGTCCCCAGCACCCCAGCCCCTGGTAATCCCCAAATACCTGGATTCATGCACAGCTCTGAGGCACAGACCTTCTCTTCTGCAGGAACAATCCACATTCTCCATCCGTGGTGCAAGCTGGACCTCAGTGCTCCCCCAGCACTACTCCTCTGGCAATGCTGGAGGAGATGGAGCAGCCAGGGAAGGCAGAGCTGAGCATGGTTTTGCTGGTACTCATGGGCAGAGCACGACGGATGCAGAAAAAAGCTGAGCTGGATTCCAGGTTTCTTTGGGATCCTGCAGTGAGGTATGCCCATCTCATACTGGTGAGATGAACCACGTTTGACCTTATTCACATCGCTCATTTTTGCTTGATGACTCTTTGTACCATCTGGGTCATGCGAGTTCCTGCCTGAGTGTTGTCCAATGTTGTCACAATGCGACATGGAAGTCACGGTGCGTACCGTGGTAAAGCAGAAGGGCCCTTTCCCAAGGGCAGTCTGCTGTGTTAACCACTCACTGCAGACGTGGCAAAATGCACCAACATGCAAACTACTGACATTTTCTAAAAACTGAATTTTGTTAAGCCTAGATGATGGCGTCATGATACAGGCTGAGCTCTCTGCCACTCCACATCTCCAAGGAGGCAGGAACAGTGATCCCTGTACCTCGTACTGGAGTGTAGAGAGGAGAACTGGCTGATGCAGGAGTCCGAGCCAGGAGCAGGAGCCTGGACACCTTCCCCCAGGGCAGTATCCTGCTCCAGGCTGGGGCCAGTGCTGGTACACACAGCACAGCTGGGAACAGCTGCTGAACAGAGCTGAATTTCAGCTAGGGAAGGATGGAGAGAGTGAACAAAGGGATGAAGAGCCATGTTGAGCATCAGGACAATCTCTTTATTGTTATTATTTTTTAATCATATTTCCAGTGTTATTTTTTTTTTAATGGGAAAACCCCGCTGGTTCCTTGGATTGGCTCTGTCTCTGATTCAATACAGTTGTAATGAAAAGAGTCCACTAGCACATTAATTGTCATGATAAACATCAAAAGCACCCATCCACCTGCACACACGCAGCTCCCTGGCAGGCCCATCATAGCAATATCAGAGCAGCATTTCTTCACCGCTGCCGTCTGCAATAACTGAGAAACAGAACAAAATGCTGGTAAAATACAGAAGGAGTTATCAGCGCCTGATCGGATCTCCAGAGATTTTTTTATTTTTAATAAAGCCCATCTTCCTCCTTGTTTGTCAGAAGCACTTTGCTTTAAACGTTGTGTGAGCAGAAGCAGGAATTACCTGTGTCTGCATTCACTCAGGGAAGAAGATATAACCAAGCACTTCCTCTCCTTCCATCCAAAGATCTCAAAGCAGTTAAGAGCATCCTTGCTCCATCCATTTTGCTAGGCCCCAAGGCACCCATCTCTGAACCCAAAGAGTCACTGCTAGCAGGAACACGAGTCGGAGCCAGCTCCTGGAGCTCAGCAGAGCTGATTCGGACCCAACACGTGCAAGGGAGAGGCTGAAGAAGGAATAGCATTAAACCACCAAAGCAATGGCTTCCAGGAAAGGTGAGACATCCTTCACGCACGCTGCTTCTCACTGGCTGTCACGTACAGACATAGGTGTCTAATTCAGGGGCCTCTTTCATGTGATGATGCCATTCTCGGTGATGTTGCTAATTTCTGTATGGCTGTGGCAGAGCCAGGAGTAAACACCCCAAATCAATAACCCTTTCTTACGCTGGAATGAGACTGGGGAAGAGCCAGGCTCTACAGAGAGCTCTACCAGTGCTGTTTCCACCTTGTTCTTCAATGGTTGACCCAGCCATCCCACCTCTCCCTGCTTTTTGCACACTCTCCCACACTGGTACTTCATTTCCCAAGTGTCCATGACGGACAGTACATCTGGTCCCTTTCCTTCCTTTCCTTCTCACTAGATAAAGCGCCCTGGCACCATGCAAGCATCCTGAGTGTGATGCATGGAGGACAGGATCTGGGCAGGAGATGGGGAAGGGGGTCCAACCTCCCACGCAGGAGCCATAGTGTGGCCAGACCCAGGTGTGTTTGAAGGGACACACGGAGGGATGGTAGCCACTGTCCTGGCAGCTCAGGGAGATGGGTGGGAAGGTTGGGTCTTTTTTCCTATCTTGACGATAGGGCTTTAATCTGGCTTTGACATTATCTGAAATTAAAATCGAACCTGACACACGGACAGTGGCAGAAACGAATTACACCTCTCCTGCCAGTAGATAATCCCCTTCTAATTCCCCCACTTTATTCAGATGGGAGATGGTTTAAGGAAAGAGGAGGCAGAAATATTTTCCCTCTCCCCCTTTACAGATGGGAGCTCTTCCAAAACCTCTCCTTGGCACAGCCCTCTCAAGACTCATCCAACGGCTGCCAGAGCCACATGGCATCAGCTCACCCAGCAAACTTCTCCCTGTGAGCAGCACCCTCATCACCATCGTGCACACACGCAGCCGATCTCAGGACCAACGCAGAGGAACTGAGAGTGCAGCATGCAAAGGGGTGATGCCTCGGTGCAAAAGGGAACTGTGGCTGTCCTGGAGAGGAGGTTCTCTCTCTCATCCTTCCCTTTCCCATAACTTCTGAACCTGCATGCCAGTTTCAACCAATTTAACAGAGTAGCTAATGCAAAGCCATCATGTTCCCACAGGCTGCTTAAGAGATAGGGGGCCAAGCAGAAGAAGGAGACAGGAGCCTTATTAGACAATAGAGAGGCCACAAGCAACAGCACCACAGAAAACCTGGCTTCCTCTGTCCTGTTGCCCATGCAGTGAATTGCTCACTACACCCCTGTGCCATCCAGCAGAATATTTTTACCTCCAGCAGCTGTGAACCCAAAGACACCAAAAGACTCCAGGGTCTGCAATGGCAGACTGAAGCGCTGACTCTTGCAAGCAAAAGTTCTCAAGGACAGGGATGCCAGCCATCTCCCCACCCCGTGCTGTGCTGGTCCTGGCCACCTTGTGTAGGTGACACCGCCATGGTGAGGTGTCCCCTGTGCTCTTCATGCCATCCCCGAGATGCACACATGAACCTTCACTGCCTCACAGGAGCTCTAGCAAGATGTTTTGGCCTTTGAGCCCCTTCACACTCCTCCTCCTGAGACAATTCCCATCATCCCTTCTCTTCCCTTTCTCTGCAAAGCTGTGGCCTTAGAGAGAGGACATAGAGGTTGATATTAGCTCTTATTTCTTCCCATCTCCTTCATGCCCTTGTCCTCCCTCCTCAGACTCCCCCGAGCCACTCATGCCTGTGTCCCTACACCCTGCAGCGACCCTGCCAAATGCTCTCTCCTTCCCATCACTATACATCTTCCAAACAGCCGCAGGAGGAGGGTGTGAAAGCCTCATATCCCAAAAGAGCAAAGCTGAGAGACCTGGGAGCACACTGAGAGGAAAGCGCAATGTCGGTGGGGATGCTGTTACCCTTTGGCCCGTCGCTGCAGCTTCAGCAGGACATCAGGGCACGGAAGTGAGGAGAGATGAGATTGATGAGCTGTTTGCTCCTCGGTCACAGGTTCAAACCCATCTCAGAGCAGCATTGCCTGCAAGCAGGGGAAAGCCAGGGCTTTTAATGGCTATAGAGCATCTCTCCCTCCTCAGCTGGTCTGTGGTGAGCAAATAGGCATGGAACTCCTCCACCACAAATGACCGTTTCAGCAGAGGAGATACGATCAAGGGCAGCAAGATGTCCTCACTGTCCCCACAGCTGAGTATCAGATAGTGGTGCATGAATCAAGTCAGTTTGGCTCAATGAGGTGAAGAGTAATTTTTAATGTGGGTTCTTCATCTCTCTGATGAGAGCTTCTGTGTGGGAAGAAATTATTTACAGAGCCCCTGCTCCTCAGTGGGATTCCCTCCTCTGTCCACACTTTCCTCTTCCCCAGGTCTACTGCAATCCCTGACCGTGAGTGAGCGTGGGTAAAATCAGCTAGGAATCTGCAGCACAATTCCATTTCAGAGCCATTCCAGCCAATAATGGCTCTAAACAAAATATAATGTGTAATTCACACAGTAATATCACCTTAATTACATTTTTTGGAACAGTCTTTCCTCTCTTGGTCTCTCCACCCTCCAGCCCCAATAAGCATATCTAAAACTATAGAAAGAAAGTCATCCATCTCTTAAAACATCACAAGGGAGGGAAACTGCAGGAAGAATAGATTAAAATTGCAGGGAATTTCACCCTTTTTGTGGAGCAGTGTTCTCGGCATCACCTTCGCATGCTGGGTAATTGATTTTCCATGGAACTCTTAGAGTCCTTTTTTTTTTCCAATTTAGTTTTTGAATTTTAAATTAATTTCACACCAGTCAGTTGGACCTGCACATTGAAAACTCGTGTGTTATCCTCAGAATAAGCGTAGAAAAGAGACAGCAGGGCTGAGTCCTAATCCACCTGTCCTACAGCTACGCCTGAATCGCACTGTATGCTGTGTAAATGGAATCGTAGAATCAGAGAATCACAGAATGGTTTGGGTGGGAAGGGACCTTTCAAGCCCACCCAGTCCAACCCCCCTGCCAGGAGCAGGGACATCTCCAACCAGATCAGATTGCTCAGAGCCCCGGCCAACCTGGCCTGGAATGTTTCCAGGGATGGGGCATCCACCACCTCTCTGGGCAACCTGGGACAGTGCTCCGCCACCCTCATTGTACAAAATATTTTCCTTATACCCAGTCTGAATCTTTCTCCCTCTGTTTTAAAATTGTTACCCCTCATCCTGTCACACCAGGCCCTGCTGCAGAGTCTCTCCCCACCTTCCCTGCAGCCCCCTTTGGGCACTGGGAGCCGCTCTCAGCTCTCCCCGGAGCCTCCTCTTCTCCAGGCTGAACAGCCCCAGCTCTCCCAGCCTGGCCTCACAGCAGAGCTGCTCCAGCCCTCTCAGCATCTGCGTGGCCTCCTCTGGACCCTCTCCAACTGGTCCACATCCTCCTTATATTGGGGGGTCCTTATCCATTCTCATGTATTTAGTCCTAGAAATGATTAGGCCGTACTGCCCTACATAACTCTTTCATGTGTTCTTCTCATGGAAACATAGATCCTAAGGCCAAAGGCACAATCTAGTTTGACCGCTGATATAAGAGGCCATGGGATTTTCCTGCATTCACACCTGCTTGGAGTATAAGCTTTGAAAAAAAAAATAGTCTTGATGGATAGGAGTGGAAAAATCAAGGACTGGAGAACATTTAAGTCTTCTGGTCTGGCCCATGGAAAGGAGTCAAACTTTGCAACAGGTATCTAATATAGCTTTGTTGTGACATCTCTCAGCAACGCATCTCTCAGGTCGTGTACCTGACCAGAGCACCTGGGCACGGTCACATTCAACCCTTCACAGCAGAGTCCGCGAGGTACTTCATCCCCTCTAGTGAGGTATGAAATCCAGAGAGAAAACTGCAGCTCTGGGTGGAATGCCGGTGTATGGCAGACCTCTGCACCGCACGTCTCCAGCATTTAAGCTAAAAGATGCAGCTCCCTTAGCGAAAGCTGTCACGGGTTCATCAGCAGCTCTGCGTGACCCAGACGGCACAGCGAGGGGGTATGGATTACAAGTGCACCTTCTGTTGGAACAGCTGATCTCCTCCATGGCAGTAGGAAAACAGCTCCTCACACCTGTTGAGGAAGTGCTGGAAGGAGCAGGATTCGACAGCAGCTGCTCCACACGGGCTATTTTCATAACACGGACACAAGTCATCATCTTGACTGAGATTCCCAGCAAGAGGCTAACTGGGAGGCTACAGCTAACAACGCACACAGCTGCGACTTACCAAGTAAGAGCCGAGCCAAGAGCAAGAAGCCATTAGAAGGTAATAGTGTGAAAACACTAATGGCCTAGAGCCAGATTTGAATTAACAGTCCAGGAGAGAAGAAGCCTATCAACACTTCTTGGTTTTTTATAGGACTGCAGTGCTGTCAGAAAGCTGGGAGAAAAAGGTGGCTTATCCTGTCAAGGATTCTGCCCCTAACACTGCAATGCATTAACCTCTGCTCGGAAGACCCTCTGCTTGCTGGTCTTCCAGGCTGGGGGGCCAATGAAGAGAGGCACTGAACAGTGGACCTGAAAATTAAAGACCATTAGGGCTTCCCATATGAATTTACAGGCAACTTTGAAGTGCATTGCATCACAAAGACATATGAGTGACTCAGATTGAAAGCAAGTTCTACTTTATTCTCCCCATTTGAATTACTCAAATTGAAAGCAATTACCCACCGAGTATGGAAGAGAGCCCGTGAAAATGTCAGTGACAGATGAACATGTGATGAAGTCCATTCCCTGAGATCTCCTCAGGCATGCACCTGAGTCAGCACCTACCACAACAGGAACCTGACCTACTTTGTGATGGGACACAGAGCTGGTTTTATGCACCCTTTTCCTTTCCACCTTTCGGCAAACTCTTCACTCTCCTAGCCCCTGGAGCCTTCTCCTCTTGCTTTCCACCGTGATAGCCCATTCCACATAGTGGCAGAGAAGGCAGGGTGTTGGAGAGCCCCACGCTGAGGGATGGTCTATCTATAGAAGGAAAGCACAGTCAGCACGCCTCCTCCTTTCCAAATCCCCAGCACCGTCAGCCTGTACCTGGTGTCCCTTCACAGCCTGAGCCATGGGCTTCCCACAGCTGCTCTCAGCATCTCTGTTGCGTAGTCTCACGGGTGCCAGATATATGCCAGGTGCCTTCTAGCTCAGCCCCCTCTGGATGTGACTCTCCAAGGCCACATACTGGCTTGATTCCCCTCCACAGATGGTTTCTCCCCCTCCTTCCCCTCCCCACAATAAATATGACGTCTCTTTGCAATTCTGCATTCTGGTGTGACCGACAGCACTGGGGTGAGACCACTTAGCACAGATGGCAAATTATCCTCCCCAGCTGCTCCTGTGTGATGTAGACCTTTTCTAGTGTCATCGCTCTTCAACCCTGGGCTCCTCTTCCTCCATGTTGCCAGTGGATTTCAGCACTTGGATGAAAGTGGGTTCCAGTCGTACTGGGTCCCAGTAACTCCCAGTGATGTCTGTAGGGGCTATGTTCAGGCTGAGAGGACAGGTCCCACTGCAAGCTCTCTTTTGACAGGAGGAAGAGGAGTTTCCATTCTCTAGCCTGTGCTTTCATCTTTTAGTTTCTCTTTTCAGAAGTTCTTCGACTTCTCTCTTCATTGGAGGGAGTTCACAGAGGTTGTCAGGGAGGACTACAGTCTTGTAAATACACATGTGATGTCTTGTATCTCTTCTTTGAAAAATCTTTTTTTTTTTCCCATCAAAACAAGTCAGTAAAACACAGAAAACATCTTCCACAGATGCCCTCAGGCCCCCCCTTATTCCTCCTACTCTGAATGTTTCATCTCTTGCTGATGCTTTGTCTGCCTTTGTCTGTTCTCCATCTACAGTCAGTAGTTCCTCAGCTGTGGTCTCAACAGAACAGCGCTTTCCGGGAAGATACAAGATGGCCTCAAATGGTTTTACTTGCAGTTAAAAGAACCCTTCCCTTTCCACTCCAGCAATCGTCCTCTTGTCATCATGAAGGTGACTAGTTCTCAAGCTGAAGAGGACTGATGCTTCATGAAGGGATCCATCTGCTGCTTCTGTTTCAGTTAGGCAAGAAAGCCCAACATTTCAAGTCTCCAGGAAGAAAAAAATCCAGGTGAAGGTGCAGAGGGGTAGCCTCAGGCAGACCAAAAGTGATATCTATTCATACCCGCTGAAGAGCTGGCCCTGAAAGCCTGTCATGGAGGAACAACCTGATGACTGGCCTGTCTTTATCCGTGACGGGATGCTCCCAGTCACTGCTTTCTGCTCACTGGTTCCCATGGCCCGAGGGCAAGGTGTCGGCATGCCAAAGAATGCGTCGTCCACATTCAGCTTTTATCTCTTTCCTTTCACAGTGCTGGATACATCCCAGAGCCAGTTCCATGCTGGCTATTAGCTCCTCCTCAGGAACCTACATCTAACCTTCTGCAGCACACAGTGCTGATGGCTGCCTGGTGTGTGTTTGTGCCAGGCACAAAACGGGCTGCCCTGTGCTCACATTTCCAGTCTCCCAGATGAAGACGTCGATGCCCTTGAGAGTTGGCCTCAAATAACCTTGCAAGACACAAAGCATGCGTGATTCCTCCAGGGAGACTCTACCTCCCAGACCCTATATATCGTGGGTCAAAGCTCCAGTCCACGTTTGCTCAGATAAATGCAAACCTTGGGAAACCAATCAAGAAATGCCATTCATTATTGAAGGGGAACTGGGGAATAGATGGAAATTACTGGCAAAATGACTTAAAAGCCCTCCCATTTTCTGAACATTTCTCTTTGGTTTCTTGCAGATTTAAAAGGTCACTAGGAGCTAATGAACCTCAGATAGCAAAGCTGTCTCTTGTTTATTTGTCATTTTGAGTTTTTCTGGTTGATTAAGATCCATGCTGTCAGTAAGGTATAAAATAGCAAGTTTCTGTGTGTATAGCGAGGTCACGTTTCCTACCCTGAAAAACTGCTGAACTTACTGGGAAGAACTGTTAGTCCCAAGGACTAACACACCATCTCTCAGCAGAGGACACTTCTGTGTGGTTCTGTTCCCCATGTTTCCTTTTTTATTCATAGTCCCACAGGCTTTCAGCAGCATCCACCAATACAGCGGTGTGCCAGATAATCTGCACCCCAAGACAGGCTCATTCTAGGGCTGCCACATCTCTGGGAATGGTAAGACACATCATCTTTCTCCATCTGAGATTTTGATCTGGGGTGAATTTGAGGACTTGTTTGTTTTTCCGTCTGGTCACTCACTTGGAGTAGCGACAAGAGAAGTCCAAATGCACAGACCACCTCCACAACACAAGTCAGTGAGTCCTGCACATCTGGGCATGTCACCCCTTTGAGATCTGTGCTCTCCAGATGCCTGATGCAATGCAACGTGGCCATTGCTTTGACGTACCGACAGCCTGGTTGTACATGCCTGTCACACCAAGCTCAGAAATGATGGAACCTGCAAAAGTGGCCATTGTTTGTGAAACAATGAAGCTCTGCAAAAAAAAGTCCTGCCTAGTGAGCCCAATGCATACAGGATGGACCGATCTGCACGTACTCTGCATATGCACAAGAACTATGCCACGGCAGAGCTTCTGAGTTACGCGTACGAGTAATGCATTGGAGTACGGGAGGCTTGATGACTCCTGGATTTGTCAGATTCATTCTAGTTTGCATTCATGCTAGCAAATGCTAGTCAAAAGTATGTTAATAACCCTATTCACTACCATGACTGATGACTCACGTTAGTCCTATCCCACTGGAGAGTCCTTGAAGGCCTATTCTCATGCTTTTATCAGTAGAATCATGTCTGTTCTTTTACAGCTCCAGCTCTGGACCCAAGCAACTATGGTAAAAATAATAAAGAAAAAAACAGTCAAATTCCATTTTCTACCTACCTGCTTCTGCTCCCAGCCTACTCAGAGCTGAAGGGCAAACACATCATTGTTCCCCTTCCTTTAATCTCCCTGTTTAGGAGAGCTCAGTATTCACAGCACAGCACTGAGCAACACCCATTTTTTCTACTGGAACCTCTGGAGAAGCTGAAGGTGCCTCAGCATTTTCTGAACATCAGACCCCTCCCAAGAGCTGTTGACTGAAGTAGGAACTTGCTGTTTCCACTCATATCACAAGTGAAATAACATGCAGGAAAGAAATCTTTCTCGGTGGAAGCTTTGCTGTCTGTTTTTGCACCAACTGCACCAATTTTGCAGGCAGTTCGGAAGATCTTCATATCTTCATCTCTTCAGATATAGTGGTGGGTGCTCATTGCTTTGTTTCTGTCAGAGATGGTCCCCACTGCAGACCTACGAGAAGCCTAAGGAAAGTGAAAACTTACTTTACGGACCCAGCTCAAAATGTTTTAATGGTTAAGGGTCCTGTTTCCACCAAACAACTCAGGCTCAGAGGTTGATATGGTCCACCCCTACCACCTCCATTTTGGACCCCCACCACAAGACCCTGTGCTCGTTTCCCACCAATGCCAGCCCAAATGGACAGGACACCTTTGAGCGCACCTACAATGCAGACGTGGCCATGAATTGCCATCCACCCACAGTGTTACACCATCGAAACACAGGAAAGGCTTGGACCAGAGCACAACCAACATCTGGGCCAGCAAACCACAACCATCTTGCATCTATCTCCATAATACTGCAAAGTGCTAACTTTAATGGGCAGGGATGGGTATCTTGAAGAGAAACATTGTGAGGAGTTTGAGTTCCCCTGTTGACCTCACATCTGTTAGCACATGATGGGAAGCCACCACCATCGTGCGACTTCACAGCCCGCTGCACCCCACCATGAAAATTCCCCTTATCCTCCCAGAGAGCAGTCAGCCAACATGAGGGTGTGTTTCCTCTGCAGTCCAGGCATGACAGAGTCTGCCGAG
Organism: Tetrax tetrax; assembly: GCA_009806455.1. NCBI lineage: Eukaryota > Metazoa > Chordata > Aves > Otidiformes > Otididae > Tetrax > Tetrax tetrax. Next base: position 81,778 of record WHYT01017180.1, on the reverse strand, counting down.
GAGCCAGATGTTGGGCACACAACATCTGGAGCTCCTTTTGAAACTCTTGCCTCCTCCAATGCAAAACTGGCTTGAACTTCCAAAGCAGCGAGCTTGCCCATGGAAAGGCAAATCCTTTTCCACCTAATCCATCAGCTATGGCCTCAAGTCTCTTGCCTTTCCCTGCTGTGAGCAGACCTCTATCGAGTGGCATGACCTCACCAACTCTGACCCTTCCACCGAAATGCATCCCTGCTCCCACCGGGAACAGGGAGCAGATGTTTAATCACACGTCGCAGCACAACAAAGCGGTGCGGGCCAGGGAGCGCAGGCAGATTCCACACTCCAGTGAAGCTGCGGGATGGATTTCGGTAGACAGAATGCAATTATCCAAATCATAATTTACGCAAGACATAAATCTTTTGAAATAATAACAACATTTAGCACATATAAAACATTATACATGTTCAAAGCACAAATGGTAATGTTTATGCCAAAAATGTTTGAACTTCCAGTAATTAATAACAAGCAAGGAAATTGCATAGCTGGGAGGTTTTTTCCCAGCTTTAATTCACAAGAGCAGCATTTATTTTTTTTTTCCAGGAAAACTTTGCTCCAACTTCTCCTTGTCTTCTGCAGATCCCAAAGCTGTGCCAAGAAATAATAATAATAATGATAATTAAAAAAATGAAATCCCTATAAAATAAAAAAGACTGCTGAATTTTAGAAAAACAAAGAAAATGAAATGAAGATGTTATTCTGTAAGTCGACCACTTTTTAAAACTAAGTGGATATAAATAAATTAGACACATACATTCCCACTTACACATATATTATATACATATATATAAACAAATATATATGTTTATAAAAACACTTTGGATATGAACCTTTGTCCCAGTCCAGCTCAGATAATGGTACCTATCTCCCTGTGGTGTTTCCCATTTCCCCAGGTGTGGGATCCACAAAGGAACAGGTTACATCACCCCATAACTCACAAACCACGTGGAGATGGCTGTGATAGTTACAGGTTGGTAAGCCTCCTCTTCTGCCTCCTGCTACCACCTCTGCTTTCTGAAAAGCATCGGTGTCATTTGAGAAGCGCATACAGGATCAAACCTTGTGCTTTTGGGGAGTGGTAGAGCCCCAAACCCCTGTCAGCTGCTTGGAATGGATGTGCTCCTCAGGATACCATGAGATTTAACTGCCTTTGCACAGCTTGGCTGCAAATCCACATCCTTCATACGCAAAATTTGGTAAGGAGTCTGCTCCATAGCCAAACGCGTGCACTGAGCTGGTGTTCTGAGCTGACTGGGACTGGGCTGCACAGCCAGCTCTCACTGGAGCAGCTGGGAGAGGATGGGATGTTTTTTCATGAGAAAAGTAGGCATTGTGTTGGAAAAAAAAAAATAAATGAAGCCATGTCTCTGGATAACTCTTGGAGCCAGAACTCGTTTCTCTCTGTTCTTCTAAAGCGTCACCAATGGCCAACGTGTTGAGCACTTGTGGCAGTTTGGCAAACTCACCAGAGCTCCAGGGCCTGCTTCTCGTTTGTGTATTTACATAAATTTCCATATGGCGTGAAAAACCAATAAATAGAGGTAGGAATGAAATTTTGTAATTTTCCATGTATTTGAGGTTTTTGTTTTTTTTTTTTTTTTCCCTGCAAGTGGCTGAGCACTCACTGCCCGATTCAGTACAACAGCCTAAGCCTTAGCTTTAAATTCAGCACGTGCTCAAGCGTCCGGGGCTGGAATCCTGAGCCTTTTGCGCGCTCAGGGCAGCAGCCCAGGATAACGGCAAGAGCAGAGGCATTTTTTAACAGCTGGATACAGCATCTCGTAGATACTACAGGGAAAACAGCTGGGATGGAGAGAGAAGCTGCTAGAGGAAGAGCCTGGGCCATGGTGCAGAAGCGGGTGGATGTCTTGTTGGAATGCAGACCGTGCCTGGGCGCTGGGCATGCATAGTAAGAAGGCTGCAGCCCTGCCTGGATCTGGCGGCGACCAGATACACATCCACACCACGTACACTCAGTGCACACATCAGGCTGCTTCCCTGGGTCATCCTTTTCCCTCAGCCTGGTTTTATTAACAGGGGAGCTTGATGGAAAACTTGCAGTATCCCAAGCCCAGCTTCCAGACGGAGAAACAGGTTGGCCCTCAACCTCCCCCGGGCAGAAATGCGGAGAGAAAGGCAATGTGAGGCCGTCTGGATGTGGGAGGGAACGAGAGATGCAATGAGTGTCCTGAAATCTAATCTTTCTTTAAAAAAATGTCAAAACCAGGGAAACAAACAAAAATTCCACCCAACCAAGGCATTATCAAAGCAGCAACGTCAGTTTAAGTAGCTTTTCTAGGCACAATTAAATTGAGAGGGCTGCTTCCACCTTCCCAGCAGCAGCATCCCGGTGGGGTTAAGGCCTTCTGAACTCGCCGTGGCCAGACTTCTCCCCATCTCCTGCTCAGAGCTAGAAGGGAGACTGACTCATTTGGTTAAAAATAAAAACACCGCTATCTAAACTTTAATGGCTTTGCTTCTCGTTGCTGCAGGCAGTGGTTCATATGCATTCCAAACAGCACTTTGACTGCAAATGTACCGTTTGGGAAGCTATTCCACCTGAAAAACAATATCTTTCATCTCTCTGCCTTGCACTGTTGGGGCAGACACCGAGGAGGTGATGGGATGGAAAAGAGAAAAGCTGGCTCTGCCGCAAGGATGAGCCTTACCGCAGCCTGTCCCTGCCATGGCCCGCAGACGGGCTGGGATGGAGAGGTCGGCTGATGGGCTGGCAGCGCGGCTGAGCAGGGCTTCAGTCTGTGCTGGAAGATAAAGGATTTGAAATGTTGGGTGATGCCAAACCCTTGCCCTGGGTTTCCTGAGGGACCAGACCAGCTCCATCAGAGGCACTGCGCTCCCTGCACACCTCCCACCCCCCGGCTTTCACCGCCCAGAGCAAGCTTTGGACCGCAGCGTGCACCGATGTACACACACTGGCTGAATCTTCCTGGCCCAGGGATCAACAGCAAAGAAGAGGGGAAAGCTGGAGCTGGGGGTTGCTCTGCTGCCCAGCACACACCAGCACTGGCTGTACACTCTGGTAGCCCTTGTTGAAGCCTCTTCCATGACATCCTCACCTCTACAGTCCCTTTGGTCAGGACAGTCGCGTGCTTTAAAAAGCAGCGTGGTTTTGCTGGTGCCCCCACTTCTACTGTTGAATTGCGGGATTTGTTAGGGGTTTTTTGTCTAAACTTTGAATGACAGCTCCCCGTATCGCTCCCACTCTCAGGGAAATGAGTGACAAGCCCCTCACTAGTTTTTACATCATGGGATCTGGTTTAAAAGGGACAGACAAAGCAATCTGAGTTGGGGGTCGCAAAGAGATGGTCAAATAACCGGTCCTCCAAGGGGGTTACGTATTAGTCTCATGCATATAATGACTTTGTGGTGTTACCCTAGCAACTAGAGCTCAGAGACGATGCAATCAAATTTGGGAACGATGTGATCAGAAATGACAGGCAAGGGGAAACAAAGGGAAGCAAAGTTGCTGTGGCAGCTGGGATGCAGTGCTCAGCGCATAATGCGTGTATCCGGGCTGTGAGACATTCTTCCAAGCAATTACACTAAATATCATATTCTATTTGCCAGCTAATTACAGAATATCATTCAGCGCCTGCCGTCCAGCCCATCCCTGCTCTCCCCACTTTGGTGAGTCCCACGGAATGGTACGTTCATTAACCCGGCTGTGTTTGATCTGCGCTTACATTTTCACTTGGCACCTGCCCAGCACAAACTACTATTTGCTTTTTCCCCCCTTTCTGCCTATTCCCTTCGCCACATCACAGCCCATCCAGGGGCCTGCTGCTCTCCCTGGGCAGTCACACATCTCTGTCTTTGCAAGGATCCCTCCGAGGGGGAAGCGGTGCTGATGAGCATCGCAAAGATGAGTGCTTTGCTTTGGGCTTCGTGTGCACAGCTGCAGGTGCTCAGCCAGCCTTTAACCCCATGTGTAACAGCCCCAGTTGCTCTCTGCACCACCAGAGGTCTAATGACACCACAACGTAAAGCTTAAATATAATTTAGGCCCGCACTGCTTGAGCACAGCTGCCCAGATGTTCTGCTGGCTTCACACACCCACGTGATTTGATGGAGGACGCATTGCTAAGCCATGAGCACACAGCTGCACTGCATGGCATGGTGGGGGGACACCCTGCTCGCCCCCTGAGAGATGCCCTGTTTGCTGTCACCCCCGTTTGGAGGGGGTGGCAGGGCCAGCGGTACAGATGTCCATGGGCTCCGGCAGACCCGCTTTTCGGGCTTGGCTTGTTTACCTGCTGCGGGGATGCATGTGGGCTCTGTCCCTCTGCTCCTGGAAATAGTTGCACTGGAAAGGAGAGAAAAACAAGTGGAAATATAGGGAATAGTGACTGGCACTGTAAGTATTACTGATGATTCATAATACCTTCTTCTCAGAATTTCAGGTTTCTTAACTATAATCCCTCTCACAGGAAACCCGGCTGTTCTTTTGACAGGTTTATGTGACCCAGCAGGCACTTTTCATTCCTTTTCCCTGTAAAAACAACAGGCTCAACTCTCTATTGCTCGGTACATGGCGGTGTCATTAACCCAGTGCCAAGGATGAGGAAGGGGAATGGGAAGAAAGAAGGATCACTGCTGCTTTGATGTGACACCCCTTTACAGCCATCCATGCTGTCCTCGGCCATCGTACATATCTGACAGCGATTGAGAGTCACCTCAAGGATGCGGAAACCAAATGTTTCCAAAGCAGCACTGAGAAGGACACAAAACTGATGCCATTTCTCTCCCAGACCCTCCAGCCTTGTCTCCACTGCCAGAAAAAGAAAGGGTGGTTTGAAATATGCATGACCTGCCATGTTTCAAGATCCTTGTGGTGACAGAATACCTTGGTGGATGGCCAGGATGTTGTCTCTCATGAGCTAATGTGTTCAGAATAGAGCAGGCTCTTCCTAAATTAGTATTTTAACATGTGAGTTAGCCACTTGGTAAATGTGATAAACTGCATTTTTCTCCCCATGTAGTCTCTCCTGTTTTGGCATCCCAAAAGGACTCATTCCCCTTTTTTTCATTAACTTCTCCCGCAGGCGGGAGCTGCCGGTAGTGAGAGGGGAAGGAGGTTCTGACTGACCTTATTTCTCATATTTTCAGTGTATGTAGGAAGCTGAAGAAAAGGTTCCACCTCCCATCAGCCTGCCAGGGCACTGTGACCCCATGCTGGCCAGGAGAATGGCTAGATCTCACCACAGCCTACCCAAAAACCTCCGGCTTCCCTTTCCTTCTGTCTTAATCCAGGTGATAACATCAATGAGGTGCCAGAGGGGACAGGGAGGGTAGGGGCCAAAGTTTGTGCTTCAGCTTCCATCTCAGGGGCACGTCTCCAATCCTACGCCTACATTGTCCCCGTTATACCCAAGCAGGTGCCCAGCCCAGCTCTCTTGGGCTGATGCTGTGGGTACCACTTCCATGCCACACATCAGCAGGGAAAACGGCACTTTAATACCAATCTCCTTCTCCCCAGCCCTCTCCTTGTGTTTAAGAGCAAGTTGTTTGAAATGACTGGGGCTGGGATGCGACGAGCCCAGCAGGTGTCTGTGGAGCACCGTGGGCCTGCAAAATTCAGACAGATCAAACCACCGTAGGATGCGAGAGAGGGAGAACAGCTGAGAAGGCAGCAAACATTAAGGGGGGAGCTGCTATTGCCAGATGGGGCACGGGGAGCTGAACTTAATTTGAATTGCTTGCAGGCTTAGCAGCCAGGCAGAAAGAAATCATCGCAAATCCATCTAATGCAAACTAATGCTGGTCATTAGAAAGCAGGCTAGAGCAGCGCTGCCTGCATCGGGGAAAAGACATTAGGAAGAAAGTTTCTGAGCAGGTTTCCAAGCCAAAATAGATAATCTCTGAACAATTTACTCTTCATTTACTGTTGTTCTCCAACCTGAGGAAGGAAGGGTTGGTATATTTTTTTCCCGCAAAGAGAAAGCACCCCAGGATGATCTCGCTTGTCTTGCAGCCAGCTTTTTAGCAATCCTGGGCAGAAAGCAATGCTTGTGGCTGTCAGCAAAAGGGCCAGTCACTCAACATCACTTAAAAGCAGAGTAGCCCTTCCCTCCATGCGTGCATCAAGGGTAATATCCGTAATTGAGTTTATGCAATTCTGGAGTGGAAAACAGAACAGCCCTGCCCGTGACTGGCACTGACCACAGCCCCTCCTCCCCACAAACATGGCTGCCACAGCACCGGTTGAGCAAGAACGAAATGCCTTTTGATGACCGTTTGTAAAAAATAAACAAATCAATAATTCCCTCTCAGCTGCAGACCTTGGATGAGTTCTCCTAACCCTCCTGGCTGCTAATGGAAGGCAGCAGCACGGCTGAAGGGACACCATGCCATTAAAAAGTTATCTTTCAGAAATAACCTGTCTTCCCCTAAAATAGCGCCTTCGATTATTCAAAATGGCTTGAGCATCAAAGCTGTTGCCAAACATTTTTCTACATTTGCTGCCCCGTACTTCATTTCACTACACAGGACAACTTCTTTGCACTTCGTATGGGGCATCAGTCATCATATAACTTGTCTTACCAAAGACTGGCAAAGAAAAGACACTGAGTCATAGGAAATGGCCTCCTCCCAGCCTAACACCTACTCATGGTGGGATCACGAATGGCTGGGAAGGCTGGACACCACCCTGCAGTATGGTATCACAAAGTGGTTGGGAGCTTTGAGGGGAAAAAAAAAAAATCAATAAAAATGCTGATGAATTTTGCAAAACTTTTGCCAAAACACAGATGGAAATGGCCAAATTCCTCAGCAGGCATCTGCAGGGCCTCGAGCCTCCAGAGACAACTTCATGGGGTGGGTCATTTACAATTAGGATATTTGAAGCCCTCCTGTGCAGGGGACAGGAGCCCCAGCTCAAAGGCAATCCAGTCAACTCACAAAGTAGCATTTTTTTGAGAAATATAATTTTTTTAAGAAGTCTTTTCTGGCTCAAATTACTCTGCATGATTTTTTTTTTTTTTTGCTTTCCTGAATCCATATGAAAACTTTCTGTAAGTCTCAAAAGTATCAACCCACTGCAGCAGCCTGCGAGTGACATGCGAAGAGCATCCCTCTCCCATGCTTCTGCTGCACATATCTAATGAAGCCAGACAATGTCTCATTAGCGGAGCTGAACTGAAATGGCTTTTGGGAAAATGACCTCTTATTTTGAGGTCTCTTCACGGGGAGGAAGGCTCAGGGGAAAGAGGTTACAGGATGAGAGGACTTGGGAGCAAGAGCCTTTGGGAAGAGTTTGTAATTCTCCTTGGGTCTCTTAGAAAATCACCCCCTGCTGTTGTGCTCCATGGGCTTTAGAATGAGATTTCAATAAACTCTGTTAATTTTGTATAAAATCCCATCAACTGCATTCACATTAAATCCTATAGCACTTTCACAGACAGCTCCAGGGAATGATAGCCTGGACTTTTGCCAAATAAAAGAAACTCAACAAGTGAGACTTTCCACGAGAGCTGGCTCACAGACTGTCAGACTAGATAAGACCATCTCCTCCCCTGCCCAGCCCCTCCTATATTCTGAGCTGAAGATATTCATCCTTTTTCTCTGCCAGGCTCACCTGACATCCCACCAGCCAGTATGCTTTGCACAGGCCTATGACCAGTACAGGGAGATCTTGCATTCAACTGGGTATTTCTTCACGACTGACTCAGCAGACAAGACACTCTTGCCCACCCACCTCCCAGTGAAGGAAGAATCTGTGTGACACTGACAGATCTTCCTTTCCTACATTAAATCCCAACACCTTCATGGGGCAGCAGGCACTCGGCAGTTGTTTCCTGGCTGATATTCCGTCTCTGGAGCCAAAAGCAACCAGCTCACTGGAGGAGAGTGACCATGGAGAAGCCCACTCAGTGTCATCAGTCCAGCACCGGTCTCTGCTGCAGTCCCTGGGAGGACCACAGCGGCTGTAGGTCGATCCGAGGTCCGTTTAAGCCATCCAGCATGGGTGGGCATCGGTGCAGCTGGAGCAGGAGGAGTTTCAGCGTGGGCTGTGGGAGGCAGTGAGGAAGATGATGAGGAAGGTGACTAACTTTTGATGAGGACCAAAGTGCCCTGATGCCCTGCTTGCATTCCCCACGTTAACAATACAAAGTTTCTGTGACATCGGGGATAGCCAGACTCTACTTCACTGCCCAGAATGGGTGAGACTGAAGCTGTCGCCTTGCTGTGGCTCCGGGACTTTGTGCCCCGTCTAGGCATGGATAATTGTTTAGCTGCGTTTTCAAATAATGCCTTTGCTGTATTTCAACGCCAACCAATTTTCTTTCTAGGTGTTTTGTTTTTTCTTCTTTAATCTGCACTTGTAGTTATTTCTGTCCTCTCTCCTACCATCTTTAGCCTGCCTTATAATTATTTGCCAATTACAGGAGTTGGAGGTGGCAGAAGCATCATTTTTTGCTGCTTTTCAGTACAAACCGTCGTGAGTCCACCTAAGCCAACGCAGCACCGACCGCACGCCCGTTGGCCAACCCTGACCTGCACCCCAGGAGGCCTGGTCCAGGTTCTCGGTGGGGAAGGAGTTAATATGTTTGTCTTGCAGAGCCAGACTGAAGCCAGGCTGGGCTCAGCTGGAGAGAATCACTTTATTAGGAGAGGTTATGAGAAAAAGAAACTCTTAAAAGACTCTCTAGCAGAGCGTAGAGCTGGTGGGGAGTTGTGTTGTTTGGACCTGGGAGCAGGCGCTTGTTGTTATGAAAGCCTCTGTTGATGTGTTTTAGGGTCAGGTTTCCATTCTCGGCGTTCACCACCAAAGCCGGGTTTTTGAAGGCGGTGGCAGGCAGGGGCAGAGTGGCACGGAGAAAGAACTTTGCAGTCACACAAAACTTTTGATGTTGTTCTGATCAGGAACAGCTGAAAACCTCTATGTTCTTCACACAACAGTATTCCCAAATCAGAAGTGATTTTTATTTTTTTATTAACTGTTTGATAAATTGTAAAGATTTTTTTGCAAAGGGTTGATTAGATGCTTGTGTTTCGGGTCAATCTGCACATTTAGTTTCAAATCAACAAAAAAAAAGGAAAGATCTAGGATCATGTAAATACTGTTTGATATTTATGTCTTACATTTTTCCTTTCTTCTACTGTGATGTGCATGAGCAATAGTTCGGTTAAGCAGAGGCGTCTTTTTCTTTTCCAATTTAGAAAAATTAAAAGTTTAAATGTAGATGAAAAAAAAATCACTTCCCAGACTTGAGGAAAAGAGTCACCTTTAGCGGGACCAAGGCTGCAGGCAGGGTGCGGTCCTGATTACCAGCCTGCTCAGTGCATCCAGATGGAAAACCCAGTCTCTCCATGGAGAGCCCCAGCACAGGCTGTCACTTCCCAGGGCGAACACTGGTCCATGAATTTTCTGCCAGGAAACCCACAATCCGACTTGCAGCCCGTGGTTTCTCCTTGCAGCTCCTATTTATTCACCCCAAAATGAGCCTGTCTTATGTCTTGTCATGTAACGTGGTGGTCCCAGCATTTGAAGGCTGTCACCAGTCACTATCCTCAAATCTCACCCTTTATCTGTAGGATCAGGCTCCCATGTGCCAGCAGTTTGACTATTTTTTTGGTTTAATTTTGTGACTTTTATTTTGTGACTGTTTTGCCACTGCTGTTCACGTCCCCCTCCTCCTTTTTCCTGACATGTCAAAAAAAAAAAAAAAAAAAAAG
>WHYT01017180.1:57471-72023 GCA_009806455.1 Tetrax tetrax | reverse complement strand
CAGTTTTCAATAAAACAAGGGTTTTTTTTTTTTTTTTTGTCTCTCACTTTTTTAATTCCCCTCCCCCCTTTTCTCTTTTTTTTAAAATCAGAGTAAAGCCAACTTCTTAGAAACCCAACCTTCCTGAAGAACATCTCCACCCTGATAAGACAGTTTAGCATGGCCAAGAGGGATATACGGTTAAACCCTCTTACAAGGGGAAAGAGACCTCAGAGAGCAGGAGATTATCCAGGACGATCAGTGCCTGCTGCTCAAACCACCCCGATGACATGGGTGCTGTAAAGGCCAAGTCTCTGTCAGGTCAGTCAAGAGCAGGGATTTGAGTATTGGTCCCCCATGTGCCCCCAGAGACCCCAACAACCAGGGAGGACAAGTTTGTCAGAGATCTCAGGTTCAGAATGGGATGACATTTAAATTTTAACCAGTTTTACAGCTTGGACAAGGCACTTTCTGCCCAAACCTACCCAGATCCTCTCCCTTCTTTTGTCCTTTTTCACCATCTCCTAGAGATTAAGCCTATATGACAACCTGTTTCTAAGACAAAAAGAGTCTCAGGCAGGGTAAAAGCAGTTGTTTTACAGACACACCACCAGCGTTGTGGAAAGGGTCTGGCTGCAGGCACACTCCTGCCTGCACAAAGGCTTTACCTTGGGCAGCCATGACCAACCTCAACCTACAGTGAGAGCAGAGAGCAGCACGTCCTGTGGACACAACCGGTGGGTCTCGGTGAAGAAGAAATGACACTTTTCCCTCCAAGATTTTCTCCCTTGTCTAACCACAGATTTTCACAGATCTGCTTTCACTGGTGGGAAATTAAGAGGTGGGATTTTTATGCTGATGTTTCACTCTGGTTGGGTTTGGTTATACTTCACTGGGGTAATGTTAAGGAAAAAAAAGGAAGAATGGAGTTTTATCTCTTGAAATCCTCATAAGATGTTTTTGTGCCCATCCCAGATCACCTATCACTACCAAACAGCCAGAAGGGTTTTTGGGGTTTTCTGGGTGGACTGAGGATTTCTGAATAGAGAGGTACTGGATGCCGTACGTGACATGGAGGAGAGGAGGTGAAGGAGGAGGTGAAAGGAGCTGCCCCTCCCCTTGACAGCCCTTGAAGAGGAGACACCAAAAAGGAGGGATGTAGTGGTGGCCTCATCCACTATGTAAAGAAATGCTGCATTGCAAAACCACAGGCTGAAGGCACCTTGAAAAGGCCCAAGTTCTGCTCAAAGCAAGGCAAATGTGGGTCAGGCTGCTCAGAGCTGGTGCTGTTGAACTGCGAACACTTCCAGGGTTGGAGCTTCATCTAAACACTATTCAACCACCTTTGCTGTGAAAGTTTTTCCTTGTATCTAGTTTTCCCTTGTCGCTTCTTGTGACTGAGGCCGCTCATCCTTTGCTGCGAGTAGAATCTGGCTCTGATAATGCTGAAATTTGGGTGGAAGGAAGGGTCTGACTTGTGGAACTCAATGCTACAAAACAACCACAGAGGGTAAGGGCTCCAGAGGATTCAGAGAGTGATAGACAGATAATGAACATCCATAGATAAGCGGATAAAATGCTTACAAGGGATATAATCCCTTCTGTTCCTGGTGATAAGCCAGTTGCTGACTGACAGAGGCAAGGAGGAAAACCCTTCTGGGATGATAATTCCAAACCTGGTGAATTTAAGCCATGGATACTTGTAGAACTGGTTGTGACAATCTCAGACTCATTAGTGGTTATCTCTGGAAGCACTAGAAGATTGGAATGGGACAAAAAGTGCCTAACTTTTAAAAAGTGTTGGGAATGTGGGCTGAAGTGGGGACTTATAGACCTACCAATTTAACTTCAGTCCATGAAAAATCCTGACAGAAAGATACAAATACACTATTTACAGGTATTTGAGAGGTGTCAAGGAGAGGAGACTCAGTGACTATGGATTTGTCAAGGACACGCTTCTTCAAACACCTCTGTGACAAACTGGAGAAATGGACTGAAAAAAAGATGTTGAGGTTCAGCTGGGGCAGCCAGAAAGCAATATGCCTAGAGATGATGGACTGCAAAGGTGAGCTAGGCTTCACTTCGGTAGAAAAAGATCTAAGGTTTATTTTGTTCCACTAAGTGAACATGAGTCAGTGATATCAAGCTGCTACAAAAATGGCAAACATCATCCCCGGCTGTATAAGAAGGCAGATGATGCAGGAGATATGCATTAATCCTAGGGACTGGAGACATCACAGCGGAGCTCCACAGCCAGAGGGGCTACTGCATGGGAATGAAGAGGTAGGAGAATGAGATGGTGATCAGGGGGAAGCAACAGGAATAATGACAGCTGGAAGAAATTATTTCCAAGGAAAAAAGTAGTCTAGAAAAGAAGGAAAGTGGAACAACAATTTGGGTAATGCAAGGTTTGCCTATAGGGCCAGTTTTGGAAGGAGAACTTCACGGCAATTTATTCTCTGCGTGGGTCAGGGATTGGACTCAAAGCTTTATGCCAAGCCCATACCTGGGAAGGGCAGCTCAGAGGAGCCCTGGAAGAAGAGGTTTCCAGACGTGGATGTAAATAAAGCTCAGGATATACCCAGGCTCTGTGTCAGTGGCAACTGCCTTGCGTGGCCCCCGGCATCTGCTGCTGCACTGCAACATGACAGCAGACAGGCTGGGAAAATGTTTCATTGAATGGTTTTCCTGTTGTTAAATGGCTCCTGCTGCCTATGATAGGAAGAGGAGGGAGTGCCAGAGCCATGGTCACCTGGGAGGTGACACCGTGGCAGTCTGCTGGGGTGGGATAACTGAGTCCTCACCCTTGTCAACATCCTGGCCACTGCTGGCTGCTCAGCAGCACTGGATGGGGAAGTTTGAGCACAGAAGAAAGAACCCTTGCCTTTGGGTTCATCTGCTAATTTTGGAGTCTTGTTTTTTATTTTTAAGGAGAGAGAGTCTCCAGCACCACGTATGACTGCCACATCTCCCAGGTTTTCTGGGTCAGGAGGTGAAGAAGCACAAGAGAAGGTATTCAACAGTCTGGCAGCAAGCCCTAAAGCAGCATCTCCACCAGAAAGTGGTAGATAGCAGGGGAAAGTCCTGATGGACCATCCCAAATGGACCTCCAAAGTCTGAACAGAGAAGCCTTTGGCTGCAACCAGTCTGCATAGAGTTGATCCATCCTGGAGATCTTCTTCAATGAGTGTCTGAGGGGAAAGAACTGTTTTCCTTTGCAGAGTCACCGTTTGATGGAGAAATAGGAGCATATAGTAGCTACTGAGAGATGGGCAGAAGCCTAGGAGAGGAGCAGAGACAGGGCCCTGCTCCCTGGTCCTCTGGCAGGACCAGTGCCAGACAGCCCCATGCTGCTTCCAAAAGCCAGGCAGTAGAAAATGATTCATGTCAAGTGAGTGCAAAATGGTTTGCAGACAGTCAGCTTCCCATTGGCTGTGTCCTCGGACGGCTGCCAAGCCCTGGTGCCTTGGCAAAGGCATGGGGAAGGAGTCCTGTTTGGTTGACACCTGCTCTACTCAAGCTACAGCAGAGAAGGAGGCTACAGGGCAACGTGCTCTTCTCCTTCCCTCCCATCCATGGTGATGCTGGCGATGTCAGCAAGCACCTCCGTTAGTCCTGAGAAGCTCTGGCCTCCTGATGGGAACTGGCCATCTCCAGCCATCCAGCAGATTGCCCCATGCTTAAATCTTGATGCCAGCTGCTGGCACTCCACCACAAAACCCACCATGGGTGTTTGTAACCAGCACTACAGCGGTGTGAAACGCAGAAAGGAAAGGCTTTGTGGCATGTGGGGACCTTCCCATCTCATGCCACGGGGCTAGCGAGCATGAGGCAGACCTTGATCCCACCTGGAAGTGTGGAAGAAACCAGGAGAAACCTCTGGCAAGACTCAGAGCCCCTGTAAGAAAAAGAGAGAAGAGATGGGGGTTTCTACACTAATTAAGGGGATAATATCCATACTGATGAAAAAAAAATGGCTTACAGCACTGTTAATGTATGCTATCCTAACATATGCTGAGTCATCAAAACCATGCCATTTTAAAAATATCCAGCATGCTCGCAGTGAATGTCAGCCTGAGTTATACACACGCCTTCCCAAAGAAGACTTTCAGTCTCATTTAAAGAAATCCAGATTCTGCTTTCTGTCACCCAGGGGCAAGCCTCAGTATCAAAAGAGATAACATCCGTGCCTACAAAACACTGCGTATATTTATCCAGGCTCTGAAGGCCATTTTTATAACTTCAGTCCCAGTTTACTTTTCAATGCTCTTATCTTTTTTTGCCATGTTTTGGAAAATAGAAGGATTGGCTATTGGAACATGCAGCTTTGTGCAAAATATTTAATTGAAGCCCTTAATTGCAAGCTGTAAATGTAGTGCTAGTGACAGATTGTAAAGCCAGAAACCATTTGGTCAACACAAAACAGCTAACAAGAGAGTTTCAGCAAGGAGGAAAAAAAATAGCCTCTAGGACAGTATTTTAGTGTAGACATGAGTTTTATTGCAAAAAAAAAAATAAACCTTTTAGAAAATTTAGGAAAAAGAGGAATGTAGGAATGTGTTATCAGAGCCACAAGGCATATGATAAAAATCAGGGTTCTTTTTTTTTTTTTTATTGTAGATGAAAAAAAAATAAATCAACTTTAAATCAGCCAAAAGAAGTGATATATTATTCTTACTGAAAGTAATTTTGTCTGTAAACACTTTCAAGGCTTCAAACAAAAACAAACCGAGGACTGGAAAAGAGTCTCTGCAAGACGTTGGTTGCTCCTGTTCGACTCGTGTTTCCTCTTGTTGCTGTAAAGCTTGGTTGATTCCTTAAATGTTCAAAATGACAAGCTTCTCTTGAGATGCGCAGCGGCAAGGATGGTGCATCTGTGTACAGACATTCGCAAAATCACCTCCCTGCTGCATTTGCTACATGGCTGGTGAGATGCTTTGTGTACAAGGCAGCAAGGTCAGACGATGCTGCAGTTGGTTACCGCTGTCGCTGTAGCTGAAGCATAGAGTATTTATATTAATTGAGGAATTAGTTAGCTGTCAAGAGGCACCTCACTAAACGTTGTTAGGAAAAAAGGACAACAGCGTCTTTAATGACTGCTCAAGTTTAAAGGCACTCTTTATGAATTAATTAAATTAAGACGACTATTTTGAGAGCTGGAAGACTTTTGTACATAAAAGGTTGTTTGGACTTACTGGAAACAGAATTTCAGTTACTATTAAACCCTGATTAAACTAAAAGAATGACTCAGAACATTGACTGAATAAAAGAAAAACTCTTAAGATGCTCTGAGAATTTCTCATTGCAAGAACAAAGGCAATTTAGAAGTGTACTGCATAGGCATTCAGCAGATTACATATTCATGAGCTGAAGACATTACCAGGTCCTTCTGATCGCCAGTGAAGGAATGGCAGCAGTCAATTTTATATTGAATGTCATGTTATCCTTTCCACAAAGGAATGGGGCTAGGTGGGGTCTGAAAACTCTGAACGGAGCCGAACGCCACATATTTGTCCCGTCCCTTGCTCCTGGGTCCTTGCAGGCAAGACAATTCAGCATGGTCCCTGCCCAGCCATATTTTCACAGATGAGATGAAGCCATAAAGTACCACTGCAGAATTCTATTTGCATTTTTGAGATGATTTAAGGGGATATCAAAATGCTCTTATAATTCACAATATTAGGAGCTTCTCCAGTAAACACCAAATTGCTTAGAAATGTTTTCTTGTAATTAAGAGGTCGGCTAAATTTGTGTCATGAGGCAGGATTTTGTGATTTTTATTCAGATGTAAGAACTTTGATATTCCTTGATAAGCCTTTCTTAACGCAGATCTTGCTATGGTTTCTTTTGAATAAGTGACTTAAATATTTGCACTGGCTTCACAGGGTTTACTTAAGATTATTCACGTTTCTTATTACTAGCTGTTTAGATTATCCTTGATATACCAAAATAGGATTTACAAGACTCCCCCATCCATACAGACAAGCCATGTCTGCACCTTGTTTTTTATCTACCATTAAAACAAGATTAAAACTCATTTTAGGCAAAAGGTACTTAGATCCTCTCGAAGAGTAAATCCAGTCTTGCCACACATAATCTGTTACAAAGTCTCCTCAGAGAGAAGTACAGAGGAGATTGTAACTGGAATAAGCATCATTTATTGCTTGTGATCTCCTTTGGTTCAGAGTTTGCTTTTGCTTTCTTTGGCAATAAAGTAGCCACTAGTCATTTACATTTACATTTATTTCTTCTTTATTGAGACAACTTTTGATGATGGGGCAATGTCCTGGTTCTGGCTAGGATGGAGTTAATTTTCACCTGAGCTGGGAAAAGAGCTGGAGCTGGCACCTGTGGCTGGGGACACAGCTGGGACAGGTCACTAATTACCCAACAGCTGGTACAGGTCACTAATTACCCACCAGCTGGGACAGGTTACCCAAATTGGCCCAAGGGCTTTTCCACCCCATGTGACTCATGCTCAGGGTATAAAGTGGGGATGGGGCTGGGGGGCTGGTTTTTGCTGCTCGGGAGGGAGCTGGGCATCGGGATTCACAGTGAGTTATTGTACTGGAAATTATGTGCTTTCTTCACTCGTCTGCAACTCGGATGTTGCTCCTGGAGCTGCTGACAGAGCCGCTCCGGCACCACGGAGCCTCTGCGCCTGCATCCACGCGTGCTCTGGCAAAGTGAGCCACGAGCATCTCCCTACGGCTCCCAGACAGAGCAGGAGTCAGGTAGGAAGACTCTGCAGTTCTGTGTGGTTTGCACTGCTGTGCTGGGAAGGGTGTGTGAATATTCTCTGCTGAAGCCCCCCCCCAAAAAAAAAAAAAACCCGTACAAGGAGCATTGCTTGTGACCGAGCAGGTGGGCGCACTGGGCAAGGGGCGGCCATTTACTTTGCGCTTGTAGATTAGACCAGCACTAAGGGCTGTTCCACGCAGCGCAGGATAAACCGTGGGTGAATGGCACGGACCTGAGCTCCCAGCTCGTGTATCTCATCATATTTCTAAAAGATGCCAACAGAGGGCATCCGCTGCCAGACAGCCTGCGAATTCCCTGCTGCAGCCCCTCTGCCTGGCTCCGGATAAAGAGCATCTCAGGCTTGTTTAACCCTCTCCCGCTTAGGCTCGGGTGAAGCTTTGTCAGAGGTTTTGAGCAGCTGGGCTTTTTCAGTGGGTGTTTTTCCCCTGGAGAAAGGGGAGGCAAACAATCCCTGGCTGCAGTCTTGTCACCAAGGCAGAGCTTTGAGAATTGGTGTCTACGGGCGGTCTCCACGCAGCCTGGCAGAGTGACAGCCGGGTTCAAAGTGAAGGTGGATGCTCTGTCCTGTGCAGCTGTAAACAAAATCAGAAGCACTGCTGTGCTGGCGGTGGGGGAGAGCAGGAGATTTCATGACAAATGTCCTGGCTTTGGTGGATTTAAATAGTCAGTTTTATTTATAGGTGTTTATTCCTGGCGTCTAATCTCCTTGTTTCATGTCTCTTGTGGACAGTCAAAAAGAAATCGAACTTCTAAAGCCTGCTGCTCCCTCTGGTGAATACATATTGATGTTTGGGCTGTGGAGCAGGCTTACTCCGAGCATATTGTCACTCTTATTTTTGTTAAGACCTCGCACTAAAACCTCCGAGATGTTTAAAGGCCAGGCAGCCCTGTCTGATGGCAAGCTTGTGAATCCAGTTTTGACTGGGGTGGCAAAGGTCCCGAGGCAAGGGCTGGTGTTAGGCAGGGCTGGTGTGAGGGTTAGGGATGGAAGAAGTCTTATCTGAGGCTTCCTCCCTGCACAAAACCAGCAGAAGGTTAATAGATGGGGCACTGTGCCTCTAAATGGGCTAAAAAGAAGGGTCAGTCTGAGCTGGGCAAGGACTTGGGTGCAAAGGGATGATTCAAGGTGACGGTTTTTAATGGAAACAAGGATAGAGCACAAGACAGATACTCTTCCCTGTAGTTATGTATGTCTCTTGAATCAGCCTGGATTGAGTGCGATCACTTTGAGACACAGCTGGACCATGTTCTGTTCTGGGGTTTCCAGCTGCTTTACACACTAAATGGGAGAAACATCCAAAAGATCGGGATGGCTGGTAGGCCTGACTAGGATAGACATCTGTGCTTAGGAAAGACCTGTCTGCCTCATGAAGCCAAAGCTGATCTAAGTTGTCCTATGTCCAGCCTAGCCCAGTAGTATCTGTTCTGGGTCTGGTTTAACTCTTGGTGTGGGAACTATTTAACTTCCAAAAAGTGTATGCATTTTCAATGGTGCAGCTTGGAATACATGAATGTGATCTTTTTAGAAAAGGTATTTGTTTGCTGTGATTGTTTACCCAGGGTTACCCAGCTGGCCACAAAAAAAAAATCTGCTCTGTGCATGTAGGTCATCTCTACTTCACGTTATACATTGAATAGGGGCCAGAAACATAAAGCCAAATTTGATTTATGGACTGCCATAGAGATTTAAGAAATGTATGATTTGATTAATACATCCCATATATCTTTTTCTTTATTACCAGTAATTCGTGCTATATATCATAGCCTCTGAGCAGTAATTTGGCTGCCTGATGCATGCCAATGTTTCCTAAGGGTTAAATTCTATGGTGCACCAACCAGACAATAAACTGTTGTGATCTGCTGGTTAAATATGTATTCAGCACTACTGGAGTCTGACTTACCCAATAGATTTGTTCTGGTTTACCAAGTGAGTATGTATTTAGGACACGTAGCATGTGCAGAAGAAAATACTGAGGGGAGAGTGGTGGGGAAAAAAAATCTTTACAAAACATACTGATGTGCTACGGTGGCCAAAGCTTGTAGAAAATGAGCAGGAATCTGCAGTGCTCCTAGGAATAATTCTGAGCCTGTAGATGGGATGACCGGTTCTTGTTATGCAGGGGACTGCCTGGTGAGCCCTTACTACCAGGGTGAGGAGCCCTGGCAGTGGGGTTGGCTGCTGAGAACTGGTGCCTGCTGGCAATCTTTGTTTTCACTCAGAGGGAGGTGAGGGTTTGGCATAGGGCAGGAAAAGCAAATCAACTAATTAACTCAATGAAGGAATAAAAAAAAAACAGACCTCAGATTGAATGAGGATGTGACCTGAGACTGTAGATGCTTCTGCTGCTGGTAAACATGTTTTCTGTTTTTCTCTGTAACACTATCGACATTTTAAAATGATTAGAATATTTCAGAGCACATTTAACGAGACAGAAGTACTGGATTTCAATACTGTCAACTCCAGAAAGCAGAAGGTGGGTCCTAAATTACCTTCAAAATCATAACAATTTAAAAAGTGCAATACTTTCTAATTTGCTTTCTGTTCTTCCAACTCCTCTCCTGGGAGCAGGACTTTGAAAAGGGGGAGAGGGGTGATTCTGGTTGTGCTGGGGGAAGCAGCAAGTGCACACCTGACAGCCCTGGAGCGCATTCCGGGTGCAGGATCCAGGTGTGTGAGAGCTTCCCCTGCCTGGCCCTGCTGCGGCGGCCTGGGGGCTTGGGGGACCCCTCTGCTGAGGGGGAGTGGGGACACCAATTTAGCAGGAGCCCCCATTTCATCTTCCAATGAGGACTCCTGCCTGTTGGGGACTGGTGAGAGTTGAGCATGGTTTCACCCAGCAGCCTTTAATAATGTCTCAGCTCTGTTAAGCTGCCCACAATTTCAGCCAGCCACCTCTTTCAGAAAAGCCCTGCATCTTCATTACCTTCCCCTCGAGCCATCTGGTCCCCTAACCTGACCTTTTTAAAAAAGATTGGTTAAAAAAGCTGGAGCAGTCCCTGAACAGGAGACCTTGTGTGTCATGTTTAAGCCCAGAGCAAATTTTTATGTCCAAGCTGTAAAACCTTGAAAATAAAGATTTATAATTGAGATTCTAGCTGAAGCGGAGTGAACAGAGAAGGTCTAATTAAATTCCATGGTGGATATAATTAACCCATTTATTCATTTATTACCCTTTATACAGCTAGTGCAGGCTACAGCATCACCATTTGTTTATAAAGAACCTGTTACCTGGCTGCTTGGTTTGGGCTCTGCGGCAGCCAGGCCATGGTGATGCTCTGGAGGGGCTGGTGATGCTGTATGAGCAGGTCTCACCTGATGGGAGCCAACCCAGCTCTTGAATGAGTCAGCTCAGAAGGAGCAGGGTGGAAAGTAAAAGAGTCTGGGTTCTGCTTTGGACTCTTGGGCAGAGCTGATGGGTGGCTTGGATCAAAGTGTGGTGGTTTGGGAGAAAAGACAGTTTGGGTTTTTTTTTTTAGAGCAGAGTTGGCTCTGTTGTATGGACCTGGTACTGTGGCACTGAATTCTCACTGGGCACTATTGAGGGCTGCTGTCATATCCATGCTGACATGTGTGGATTTCTGCTTTCTCTCCTTCACAGTTCAGTGTGGAAATGGCACTTGCAAGCCCGTAACACAGATAACTACTCACACATCCTTTGGGAGAGCCTCATCTGACTAAAAGCCCGGCTGGCTTTTGCAGAACGGAGCTGTTTCTTTTCACCAAAGATTCATTTTGCTTCACTTTCTTGCAGCCATCACAAGATAAAAAAAAAAAATAAAACAATGAATCAACCAGAGATTATTTTTCATGAAAGTTTAATCAGGCACTGTCCCCTTCCTGTGCCTGTGTGACCGAACCTTGATGAGCATACAGGGCTTGAACGCGGAGTAAAAACCATCTGCTTGAGAGGCAAGAAATGCAGGGAAAATCCTTTACTTGCTGGCATCCATCTATGTGGGCAGACTGTCCTGCTGCAGATGCATTGTCTGCAGTTTAGCCTCTGGGTCCCTCAGCCCATCCATCTATTGGCAGTGAAAGCCAATACCTCCCCCACCACCACTCTCCCCTCTCCTTCCCCTCCTCCTCTTGCTCCTTAATATTTCATGCATCAAAGAAGTTTCACTTGTAATGCAAAAACTGATTAATTAAGTAGAGTGCAAGAGATACACGCACTTAAAGTTTCTTTCATCTTGGGAAGGAGGGGAGCCACGCTGGAGGCTGTTATTGCTCATGTGGGAGTGTGGAAGGGCAGGCAGTGATGGACCGGCTGTGCGGTACTGACAGAGGGGAAGGGACAGCCTCCTTCCCTGGACTTTGGCTCAAGCAACAGGCTGCTTTCCAGTTGTCCCTGGGTTCTCCCTTCCTCCTCTAAGGGTACTCACTGGCCAGGCTGGGCTCCCTCTTGCAATGGGATGGGTTGGGAATGGGATGTGTAGCAAGGCTGCCTGCCTCCAGGTGCCTAAGGAAGGGCTTGCCTTGGGATGTGCAAGGTTCCTTTTCAATGGGGCTTTGGTCCTGAAGGTTCCTAGCACACTGCTGGTACTGGACACAACTAACATCTGGCTGAAACCCAGGTGTGCTCCAGGGTGAGTTATAAAGAGGTGGTTAACGCAGGATGATATCACTCAGAGGAGGAAAACTAGAAAATGCCCAGAGGCCATGGCCATGGGCACCTGACCACAACTTTCCCAGCTGGGTAAGTCAAGGTGGTTATTGGTAATGTAACAGCTCAGTCTGTACCTCAACCCAAAATACTTAACAGCCTTTCCTAGCTGTACAAATTGCACTGCCCTCTGTTACCACTCCAGGCCCTTCTGAACTGAGCCCAGGGGCTGTTTCCCAGTGCATGGCGGGGTTTCGTGGCTACCCGGTAAAAGGTAGGAATCAGCTACTTGTATTTGAGGAAGGAGGAGGAAATCCAGCTGCTCCTGGCTGCTAGCTTTAGCTTCCCTGCTTTTGCAGATTGTCCCCTCAGGGTGCTTATCTGGAAGTGGTCAGGAAGCTCCTAGTTTGATGCCATGTCAGAAAGACAACATCTCCCACAGCTTTGAGCGCAGCGAGGGGTCTGTTGGCTCGCTATTAACCTAGAAGCAAGAACATCAC
Organism: Tetrax tetrax; assembly: GCA_009806455.1. Taxonomy (NCBI): domain Eukaryota; kingdom Metazoa; phylum Chordata; class Aves; order Otidiformes; family Otididae; genus Tetrax; species Tetrax tetrax. The sequence goes on along the minus strand of WHYT01017180.1, from coordinate 60,178 downwards.
CTACTGAATCGCAAAGGGCACTTTTCTGCATCCCCTCGCTCGCTCTCCCAGGAGGCGTTTCTCTGGATTGCTGACCCAGCCTGTCTCCTGCTTGGCTTGCGAGAGCTGACAAAAAGCACAGCTTAAGCAATGTGGTCGTCGACCACAGTCAGATACCATATGGCTGCAGACCAGCATTTGTACACTGCAGCTTAGAAGCAAAATTAATTTTGTGGTGTTTCCTTCAGAATATAAAAAAAAACCCAACCCTTCTCACTTATTTAGTGGAGTTATTGATGCTGATGTGACTCTTGCAGGGTGAAATATAAGCCTTTGATTACATCATAGCTGCATGACTCTCCTCCACTTGCTAGCAGTAGGATTTGCAATGTGCCTTACTGACATAAATTGTTCTCTATATGGTAAATACATAGTGCATTTTAATGATTGCTGCTGTACATACATATCTTTGGTAATGGGGCCAATTCAAAACCGCTTCAGAAAGCCGCTATTGATATCTTTGCAATAACCTCCTCTGCGCCAGCCGATAGAAGATGCATTAGTTCTAGGTGTCCAGAAATCCAGCTCACAGGATTGAGAGTTAAAGAATGCTTCATCTGTGATCCTTTAAACAAGAGTGACTTTTTAAAAGCCATCCTTTTAAAACTTAGTATAGGTATTTTAAGCATCTTGCAGCAAGATGTCTGTGAAAAATTCTCCACAGAGGCACAAAACCATGGGTTTGTCTGAATCCTGCTTGGGGTCCTGTCACACAGAAGAAAATTACCCTGAGGCTGAGCTGCTCTGTTTGGGAATAAGAAATAAATTGAAGAGTGTCTCAAAGATCCTGCTAAAAAAAAAACAAAAAAACCCCAAAAAAAACAAAACCTCATTCAGGTGAAAATTGGGAATGAATGTAGGCAGACGCAGACATAAGGTAGGCTCAGTTCAGCGTAGCCAAGGTTCCTGGTTCACATGACACACAACATATGCTCTGCCTACTTCGAGAGGCTGATAACAGCCCACTATCCCCGCTCAATAGCGGAGAAACTCCCAGCTCATGCCGAGAAAGTCTGTGCTTTTTGTACCGAAAACCCCACGCTTGGGACTGTTATAGATAAGATTTCCACAAACCTCAGTATCTCTTTTTACATCTTATGGTAAGAACTAATTATTTTCTTCAGTTTCTGTATGTAAGAGAGGATACAAACCCCAAGGATGGCAAATAGAAGGGATTTGCCCCCAAACTGCGTAGTCAGCAGCCGAGGTGTGAATGGAGCTGGTGTCTCCTGACAACCTGTCAGATCCCCTGCCTGCCTCATCGCACCCTACCCAGATGGGTCTTGTCAATGTAATGTCTTTTCGCTTGTAAGACAATTTCAATTTTCATTCCTGAGTTTTTGCGAGGAGTGGCAGTTTTCGCTGGTTTCCTGGCCCTGATGCTATTGCACACGGTGGTCAGGCAGTCGCTGACTTCCCTGAGGAAAGGCTGGATCCGTGAAGAATAGGAAAAAGATACTAAAAATGGACCTCGTTTAGAAATAAGAACCTAGTCTATGCAATCGGCTTGAAAATCCAGTGTTTGTATGGACTTGTAACTAAAAATTAGGAAGTCCAAGCACACTTCTGTCAGTGTTCCTAGAATATTTTGCTAGCAAGTGAAACTTTCTCAGCATGACATGCTTTACCCTGTTTGTGCTGCTTACTTTCCTGTTGAATGCTGCTCAAGGGAGGTAATGGAAATCCATTACCTTGGTTGTAAACTAACATATTTCCCTTTGGAAATATTATTGGTGGCTTTCAAATGGTGAAGTTTTGAGTTTAGCTTAATTCTTTGGAACTAAAAAGGAGGTGAAATCCTTTTCTCCTCGAAACAAGAAGAGGTATTTGCGTTTACACTGGGAAGGATCTAGCTGAATGTCTCCATTTAAAGGCAGCAGTTTGCAGAATGTTCCCCGTTATCACCGTGTCCATGTTTGTGCAGGAGGACTTGCAAAAGTCTGAGTGTGTTTTGCAGAAGATAGTCGTTGACCCCTCAAGGTGCCTCCCTGCTCTTTTTTTTTTTTCTAATATCTCAGGACTTGCCCAGATTGGGACAGTAGCAAAGCAGGCGTTTGAACCCATTTCTCCTGATTGTTGCTTTCCAGCTCTAAATCCTGAAAAACATTCTCCTCAATGCTCGATGGCATATGTTAGGTCAGAGAAAATCTGGATGTGCCTAGAGCATGTGTCCTCCCCTCCAATTCAGCCAGATCCATGGCAAAACTGTGGGAACCTCCACACCCCAAAGCGTGCTGCCCAGAGCTGTGATAGTGGTAGGTATCTCTGGATCCTGCTCCCACCCCAAGGACAACCCCTTGTCAAAATTCTCTGGTACTCAACAGAAAAAAAAAGTCTCTGACACACACACAGTTGTGCAGCAGGGGGCTACAAGGAGATCTAAGTAAAAGATAAAGCCTTAAACAGAAATAGGTTTTATTTTTTTTTGCAGGATTTCCAGTTCTAAAAACTAAAAAAAATGCACTTCATCACTTTGTAGACATACTGCCTACTAGTGTGTCATTTTATGTATCTGTGTGCATTCTTTGCTCTTTTTGCTTAGAATTTTAAAAACTAAGAAAAAAAATGAGCACACAGCCTGATAATGCTAGGAATTAGTACATGTGCTGACAACAGCCTAAGCCAGTCCAAAATCTATCATTTCCCCCTTTAAAAAAAAAAAAGGGGG
>WHYT01017180.1:0-40149 GCA_009806455.1 Tetrax tetrax | reverse complement strand
GAAATGACAAATGTAACTTTGCCACCAGTGCGTTATGAATTGCTGTGCATCCCTTTTCCTGAAAAAGCATCCTGCCCTTTCCTTAACCTTGGATACAACTGATGCTTTGCGGTATTTTTTTTTTTTTCCCTCCTCTAATTCTTCTAGTGTTAGCTGGCAAATGCTGCAGCCTGTCATTGACTTCATTCTCATACAACGCGGTCTCTCCGAGGTGGGTACCTTGATTTAGTCAGCAGCCATGTGCTCTGTACAATCGCTGCTCCGCCAGCGGCGTCGCCTGCTTTCGGTGCCATTTGGGGAACGAAGCAGTTCGCTTCCGAGCTAATTTAGACGAGCTCCGTCTATGTGTGAGCAGATATATATAGAGGAGAGAGAAGAAAAGAGGCAGACGAATTTTCACCGCTGGTAGTGGCTTACATAAGAGCAGTTTACTACACGCTTCTCATAAACGCCTTTAATGGATGCTGTTTGACGGGCGCCTGCGCCGTTTCGGTGGTTGGTAGAAAAGGTGCTCGTGCACCTCTGTTAGCGATGTCCCACCATGGCCGCTCCGCATGGCTGATGATCATCCCCTACTTTTCGAAGCTGTGCAGCTCCATCTCCTCAGCAGTTCGGTGCCACTTCTTTTTTCTTAACTTTTCCTGAAGCCATCTTGTAACTTGAAATTCCTCTCCTCTGTTGGGTAAGAATGCATTAAAATAGGGACAAGCACTTAGTTCCCTGTGGATTGTTTGAATGTGTTGCTTTTTTCTTCAAATACTTGAGCAGGGTTTTGCCACCCATGTTTTTGTCAACAGCTCCCATTTTTGCGGAGCGGGGTAGAGAGGCCACCTGGGGAGCGCCAGCGGGACCGAAGCGTTTTGATGCCGCTGTTCAGATGCGCGCCGTTCTCTGCGTTGAGTTGGCCTGTGGAGCAGCATTGTGTGGGTAGCAGAGGGAGAGCGTGCCCAGCGTGAGACACTGCTCATCAGGGCATGACATCTAAAAACTGGATTTTTCTCTGCAGAGAGAAGCAGGTCACCAAAGTTTGGTTTGGACACCTCCCTTTTCTGTTAACTGCCTCCTGCTAGACTTGAAGAGCTGCACTACACATCTGGCCAGAGGTTTGGTCAGTCAAGTAGTGTGGATTTCTTGGTTTATTTTTCTTTTTCTGGCTGCTCTCAAGGTAGTCCATGGGGTAAAGAGTCATATGTTCCACCAGGCAAGGGGAGGCAACCAAAAAGCCCCAGTGAGGTGGTACAGTGAAGATGAGATGTGTCAGTGGGCTCCTTGGGATGGAGAGCAGGGGGGATGCAGACCTGAGAGCACTGGATGCTTCCCTTCCCCTTTGCACCCATCCGGAGCCGTGCATGTCTGTGGGGTCTGGGCCGGGTCCCCGGTGGCAGGGGCTGCCTGGGGAGCAAGTAGGAAAGAGGGAGAACCTTCTGGTAGCAATTTCCCCCTCTCCTGGTATGAAGCCATGTGATTACTTAAGCTTTCCAGGCTGTTGGGTTCTTGTAGTTGGAAAGAGAAGGAAGAAGAGCTGCGCTTGGGCTGGAGTTGTACCGGAGATGAGTCCTGAGCTGGAGATCTGCCCAGCGTGGCTGCAGGAGAGATGATCACTGTAGCACCTGGAAAGACTGTAGACAAAAAATGCCCATGAAAACGGGTCAGTCCTCAGATGACCGCTTCTCTCCCCAAAGGTGAGGTTGAACGTGGCTTGTTTGGCACAGGGTAGGTGTGGGCTTGCAGCAATTTTGCTTCATTTTGGGTATTTTCTGCGGTGAAAATCCCAGTTAAAACTGGGGATCTGTTACTGAGCGGCAGGCTGTACTCGGGGAGTTGCTGCTTTCCAAGAGTACCCGCGTTGACCAGCTAGTGGCAACAGAAGATTAACTATAGAGAGAGAAGCCAGTTTTCTGCAGCTGAACCATCAGGCTGGAGTAGCGGGAGCAGGCTGCTGGCTGGGGATCCCCCCTGCTCCCCCCTTTGCTCCCAGGTGATGGCAGTGGGTTTTCTGTGATGCTGGTGTGCCAGAGATCTTCATTGTCCTTCTGCTGGAAGAAAAAAGTGCTTTTCTTCAGAATTGGGTGGTGAGCTTGCATTTTTCCTTGGCGGCTGAGGAGATGAGTGACCTCTGAGTGCCACGACACAGACATTACCTCCAAAACTTGCTGCCTTTTTCTTTTGAAGCCCTAAAAGTGTGAACCCCAGCTGTGTGATGGACAGGTGTTTGTGCTGCCTCTGTGATATGGTGCTGATGTGCGGTGTTGGCTGGCTGTGAAACCGGGCTGAGCCCTTGGGCTTTCCTGGTGTAACAGGAGTTCAGGCGTGGGACTAGCTGGGACAGGAGGAGAATAGATTGATGCCACTTGTAGGAAGGATGAGGTATTGATCTTATGCTACCTTGACATGTATGTTAGTAGTCACAGGTGGCTTGGGCAACACCTGCCATCACACCAAAATGCCTTGTAGAGTGGCATAGGAGGCTGAAAGGAGAAGTGAAGGAAACAGAAATGCTGTGATGGAAGCCTTTCCTCATCTGTAATGCCCCCAGTACAGCTTGTGTCCTCCTCGGGTTGCAATCCTCTGAAATGGGCAATGATGAGCCTCGGCCAGTTTTCCCTTGCTGCTCCCCAGTCCTGTCCCTGTCACTGCGCATGGGATGGGTGACGGCATCGAGCAGAGATCGTTCTTGTGTGTAACCAGCTTGAGAAATTGTGCCACTTAAAAGAATTGAATGCTTGTGCTGCTGCTCGGGTCTCAGCTAATGTGGTTAAGGTTTCCAGTGTCCAGACAGTATGGAGACACTTAATGGTATTGAAGAAGCAGATCAGCACGCGGAGGGGACGAGCGGTGATCTTGGCTGCCTGCGTCTGCGCTGGCTGGGTGAGGCTCTCAGGGTGTCCCCTGGGAAGGAGACAACTTGGGGAAGAATCTCAGAATAACTCATTTTGGCCCATCCATCCCTTTGGATGTCTTCCCTGTATGCAGTGCTAGAGGCAGGGCTCTTGAATGCACCCAGCGTGCTTATCCCGGGGGAGGAAGGAGGGGTTCCTCACAGGAGGAGGCTGGACTGCGACTGCCTGCGAGAAGATGGGGCAGATAACAGTTGGAGCCAGGGCTCTGCCCGTGGGGAGGAAGACAGAAGTACCAGTTCCCCTCTGTTTCCCATTAGCTGATCCCCACCAGTCTCGCACCTCTCTGTCTGTGCTTCCACCTCTCTCTGCAAGGTGAAGTCTGTATGAAATCGCGACCGGCTTTGAAAGCAGCAGCGAAAGGGGAGAAATTTTCCATTAGCAGCATCAGCAGTAAAAGAGATTTTTTCCCAGTCACCTGGTAACTGCTGTATTTAGGAAGATTACTGAGCTGATGGTGTTGCTCCCAGGCCCACAGGAGTGATCCTGTTCTGAGGGGGAGGGAATGGCCGGCGTGTGTGGCCGCACCAGCGCGGTTGGCGCAGAGGTGAGGTGGTAAAGGTTAGCTGAGCATCTCTCTGCAGGGAGAGGAGAGGGGACCTGGTGGGCCAGCACCTCGCCTGCACTGTCATCTGCTCTTCTAGTGCATGAAAATGAACCAGGAATGCCATCGCCAGCTGCACTGACGAGCTGCGGCGGCAAGGAGCTGGGCGCTTGCCCGTCCTCGAGAGGCGGAGGGAATACCTCCCGCTGGGGACAGGGCACTTATTTTGGTGCCTGATGCCTGCCTTTCTCTGGCTCTGATGACTTATGCCTACTGAGGGGCGCTGCCCTGGCTGCAGAGACCCGAAGTGTGACTGGGAAACCCTCCCGAAAGCCCCAGAGCCACATAACTGGGAGCGAGGTCTGGAGACCCCCGGTTTGCCCCCAGCCGTGCTGCTGGCCGCAGGCACCCTCAACTGCACTGACAACCTTTGAGGCTTTGCTTCTTTTTCCTTTTCTCCCTCCCTTCCATCTCTCTGGGGGCAGCAGGGTGGCTCTGCTGCGTGCACGGGGGTCCCCGGCCAGCGCGGGGGGCTGCTTGCTGCCGAGGCCCTCGCCCAGCGTGAGCCGGCGCAGAGCATGCCTGCGGCTGCCGCAGTGGCGGCCGTGTCTGTCCCAAGGCCGCTCACAGCCTCTGTCCTTCCCTTGCTGCTCTTTCCGATTCTCGAGTGATCGGCGTTCCAGGGAGCACAGTGCATCCCTAAAATAGGGGATCAAGTAACAGAAGATAGGAGTTGGCAACAGTGTAGGAATTTTTTTTTTTCCCTCTAGCCAGCTGCTCAGTAACATCAGCTTCTTGATGCGCCGCTCCGGTGTCAGCAGCACAGGCTGTTCTGCAGGGGTGGAGGGAGGTGGAGAGCCCTTCACCTTGGCTTGCTGCGTCTCAGCAGTCACCTGTGTGGTGGGTTCAGCATAGCTGGTGGCCCTGGAGAGATTTGGGGCTTGTTGGGACATCCTGATATGTCCCTTTTTCTTCTGTCCCCATCACACTTCTTGTCCTTTGTAGCTCTTGTCCATTAAATTAGAGAGGTTTAAACTCATTTTTTTCTACCCTGTAACATGCTCAGGGAATTTCTCCCAGGCTTCTCTGAAAGCCTTCTTGTTGGCATCATGCTCCTTGTTCCTCCTCTCTAATGTCTTGGGAAATCTGGACAGAAATGCCCAGGCAGAGCAAGGTGTTGGGAAGGTGATGCAAAAGGTGGGTGGATGTTCCCCTCCCTCCCTTCCATGCCATCCAAACTGGGCAGCCTACGGTCAAGCTGTGTCCACAGACTCATTTGGAGCATCTCAAGCATCAATTAGGCTTCCAAAAAAAGTGGGAGCCATCTCCTTCTCTCCCTCCCAGGGGCAGACAGGAGTTTGCAGGAGAGACAGCTCTGAGCCGAAGCAGCGTGTTGGGGTTTACCTCTGGATGCCTGGGACTTTTGCTGGTTTGGGCTCTGGTGTGGCCTGGGATCCCCCAGGGGCCCCCACTGAATTGCAGCATCAGCTTCTGCTTGGAGGAGGTGCTGGAGGTGGGCAGCCTGGGATGCCAGCGCTGGGTACCGCTCGGTTAAGGCAGGCTCAGCTCATGGGAGCCTCCTGGCCCTTACCGGGGATGGCCTTCGGGACAGCGGGCTGTGTGGTAGGTCCAGCTGAAGAGGAAGGATGCTGTAGAGGAGCCTGATCCCAGCAGTGGTGTTTTGGGGGTGTGAGATGTTTTGCAGGCTGAAGGCACGTTCAGCAATGATGACATTGGCCTTATCTGTGCAGGCAGGTCCTCGCCCACCGTTGCTAGAAGGGCGCTGGCTGCTCCATCCACCGTGTTCCCATCAGGGGCTTCGGCATTTTTCATCCCCCGCAGAGCGGAGGGAGGGCTGTAGGAGTGCATTTGTCACCTGAAGAGCCCCTGGGCTTCAGCTGAACTTTGTGTTCTAGCAATAAAACCGTGCTAGGAAATGTGTGCTGTAACAAAGCCCGTGGATATAATACATCCGTATCATACTGTACCTTTCATCTTGAAGGATTCCCAAGGAGCTTTACAAACTCGGAGCACCGCAGCCTGCCAGGGTGACTGAATGCTATCAGTGAAGGCTGCGGTCTAATCTCTGCAGTAGCACGCCCCCCACAACTCCCCCTCACAGGGGGAACTTTATGGAGTCAGGTCTTGGACTAGCGCTGCGCCGGGTGTTTTCCTCGGAGCCTGAGTTTCTCAGGAGAAAAAGGAAAAGCATGTAGCTGTTTGTTATGCAAAAGCAGCAAAGAAATATTCTTCCTGGGGCAGTGGGAGTGTGTGGGAATTACTTTTGCGCAGCTTCAACAGCTTTGCATCTTGGCAGGAAAAAGCATTCGCAGAGGAACGTGCCCTCCACACAGCCCCGAGGAAGAGGATAATAAAGTTGGAGTGCTCGAGAAATTGCTTCTGGGCGTGAGCAGGGTGGCAGGGTTCAGCTGACGGGCACAGGAGCTGCTGCTGGGGCAGCTCTGGGGAGGGAGGCTGTAAATGTCTGCCTGATACACTTAGTGTGCATGTCTTTTGTCACCCAGTGTCTGCTGCTGTCCCTGCAGAGACAGTCCCTCAGCCAGCTGCTGCTGATGTCTGGGTGCTGCAGGGCAACATCTGGGCTGCTGCTGCCTCCCGCTGCCCGTGGGGTGGGAGCAGGGAAGGGCGATGCACCCCCTGCTTCCATCACCCGTGGTGGTCTCCAGCTCCAGTTGGATTTATTTTTGTCTGCCCCTGTCGTACCTGGAGCTGTGGGGGCGGTGGGAGGCGTCTGAAGATGCTGTCGATGGCGGCAGAGCCTAAAAATGAGAACTGGAAGTGGGATGAGGGGCGCTGAACGGAGCTGTCATCAGAGGCATATGCTTGGAAAGCGGAGGTTAGCTTGAGTCTATTTTTGTTTGGAGTGGTGCACACTTAGCCCGTTTTGTTTAGCAGTTTGTTTATGGGATGTATTTTCCCATCCTGTGTAGCTCCTCAAATGTACGCCATAAACAAACTGTACAATCCCAAGCAGCCTTTGCGTGTTCCCATCAATGCATCCCGGCGCGCGGGGGATCCCGCTGAGGCGCCTGCCAGCCCGAGGTCCGCAGTTAAGGGGGAGCCAACACACCGGTGAGAGAGGTTATTTTGTCGTGGTTGAGGATGGGAACTGCTGTGGGTGCTCCTGGGATGGAGCAGGGACACCTCAGAAGCACACCAGCCTTTTCGTCCATTTGCTCTTGTGTTGGAGGCTCCAAGCCTTCTCCTGCTCATCCCCGAGCAGTGCAGATGTTGCCACCTACAGCTCCTTTAGCTTCTCCTCTCTCCCTAGACCCCATGGAGATATGGTTCCTCAGGGCACCAGGAACGGGTTGTGGTGTTGCCAGCGTAGTTCATGGGTCCTGGCTGGTGAGAACCTTCAGTATCGGTGGAATTTCAAAAAGGCAGTAGAGGTTTGTGGTCATTCTTACTGTAGCTGTTGCAGCTGCATGCCTTGTACTGGATCAACAGCCATGTGTTTCTGTTTTATTTTTTTCCGAGCATGATCAGAGAGGCTGGAAGTGTCTTTAATTAACTAGCAACAGCCTTGGCTTTTAACACGATTTGAGAAACCAGAGCTGCTTGAAGACACAAACTCCATTATGTTGCTTTACATCTTATCACCTCCCAGCGCTCGCCGTTTCCTTCTCTTCTATTCTCTGCTCTCCCCAGACAAGCAGCGCAGTTGTCCTTTCTGCGTTCCCGGCTCGAGAAGGAAATCCATTATCCGGCGGCGTTGGCAGCTGGGAGGGAGGTCGGGGATGCTGCCTGCAGGGGCTGCTCGCGGCCGGCTTGGGGTCTTGCCGGAGCAGTGGTTTGCACGCCAGACACGCCGCTCCTCCTTGTACTCAATTTCCTTCTGCTTCGGGAGCAGCTGCCTTCGCCGCTTAGCTGACAAGCTGTTCCTCAACGTGCCGTGGTCCAGCGGCGTGCGGGAACGGGGAGGGGAGCTGGGATTTGGGCAGGGTGCGAGCTCCGTGAGCTGGAGGTGCGGGGATGCTGCCGGCCTCGGCTTCTGCTCCCTGGGAGCGCGTGCACTGCCCGAAATTGTGTGTGCCAGGGGAGGTTTTCTCTGCTGCCTGGGCTCGATTTAAAGATGTTGTAAAACCCTTTCCCTCCTTGCTGATGAAGGGTTTTACAGCGGGTTGCAATGAGCCACTGAAACGCAAAACGGGAGGCAAAAAATCCTGTTTGCAGGGCTCCTCTCGGCGCAGGGGTGAGATATGGGGTGTTTGCAGGGGACGCTGAGGAAAAGTTGAGCTTTGTGAAGGCAACCTGTTGGTGTTTCTCCTGTGGCATCTCCCAGCTGTTGCCTCCCCAAAACCACGTTCACTGCTGCTCATAGCTCCTTCGCAGACATCTGCCAGCTTGGGGTGTACCCCGAGTTGTATAAACCCAACATTGGGTAGACCTTGGTGCAAATTTGTCCGTGGATACCTGGCCCACATCTGAAACAGCTCTCTGTGGTCACCTCCCTGGGAAGAGTGTCCCAAATTGCCCCATGTCCTGCAGGGAGCTGGTGTAGGACAGCAGCTCCCCGTCCCTGCTGGAGGGGAGGGGGTTTGGGCTGGGAAGGAAGGGGACATGGCTCAAAAAGCGAGGATTCTTGGATGTGGGGCTGCAGTTTTTAATCACTGCTTGTTCTGATCCTCTCTCTACAAAACTGCTCTGAAGGCACCCGAGGGCAAAGCAGCAGGTGTAATTTTCTTCTCCTTTTGCGGTTGTTGGGTTTGGGAAGAATTTAGGCTCAAGAAAAGCTGTTATTTGAAATGGTGCTTCTCGCCTTGGCTGTGGCAGCTGGAGGGCAGGTGAGACCTGGGCGAGGGGAGAGGAGCTCTGGACCTGGCTGGGGAACAAGCTGCAGCTTTAATTTGCCTGGTACTGGCTGTGCAGCATTTCCCCAGTCTTGTCCATGCTCTCGTTCTTCCAACTCTATGCAAATGCTGGCAGCAGGTAGGGAGCTGCCCGGGGGAGATGTTTATTCCTGGCGTGCACTGAGGCAGAGGGAGAGGTTGGGCCAAGAGAATGGTCTCACGGTGGGCACCAAGATCCACCCTGTCCAGCAGCCTCTGCTGTGGTAGCCAGCAGAAGGTGAGGAACATGGCACAGGTCCCTGGAGCATCCCAGGGAGGTTTGCTGCTGCGTTTCCGTGGGATGCTTGGATGCACATAGCTGCAGTAAGGATCTGTGCAGCCTGACCAAGCTGAAAGGGTCCTGCAGCAGCTCCTGGACGCCTCCTGCATCTCCCTGCTCCATCTTCATCGTGTTGGCCTCTCTGGAAGGTCCCTTGTGATGGAGGTGCTGTGTTGTGCTGTGCACAGACAGGCTGCGGCTGGGAAAGAGGGAGATTTTTCTTTGAGGTCTCATGGACACACCGAGTGCTGACCTCCGGTATGGAGGGAGGGATGCTTCTGTTAATTAGCGCTAGATGAAAGGAAAACTTGTCTTTATTCAAAGCGTGGCTTGTTCCAGTTTCATCACAGCCCCTCAGTTCTGAGCTTCAAAGTTCGGCATGTGTGTGAACAATAAGTTTGGAAAGATGTTTTGAAGCCCAAATTGCAGCATTGTTATGAAAATGCTGAAGAGGAGTTGTGACACTGTTTTGAAGATAAAAGTATTTTTACAACCTTAAACTGACACATTAAAAAAAAAAAAAGAAAAAAATAAACTTTGCATGAAAGACAGCTCTCAACAAGACTTGCCCTGGCCAGAATCAAACGTGACCATCACTGAAGATCAGTGAAGGCACTTTGAGGTGCTGCTGGCTTTGACTGTTATGTAGGTGACCCTGTGCACAAAAGTGAGTGGTTCCTGTTGGTGTTACTGGTGTGCACTGGGCAGGGCGAGCTCCACCCAGCCCCGGCAGAGAGTGGTGGGTGATTGGGTTCTTGCTTTCCTCCAGCTGCTGATGGATCACGGAACAGCAGGACAGGAGGAGGGTGTGGGATGAGGAGGTGCTGATGGAGCATGGACACCTGCCAGTCCCATCCTCGCTGCCCGAGCGATGCCCTCGCCACTTCTGACCCCAGCAGCACTCGCTGCAGTTGGAGTTGGTCTGTGAAAACAAATTTTCACAGCTGTTTAGCAAGCATCTGTATAACGGGTTAGCCAAACAGCCCGCTCGCACGGAGGAGTGAAGGGGGAAGCTGGACCTGGCCATCTCTGCTGCCAGCTCTGGGCTGCTCCTGCTCCTCACCCGTTCCCTGGAGCTCATCCATTCATGCTGTTTCACCTCACCGGTGGGCACTGGGGAAGCTGGGCTGGGCCCAGGGGCTGGCCACAAAACACCGGTATATAGAGGAGGAATGTTCTGGTGGGTCGGGGGACTTGCAGCAGTTGGCCTCTGTCACAGCATCTTCCAGTGACTGGTTCCCCCATCCCAGCATTGTAAGCTGTGGTCCCTTGGCCCAGCCCAGCTTTGCCTCTCGCACCCCGTGAAGGTGTAGCCTGGAAGGGTTCTGGGGTGTCTGAAGAGGCTGTGCTAAGCAACCTCCTCTTGGCCCAGATGGCAAATGGTATCACTGATCGCTCACCGACCACCTTTCCTTGGGATTTTCTCTTCTGTGACCACCTATATACACCGGCTTGTGGTGATGGCTTTTTTAAAATTCCCATTAAGCTCTAGTTTCCATTGCACTCTCTCAGATACCCAGGGGCCTCTGAGCAGGTACCCTGTAATTAAAAGCAATCTATTACGATGTCTGAAGGGGCCACGTGAGTTCCAGGGCCGTGAGCCCTGGTCTGCTGCAGAAGAGCTGTCAGGCAGTTCCTTCGCTAGAAAATAGATACCAAAAATTCCTCTGCCACCCCCAACTTTGTCTTCCTGCCAGCCCTGAATTCCAGATTTATTTAAGGGTCTTTTCTTTTGGGCTCGGGTGGGTGTGGAGCATGTATTTTTTGCCATGTGAGTCTGACAAGCCCTTGGGGAGGATGAGTGGGTGTCTTGAAGCGTTAAGGAGAAACTTGGCAAGTGCTTCAGCTCCAGGGATCTCTTTGCATTTTTGGCTGCATCTGCTTTTTTATCTTACTGCTCTTCAACTTTTCTGAAGCAGCAAAGTCACCCCGGCAGCGCTGCCATCCAGGAATAATGCTGCTTCCGTTCCTCGAAGGCCTGGCTGTGGAGATGGGATGTTTTTTTTTGTGGTTTCTCCCAAGGGTACCAGCTGGATGGGACAATCCTGGGCCCTCCTCTGCCCAGCACTCCCAAATCTGAGTGTTAACTGTGGATGGGGATGGGTCTTGCCTTCTCCATGTCATGGAGGAGTTCTTGGTGTTCTTGTCTTCGCTGCTGACTCATGATGTGACCTTGACTGGGCGAGCGCACCGCCCCATCCCTTCCTCACCTGCTGTTTGCAGGAGCCTGGAGGGGCTCCCAGTTTGCGTTACCGAGGTGCTGTGGGGGTGGGAGGGAGGGACAGACCCTCTCGGCTCCTTTCCTGCTGCCCTGACGGGGCAGAGAGGGCTGAGGAAAGGAGACCAGTGGAAGAAATGGGTGGGTGGAGGAGTGGTAAGTGGGCTTGATAGACCAGGATCTGCTGCTTCTCCGAGCTGGGGTGGCTGCTGCCCTGTGCACTCATTCAACGAGCAACTGGGCAGCGGGAGAGCAGGATGCTGCTGTTGAGTCTGTAACATGCTGTCCCGTTAGGAGCTGGGGTTTTCTCTCTGCTTTAGCGTGCTAAAAATGGTCTGCGCGGTTGAAAGTTCCCCTCCTCTCCCCCACGTGCACGCGCGTCTCCTGATCTCTGGGAGAGAGTGACAGCTTCTGTAATGAGGCAGCCGAGGAGGTAACCTTAGCAACTCCACGCTGGTGCTGGGGACCATCTCCATCTGCCCTTGGAGATGGCGTGTCTGGTGGTCAAATGGCTTCTCACCAGGACGGGAGAGCTCGGGCTGCCTGCGTGCCCACCCTCCCTCCCCAGCACCATTTCCCGTGGCTGGGGGTGTTGGGAGGAGGCACCTGCATCCCATCGCTGCTTGTTCTGTTCTGGCTGGTGCACAGGCTGGGCATGCTACCTGCTGCGGCTCCGGCGAGAAGTGCTCTGGTGTCTGTGGGCAGTACTGGAAGGGAACTGGTGCTGAGCCTGCTTCTGCACTGGTGATGCCTGCGCTGCAGTGAGCAGGGGGCTTGGAGCTGCATCAGGGGAAGCTCTGGAGATCCAGGAGAGCAGGAACCTTGCCCTCCAGGAGCACAGCGTGGGCCATGCCCTCAGCCTGGCCGTCTCTTTAGGTTGGGAGCTGATGGCCTGGCAGCAGAGCAGGGCTGGCCGGCGCTTGGAACGTGGTTGTGAGTGCAACAAGGTCCTGTGTTTGCCACAAAAGGACCGGTGGTGTCCCGTGCCCTGGGAGCCAAGAGCCTGCCTACGCTGCAGCATCCCCGTCCACTCCCTCCATCCTCCCCAGGATGCCGCGGCAGCTGCAGCACTGAGCGCTCTCTTAAAATCCGAACGCACCTCCTGCCCTGTGGGCTGGAAGGGGCCTTGGCCACTCGAACGAGTGCTCAGAAATACTTTTTTTTTATAGCAACTGGGAGCGAGCCAGGGCGAAAATGAGCTGAGGCCGCTGAAGGGAGATAAGCTGAGACGTAAACTGTGATTTTCTGCCCTGTGAGCCCTATGCATGGATTTCATCTTTTAATGGAAGTGCAGTAAATAAAAGCCATTTTCACAATAAGCTGAGCAACAGGTCATAAGCGTCTGAGCCACTGAAATTGATAGAAGTGAGCTAAGCGTAACAAATCTCCCAAAATTGCACCAGACTCCACTTGTATCTCGTCCCTTCCTGCATCTCACCAATTATAGCGAACAGCAATTATTTCTGAGCCAGAGCTTCCTCTGAATAAAACCTCAGTCAAACTGCAGATGCTTTATCTTCCTTTCAAATAGATTTGTACCGGAGGAAAAAAACCCCAGTGGGGAGAAATCCCATTTGAAGGGGCTTTCCCTAGCAGTGTTTGCAGAGAGAGGAGACACTGGACGCGCGTGGGAGCGTCAATTTGACTGATGCTCAGTTTGCCGGCTCTGGCGGAGAGGAGGATTCAGGGAGATGTCAAGCACATTCCCTTTCGAGTGTCACTTGTCTCTTCCCAGTCCCCGTTGCAGAGCTCTGTGCTGGTACCCAGCGATTTTTCTGCGGTACAAAGCAGACTCTCAAGTCTACACTCAGACTGAACGCGAACACTTTTGTCCCGTATAACCTCTACGCTTTTTTTAGAAATGCTTCTGCCGCAGAGCCTTGGGGATGCACCTGCGACAGGGATGGCGTGTGGGGTGAAACCTCCTCATCTCTGCACCAGTTTGTCCTGTTACCTGGAAATTTATTTTATTTGCAAGCACTTTTAAAGAGGCTCTCATTTTGTACAGGGAGATGTGGCACCACTGGTTTTACCTGCTCAGTCTCCAAAGTCAAACAGTCTGGTCTTCACCATTGTGTCTGGGGTCATGGTGTTTCAGCACGGTAGATTCAGATTGGATATTAGGAAAAAAATTTTTACCCTGAGGGTGGTGGAGCACTGTCCCAGGTTGCCCAGAGAGGCGGTGGATGCCCCATCCCTGGAAACATTCCAGGCCAGGTTGGCCGGGGCTCTGAGCAACCTGATCTGGTTGGAGATGTCCCTGCTCCTGGCAGGGGGGTTGGACTGGGTGGGCTTTGAAGGTCCCTTCCAACCCAAACCATTCTGTGATTCTCTAAGGTGTCCCCGGTGCCGTACACACCGCAGGGCAGGTCTGTACGTCAGTGCAGGTGGCTGTCGGTGTGGATGCGGTCACTCCTTGGCTGAACAGCTGTGTCAAGGCACGAGGCGGCTCAGCCCTGATGTTTTCCTGTCCGCAGGAATGAAGCGAATTGCTTGGGATTGGTTGGAAGCTGCTCCTGCTGTTAGATGCTGCTAGAGATGCTGACGAAGTGCCACAAGATAACGGGTGTATGAAGCTCAACCGGCTTCCTGATGGATGTCATTAGTGCTCCCTACTGAAAAATCCCTGGGAAGCTGTATGCTTTCAGTCTCTGGATCTCTCCAGAAGTTTTAGTTGAACAGCTTCTTGTTAGGTACATAGAGGTTGCTAATGTGGCACCCTCCTGGGTCCATGAAAAAAAATTACAAGATCTTAAATTGACCAAGGACTGATTTTTCTCTCGTGGCGTTGTGGGCAAAGTGCATCAGTCGGGTATTTTGAAATGCCTGGAAGCCTGTGGGACGGGACGGGGATGGGGAGGCTGCGTCACCTGCCAGGGCCCCGGGGCCGCCGCTCGGTACGGCTTTCCCAGCACGGGTGAGATGAGAAATCACCAGTGGGGAGCGATGAGCGTTGTTCAATGATGCGTCCTCCCCTGTCATGGGGGAGCGGAGTTTGATTGATTTACTCTGTGTTAGCTTCGTGTGAAGAAAACTGTTGGTTATATTTTTTTTAATCCTTACCTTAGTCTTGGGAATTACATTCTCCCCCAGCCCTCAGAGGGTTGTTAATGAAAAGCACTGAACCAGCTTCTCTTCAATTTGATTTGCTTGGATGAGCTGTCAGCCCCCCCCGAAAACACCTCCCAAAAATATATGTCAACTGTTTGCTGAGAGGCTTCCAGACCTGCCTCCAAAACGGGCTGCACGCGCAATCCTTGCAGATGTTCTCCATAAACTTTGCAGCTTGGTGCTTGCAGACAAATCCATGCATGTGGCTGGGCTCCCCTTGTCCGGTTTGGAGAAGGAGCGGGTGGTGGGCAGCTCATGGTGGGAGCTTCTGGGGAGAGCAGCCCTTGGAGTCACGTGAGCCCTATTTTACCGCTGAGGCGGCAGGTAGAGGAGGGGAAGCGTTGAAAAGCTGCGAAACGCTGGATTTCAGACCTCTCCAGGGCTTTCCTGGCACGGGGAGGGGAGGGTTGACTGGTGGTGGATCTTGGGGTGATGAGAGGGGCTGGTATGGCTGGACCCCCACTGGGAGAGGGAGATGAGGTGTCTGGGTGGGCAAGATCTCAGCACTGGCCAGGCTGTGAGTGCCTATTTCATCAAATTCACAAAACAGAATGAAGTCTGTGCCTTTCTGTGTCCTCATGCATTTCTTTGGAGAGGTTTTGTGGGTTTCAGGTGTTCCCCAAGTAGCTTTTTCCTTCCCATGTGCACGTGGGCAGCCCCACCATCAGCATCTCCACCGCCGTGGGACGGCGCCGTCACCAGATTTGGAGCTGGTGAATGGCAGCCCTGCTCCTGGAGCATGCCACCCTGCCAGCTTCTCCGTTATCGGCAGCAGGGACGTGATCAGACTCTGCGATCTCCTTTGCCATCTCTCTGCCAGCTGAGGCACATCTGGCTCATCTCTCCCAGTCCAGCAGCAGCCAGGGCTCGCCATCCATCCTGCCTCAGGGGTGCAGCTTCCTTGTCTACCTTTGGAGTCTCCTCTGTCGCAGTATTGGAGGCAAATCAACTAAAATGCAGTATCGGCGTGGTTATTCAGTGCATCCACCTGCCTGAGCAGTTCGGCGTGCAGAACGTGTTCATTTACTCGCTGAAACTGAATTTCACTCTCTGCCTCCCATGGTGCGTAACGAGCCCAGCCAGAGATGCTCGACCCCTGCAGCTGCAGCAAACCGAAGCTCCCCAACATCCTCTGCAAACTGTGACTTGCTCTCCGCTTCTTGCAGCATTTCTGTATCACGATTGGCCCCTGCGAACCTCTTTTCAATTTGGGAAGCACTGTCTTTGTTTCCTTTTGCCTAGCCAGCTGTAATCCTCGCCTGGCTGTGCCCCTTACGGGGTAGCCGTTTATTTTCCTTAATCTTTTATGAAGCACTTTTATCATAAGCTCTCTGAAAAATCCGCTGAAATTAGACCCTCTAAATCACCTTCATCTATTTTAAAGGCTTTTTTTTTTTTTTTTTTTCAGATAATACTGCCAGGTTGCTTAGCGTGCCTCTTTTCCTCCATCCCTTAAGGAAGCTGGGTTGCCTCGCCCTGTTCTATATTGCACTTTACTGGTTTCTGTATTGGCTGACCCTTGATCAGGCTCTGAGTGAAGTTCTGCTCCCCTGCAGTTTGGTATTTAGCTCTGAGGTCCTGGAGCCATAATCTCCTGCTTTTGAAAAAGAAAATAATAATAATCAAATAATACTGCAACTGTTTTACTCTTTGCAGAGCTTTTAGGAAAAGCATCTAGGGTGTGGGTGTTGTGGGAATGACGTTGTGTTTGGTGCGACGGTGCCTGGTCTACGGCAGCGGTGTCAGGTTGGTCCTTCTGCGCAGAAAGGAAGGAGGCTGGTGCACTTGGGAATTATTATTTTCTTTCTTATGGGGTAAAAGAAGCCCATTCTCCAGGCACATGGCTGTGGCTTTTCCCTGATGGGAAAGCTTGGGGAAAAATAGCGTTGGGTGACCAGCGCTCAGGCTGTTCAGAGCAAAGTTGCCCCACCTTGCAGGCTCAGCCATAACTGTGTCCAGCAGAAATCAGATAAATTCAGGCTGAAAATGAAGGACAAATCCCAAAATGCAATTAGCTGGCCCCTGTCGAGGCCAGCAGCGGTTGTGCTGCGTGGTTGCTGTGCTCTCCCCTCAGGAGCAGCCAATCTTTGGAGGAGCTGCTCCCTGGAAGCTCTCGCGTCCTTCGACGGCTGGAAGGCTACAACAGGCCGTAACATCGCTCTTTTTTTTTCTGCTTCCTACAAATCAAGCAAGCTTCTTCCCAGACTCCTCAGGAAGGGTAGGATGCGAGAGGGATGTCTTTGAATAGAAATGTCTGTTGTCCCTTGCATCCCTCCTCCTCCTCCCCATCCTCTTGCTCCTTTCTGCGAGGTTAAATGCCACAGCAGAGAAGGAAATAGAGTTTTGGGGTGCGTGCTCCCAAAAGCTGCTCTCAGCTAGGGAAACGCATCATCGCGCTGGGCTGATCCCTCCTGGGGTTGCTGCCGGCTGGGAGGCAAAGACATGGACCGAAGGGGTTGCAGCCAGTGCTCCCCGTGTCCTCGGGTCAATGGGATGCTGGTCCCATCGTGCACTTAGAATGGAGCAAGGATTATTTACTGTGTCTGGCTTGGCAGGGGTAATTTGGGATTGCAAGGAATAAGTAAAGAGATTTCAATTTTCTAAGGGCAATGCCAGGTAAAAATATATCACTCTTTTTTTTTTTTTTAATTGTTTAAAAGGAAAGCAGCCTTACACCCTGCACAGTGGGGTGGGCTATATATTAAAAATAGAGGTTAAAGCCTGGGAGCAGACCTACAGAAGCCCTGCGAGAAAGACTCCAGGACATTTTCCCCAGTAACCTCCAGGTGGAAGAGCTATTGACTCTAGAATGGGCTTGCAGAGAAGGGAAAATCATGCTGTCCCCCATCCTCTCCCCTCCAGCCTCCTTTTCTGGAGGACTGGGTGAATTCTTCCTCTGATCGTGCAGGTTGCCATCAGCTGATGGGAGACTTTCTCTCCTGCATCCACGTGGCGGGATGTGGATTGGGCTCTCGGGCGATAGCCTTCTGCGGAGGTGTGGGATCTCGTGCTGTGCCAGTGAAGAGAGATGCTTCAGAGGTCTTGGTTTTCAGAGGGGGGGAAATTGAGCCCATGTTGCCCATCAGCACGCCTGTGTATGTACACACGTGCATGTGTATATAAAAAAGCCTGTTTAAACATATTGACTAATTCATTAAAAATAATTGTTATTCGTTACACAAATGACTAGCGATATTGCTGTGGCTGTGTTACAACCTGAATTTTCACTTGATTGCTACCACGTAATTTTTAGCAAACAACCAAAGCATTCTAACTTAAATATTGTCAGAGTATCCTTTTAATAGGCAAATGAGGTAATTATAATCTCCTTGGATAATGGGCTAGCTTCTACCTACCGACATGCACGTAATGCGTTTTGCTTTTTTGAAGCAGAATTTGGAGATGAGTGTTTTCGTTAGCTCTGACTGTGCCGGTGGTTTGGTTTTGGGATTAGTGGCTGAGCGGAGCTTGTGGCAAAGCAAGTGTTTGTGGCACGGTGCTGGCTTTTTAAAATGAGTTCCCAATCTCTTGCAGCCCCAAAACCTGACATCTTTTCCTGACTCAGTTTCCAGCTCTGCAAATTGAGTTTTGTGCACGAGGGGCAGCGAGCAGCTCCAAGCTGCCTGAGGGTCCTGAGGGCTGGAAGGGCAGGAGCCGGAGGGGTGGGGTTTTTTTTCTGGCTTGTTTGCGTTAGTTTTCTTGGCCTGGTGTGAGGTTTGCAGCGAGGCGTTAAAAGTGGTTTTCAGTGGCTTGGATCTTGAATTGGTGGAGTGAAAGCTGGCAACTCTGTGTTCTAATTTCAGAGCGAAGGGACGGGTGCTGGGCTCGGCAGCGGGAGCCGAGCTGCTGGGGTGCGCGTGGGGAGGGGAGGCTGGGCGAAAGTTGGGCGCAGATTAACTGCAGCCAAGGGAAGGAGCTGGGATGCAGAAGGTGCCTGGGATGGAGGCACTGCCCTGATGCTGCCTGCTGACGGCCGCAGCGCGGGTGGGTGAGCTTGGGGGCTCTCGCGTGCCACCCACCGCTCCGACAGCGAGCGGTCACAAAATGTGCAGCACAAATTCATCACCTGCAGCGTCCCTCTCTCCTCCAGTCTTGGAGGTCTATGACTTGGCAGGTTTTGAGGGCATCCAGCGTTTGCCAGAGCAGCGTTTTGTAAAGCAGTGGCTCCTCTGTCCCCCTGATGCTGATGGGGAAGGAAATCACCGCTGCGGAATGAGCCGTGCTGCTGTACCTTGCCATCACCTAAGCTATACTTTTTCCCTGCTCTTGCTCATGCCCTGCCTCTGATGATTGTAGTGGGGAGAGCGCCTTGATTGCTGACAGCTTCTCAGGAGTTGCGGCACAATTGAATCAGTTCCCTTTCAGTGCATAGAAGCCCTTCAAATTGTAATCACAGGCCATTCTCTGTCTCGACATTGTGTTCAGCAAGCAGCTGTGAACCAGCCAGCCCCGTCCTCCTCCTCCCCGGGAGTCCCCTGAGCTGTACTGGTGCTGGTCCCCTCCCTCTCACCCCTGGCAGTGCTGCTTCTCGGCGGGTATTTGCATGCCCCCTGCGAATAGAAATTGTGAAGGAGAGGGCTGGGATGGCATGGCAAAGCTTGCGAGAGTGGGTGGGGTGGCTTCTGGGGACAGCCAGCACCAGCCATGTCAGAGCTGCGGGTTCAGGATGCTTTGCTTTGCGTCTCCATCCCTCTCCCAAATGGAGGGGTGGAAGGTCCTGGGTTGGACACAAAATGAGGGTGCTGTTGGGCTCCTGTCCCACCTGCCTTGCAGCCCTACCAGAACATAGCGCTTGGATCCATAAAGCTGACTTTGAGAGGGTCTTCTCCTAGGAGCAATCCACTTTTTTGGGGGAAACCCCAGACATGAGCTGGGGACAACCACCTCCCTCTGCCCAGCCTGTCTGACCCAGTGGAAACCAGAAGAGAAAGCAGAAACGAGCCTCCGTGGTCCTGGGAACAAGGACATCCATGTCCTCCCCTGCTGTGCTTCTAGGCGTCCCAGCAGGGCTGTGAAGAGGCAACTGGGAGCCAGGTGGGGCTGGACTGGTGACACCTGAAACTGGGAGAGTTCCCCTGGGGTGAGGCAATGACAACCCTGCCAGTGCCTTGTCCTGGTGCCGTGCAGCTATTTTTATCGCCGTGTGTTTGCGTCACGTTTCCTACCCCGTCAGCCAAATTTCTGCTGCTTTTGCTCTCTTCTTTCTCTTCCCCTGACCCTTCATTTTTTGTGCCGCATCTTTTTTGCTTTCCTTGGCTTTCTTCTGTTCTCCATCTCCCCTTCCGTGTCTGTCTGTTCCCTTCAGAAACTTCCCCGCCTTCGCTCTCCCGCGGGGCTGTGTCCGTGCGGATGCTGGCCGCACCATGAGGATGTCTCGCCTGCCCCTCGACTCCCGTTTCACGCTGGCCGGTGACCGAGCGATGTCTGCCGCCTGCCCGGAGGTAGCGAACGCGGCGGAGGGTCATCGTGTCAATGGAAAATTGAGTGCGGAGAGAATTAGGGCAGCAAGGCGTAATAATAAACCTATGGCTGTTGAAACCAAGCCAGGAGAAGCTATAGAGGGAGGGCTGGGTGCCAACTCTAGGGGAAAAAAAAAATATGATGTGGTGTGGCCCAGAGCTCATCTATCTGGAGGCTGGGATAGGGCTGGGATGAGATTTTGGGCATGGGGACAGCAGAGAGCTGTGACCCCCTCCCTTGGAGAGCCTTGCTCCTCTCCCTCCCATCCCCAGTGCCTGCTGGTGCTGCTTACTGGTCCGGCTTCAGTCTGGTTGCGCTTGGGAGTTGTTCTGTTCTTTCACTGTAGGGCTGGGAAGGTAAATCTGAAAAAAAAAAATAAAAAGTGGGGAAAAAACAGCTTGGAAGAGGTTCTGTGCTTTGAGGGTGAGGCAGGTTTTGTCATTCTGCATGTGCTCACATCGCATGCTTTCTCTGAGGGGAAACCTTAAAACTTGTTAAACGTGAAAGGCCTGAAGTCCCTGGTGGGCAGCGTGGCCGGGGTGATCACTGTCACGTCCTGTAAGCACAGGACAAGTATTGGTCTGAATTTGTTCTGGGAGCACTGGTCCCGATTCAGCAATGCGGCTCAGGCGCGTGCTTTGCTGTAAGCACCGCTGCCGCGGAGGCTGCAAGCCAGCACTTTGCTGTGAGGATCCGATAAACTCAAGATGCTGTTTGCGTTGTTAATTTTTTTTTTTTTCCCATCTTGCAAAGAGGAACTATCTGGCAGTCAGCTTGAAAAAGCGAAAGTCAAAACCTGGCTGCTGTGATCCCTTGTTCTTCCCCTACCTGGCCCCTTTCTGCATCCAGAAGAGATGTTAGCAGTGCTTACAGTGCCGTTATCATGGATGGTGTCTTTAAGGCAGCCTGGTTCATCTCCAAGGCTTTCAAACTTTCTTTTGTCCCAAGAAGTCAAAGTAAGTTGTAGGCAGCCAGCTAGAACATGTGTTACTGAGGGATCGGCTTTCCTTGGCAGATGAGCAGGCTTTTTTGTTACGCGTTGAGGTCTGGGAGTGTTCCTGAGCCCTCTGACTGTATGACTGTCACCATTATGTGCTGCAGAACGGAACAGTGGCGTGTACTGGGAAAGCAGGTCAACGGCTGGGGAGGCACAGGCATCCCTGGAACATCCTGCAGCATCCTTGCTCGGCGTTACATGGCGTCTCAAGGCTTTAGTGCCTACTAGGAGCACTGGAGCTGGGAACATAGGGAGAGGGACCCTTTGCTGTAGGACAGCTTGACCTCCAGCTTCACAGGTGACTTCATGCAGGCAGGAGCCTGGGTTTCCCTGGGAGGGTGGCCAACCC
The DNA here is from genome assembly GCA_009806455.1 of Tetrax tetrax. NCBI lineage: Eukaryota > Metazoa > Chordata > Aves > Otidiformes > Otididae > Tetrax > Tetrax tetrax. Next base: position 19,440 of record WHYT01017180.1, on the reverse strand, counting down.
TCTCAGTTCACCAGTCCTGGAGCTGGGGAGAGGAAGGACCAACCCTCTTCCCATGCCAAAGCCAGGAGACAAATGGCCCTGCCTTCAGCTAAAGATTGTGTCCTCACATCAGCTGGGATAGAGCAGCTCGTATATTCTCGTTTCCCTAAATGAAGGATGCACTCAAGCAATTGAAAACAACTTCTGGGACAATCTCGTTCCATTATGTCTAATGGAACCGGGTGTATGTGGCGCGTCACGCGTGCTGATATCTTAGAGAAACAAAGAGGGATTTTCCCATTATTCAGAGAATGGATGAGACGTGAAATGAACTCCTCAGAGGCGTTTCAGTTTGTCACAATAGAGCAAAGTGAGTCACGTTTGGAGGGTTCAGGAACAAAACGTGTGCCGTTTCTTGTATTCCCCTGTTTGCCTGCTCCCTCCCTCTTCCCCTTCCTTTCCTGTGAACGTTTGCCAGCAGCAACCCAAACTCACGGCGCAGTTGTGTATTCGCTTGGAGTCCTCGGCGGAGGTCAGCCTGCAGCCCCCGCTCTCCCTGGACGGGGCCGCAGGAGAGGACCGCCCCGGTGGATGCTCCTGAAATGGGTTTTTGTTTGCTGATTTGTTTCTGAGCCCGGGGAGGCATTTACTTGGGTCTTAAAAGCTGGCGGTGAGCGTGAGGAGCAGCTGAGCCGGTGAGCCAGGGCGAGAGCGTCTCGGCTCTTTTGAGTGTGGTAGCTGGAGCATTAAGAGATAACCAAATATCCTGTGAACTGCAATAATTAATCTCATCTTGGTAAGTAAGCTAATGGATTCACTGGACTATGGGATGCTTTATTTGCAGCCCTAGGGCTGCTTGATGTTTCCCAGCCAGAGAGGAGCATCCAAAACTCTTCTCGCAGTTTAAGTGGTTTTCCCTTCAGAAAATAGAATTTCACTGAGGAGAGGAGAGGGGGGGTAAGGGAGGAACGCTTAATTTGTACCCTCCAATTGGCCAGATTAAAATAAAAACTCCCATTTTACTTTGAAGTATTATTTTTCATGTCTGAATTGGAGGAGGTTTAGGATTCTGCTGGGCAGATGTCCTGCTTCCAGCCCTGCACCATCATAAAGGACGGATGGGGGAGGCTGGTTCCCCGTTGGCTTCGGCGTAAACCCGGCGTAAATCCTCAGCAGCACTGCCCGTTCGAGCGCCTTTGCTTTGGTGGCACTGAAATGTTTCCAGAAGCCAGTTGGTGCTGCCCAGAAGGTCTGTCCCAGCTCAGGCAGGGGTAGGTGTAACCTTCGTGCACGTGAGGAGCACCACACAGCCCTGTCCTCCCGTAACGGGGGTCCTTGTGCCACAGGGCCCCCAGGGACAATGGCCACCAATGCCTTAGCGATGGCAGCGCTTGCTGGGCACCCCTGCATTTTTGGTTACTTTGTGATTATTGGAATTTTTTCCAAAGCAAGGCAAGGAGCCGGTACAGGGATGGTGATGCAGAGGCAGGTGTGGGCAGCACCTTTCCTCGATCAGATTGTGCAGGTTTTGGGAGGATGTGGACTCTTTCTTTTAAGGCCAGCATGAAATACTGCAGTTTGTTTTTCCTTAAGCAGTATCATTTAATTTTCTCCTGCAAAAATGCTGTCCAAAAATAAATCCCTTACAGGAGAAACTTAATTAGAAAGCCTTGGGGTTAAATCTCATGCGGGGCTCTTGGAGCTGCCCGGGTTCTGTCCTGGCCATGGGGTTTCCCCCGGGTGAGGAGGGGAGAGCCCTGCTCTCCAGACCTTCCCCTGGAGCGGTTCCTGCCTCTTGTTGCTGCACCTGGGCTGCTGATGAAGAACTGCCTTGAAAGGCATCTTCAAACTCTTGACAGACTGTTTCCCGATGTAGCGAATCAATGCATTAAAATCTATAAATATTTAATAGCTGCTTGTCCTCCAGCAAGGCTGGCCTTGTGCCCCTTTCCCTCTCTGCTCCCCCTCCGCTCTTCAGACCCTTCTTCTCAATTATCCCCCCAGATAATCTGTTTGCTAATGGCCTCCTTGTGACCATGCCTCCTCTTCCCTGGTAGCACGAGGTCCATAGAAGAAGCAGCCCCCAATGAGCCTTGGAAACCCCCAGAAAACATGGGAAAACCCTGGCTGGGTCTTCTGCTACAAGCAAACCAGCAAGTGCAATGGCAGGTTGAACCCTACAGCTTGTAAGGGTGTGGGGTTTTTATTTTTAAACGTTCTCCCATCTCCATGAAACATCTGCCGGTGGCGTGTCTCGTGCGAGGGTTTGAAAAGGCTCCTTCACTATATCCAGGGTAAGCAGGAGGGTGGGTGGGTGTGTGGCATTGGGAAATGAGGGTCCAGTGAGTAACTGGGGTGAGGTATTTGTCCCAGTTACCCAGTGGCTGGTTGCGATGCCAGCCACATCCCGCGCTGAACTGGAGGATGCTCGTGGCCGACCGACTGCCCAGCTGTACGCCTCTCGCGAGCTGGTGCAAGCTGTGGCTCTGACTTGCAAGACACTGCAAGCAAACTCTGAAATTTTCTAAAAAAGACACGCAAATAATGCAGCTTGTGAAAGGGGTTCTTTATCACTCTGAATATTTTTTTAAATTTTTATTTCCTTTTTCAAGGTCTTGTGTCGTCTGCTGTCACTGTTCCCAGGGAGAAGCCGTGGATGTGGCGGCAGGAGCGTGTTGGGAGGAGGGAGCCAGGCTGCACCCTGAGCTGGGGGAGACGGGAGGGCAGCCTGCCCTGGGTGCGGTGCCCACATCCCTCCTGGGGAGGCTGCTGGGGGGCTCTGGGATGAACTGGGATGTCCTGGCGTACAGGGAGCAGAGGTGCTGGCGCAGTGCTTTGCGGGTGCAGGAAACCCAGGTTCCCAGCAGGACGAGTAAGGCTAACGTTTCCAGTGCCCACACCAGCTGGGGTTTTGCTATGTGGAAGGGGGAACAGGGCAAGTTTCCCAGAAACTCGTAGCAGAGAAGGAGCCTCCCAGCCTGAGCTGTAGGCTGTCACTTGCAGTTTTCCCGCTCCTCTTCCCCTGCTTGCGAGCTCGGTGGTTCTTGCTGCGCTGGTGCGTGCCTGCGGCGCTCGTGTTTTCCCCGTCGCTTGTTTGGAAGATTTCTGGGGCTGTTGGCCTGAGTTACGGGAAGAGGCAGGAGGTGGAGCAGCTGTGTTGGTGGTGATACCACGGCTCGGCCAAGCTGGGCGCAGGCTGCTGCTTCCCTTCTCTTGCCGGCAGCGCTTCCCGGGGAATCTCGTTCTCCTGGCTCGTAACGCTTGGCGATTTATTAGCCTTTCCCCATCTCTGGAGGTTGGGCTGCCTTCACCTCCCTCCCTGAAAAGGTGACATTGGAAGGGCTTGAAGATGCGGAAATGAAGCCTTAAACTGGGCAGGAGTGGGGAGGTGGGTGCTGCTCCTCCAGGCTGTCCCCAGAAGATGCTCCCCAGAGCATCCCCTGTGCACAGGGGTTTGTGCAGGGACAGCCAAGCCCTGCATCCCGGGTACCAGAGCTGGATGTCGCTTGCTCTGTGCTCGTGTGCTGTGGTTTTGAGAAGTCCCAGCAATGCAGACCGGCTTTGTTGCGTGTTTGGGGGCAGATGTGTGCCCCAAGATGCAGTGCTGGATGACGTAAGTGCTGGCCATCAGGGCTGGGTCCAGGAAGGGGCTGTAGGTGTCCTCTTGTCCTGTGCTGTAAGGGGCTCCATCTGCAATCTGCTTTACTTTTATTTCTGAAAGAGAAAATGAGAGAGAACTGAATGTGTGGGGCTGGCTGGCTCCGTTTGGGGGTTTTTGTGGAGCCCTCCAGCCGGGAGCCTGTGGGGAGCCTGGGGAGGCTGGAGGCGGGGGCAGGACCATCCCATTTTGAAAACAATGAAATGTAAAATGTCTTGATTTCCCCCACGTCCCTCCCCTGAAACGGGAAGGAAATTCCAAAAAATCTCACCGTGACAACTCTTGACACTTCTGTTCCCGTTTGCTCCAAAATTACTTTTCAAATATAGTTCAGTTCTCTCCAGTAGAAGACCTGTCAGAGAGAGACTCTTCCAGGACAGCTGAGGAAGAGAGAAAATACTGCAGAGCATCCGTTCCCGCTGTCTCTAAGGGAGCTAAACATGGCACATCTCAGCTCCAGGTGCCTGTGCTGCTCGCTCTCCTCCTGCAGCATGAATCCCAGAGGGAGACAATGTTCTGAGTGTTATAATTTGATGATAATAATTCAGCATTTACAGAGTCTTCTATTTCTGAATAACAAAGCATGTCAGGGAAAAAAAAATATTCTCCCCGGTGACAGGTGAGGGGATGAGAGGTGAAGTTGAGTGAGTTGAGCTGAAAATTTGGGTGTGAAACCTGGGGGTTGTGACTTCTGAGTTGGAGGGTTTTCCTTTCCTGATGCTCTCCCTGTACCCGGTGTCTCGCGGCGGGTGTCACCCCGAGGGTGCCGATGGGACGTGCTGGGTGCGGAGGTGCTGGTGAGTTCGCAGCCCCGCGTGCAGATTGCTGGTCCGTCATCTCTGCAAGGTGAGGTGCCAGCAGTGAGGAGCAGGTGTCCTAGAGCTTTGTAAATGATGGAAATAAAATTATTTGTTTGAAAACTAAACAAATGCCAGCTTCCAAAAAAGGTCCTGATGACGTAAGAAATCACGAAGCTTTGGAGGGCAGGCTGCTTTTGCTGTCCTGCCCTTGAAGCGCTGTTCAGACATCTGTATGAAAGCTCTGTCCGTGTTATCATTACACCTAATTGTTCAAACTCCTTCTGATCTGCATGACTTCCCTTCTGAAATGACCAAATGAGAGGATGGGGGAGAGATGGGGAGAGGTGGGGGTCTGAAGTAGTGAGCCAAAAGCAGGGATTAGAACAGAAATTGTCTTATAATTAAAGTTACAGAGCTGCTGCCGCCGCAGCAGTGTAATTACTGACGGGGATCAGTGAAGCGCAGATGAGGAAATGTAAGGTACCTGGCTTCTGGTGAGCATCCGAGGAGGCAAAACGCTGCTGTTTGGGAGGACAGCTTGGGGTGAAGGTGGGAGATGGGCATTGTGGAAGGGAAGGGATAGAGGAGCGGTCCTGTCCTGCCACAGCTCCCCGAGGCATTTCAAGCCAGATGTGGGGTACGAGACGCTCTTTGGCTGCGTTTGCTCGTGCGCTGTCAGGCACGGCGGAGCACCCAGCCTGCTGCCGGAGCAGCCCCTGGCATGTGGCTATGTTTCGATCCAAGAGCACCCGACCTGTTGTTTGTGTGAAGGGAACCTTTTGTTTGGCAAGCGTTGGCCTCTACAGCTTCATTTCATGCTCGGTACTCGGAGATCCAGGGCTGTTTCTCTCCAAGACCTTTACTAAATTCTCCGGAGTTAGTGGAGCTGTATAGGTAGCACTGGGAGAGAAGGTGGGGAGGTGTTTGTTTCTCCTGGTCCAATACTTGTGGCTGTCTTCTTGCATTCCTCTGCCCCATCTGCGTACGTGCCGCCTGTTTTTTATTTATTAATGTTGGCCAAGTGCTGGGTTTTGGGAGGGTTCTTGGCGGTGACACAGTTAGAGCTGTGCATCCATAAGCTCTCAGAAATGAGCAGTTATCCATGTCTGCTCCAGGCAGAGGCCACGGAGTTGCTGGCCACTGAAATGAGCTTTGGTGATCCCAGTTTGACTCTTGTGCTTAGGGTCAAAAGGAGTTGTTTTTATTTTTGCCTCCTGTATGACTAAATACCATCTCTTCTCGTTCGGATGCTCTCTCTGCCCGGTTTCTGCCCGGAGGATGGAGCACAGCTGAATGTGGCTGTGGCACCGAAAGCCTCAGCATCCTCCTCCCAGGGCAGGAGCATGGGAAATGCTTCTCCACTAGCAGAACTTAAACTGGTGAGAGCAAGGACTGTTTCCTGTGTTGTACTGGGGGATTAAGGTGGAGAAGTTGCTCTTGCTGGTGTGTCCTCTGCAGCCGGGACTGAAGCGGGCTGGGACCCGGGGAGTGCGAGGCTGTGGTACGTTGTGCTAACGCCCTTCACTGCAATATGCAAAATGCTTACAGGAGCGATGGGAATTTCTGCCTGACCTCAGCTGGTGTGATCAACCGATGCCCTGAAGCATGAAAATAAATAGCTCTGACTCATAAGAACAAGTGGTGCAATTACTTTAGCTAGGATAAAATATTTGTAAGTATCTAATCCTTCCGTACCGTGTGCAGAAGCGAGTACTTATCTCCCCGCTGCTCCCTCTTCCCCACAGCAGCAGACCAGGATCCTCTTAAATTCCTGGTCTCTTGGCCCATCTGTTCCCGCAGCCCTTGCTCCGAGCTGGGGCGGTGGGAGGGGATTGCTGGGAGCCGAAGTCATGTCTCTCCATTTTTGGCTTATTTTCTGGCTTTGCCTTAAAAAATCAGGGCAGGAGAGAGTGGCTTGGAGGTCTCTTAGCGAAAGGCTGGTTTGGAAGGAGAGGGAGGCAGGGAGATGAAGCCCCAGGAGGGTTCCCTGGCTGGACACAGCCACCAGCAACTTCATGGTTTCTCTTGCGGTCACTGGTGTGAAGGAAAGGGGCTGATTCTGGCTCAAAACGGGGTGTTTGGCTCAGCTGAGGAGCTGGCTGGCAGCGGTGAGGGCTCTGTGCCAGGTTTGGGGCCAGCCTGCGTGCCCTGAGTGTTCAGCCGGGGGGGGGAGGCAGCAGGGAACCCTATCAAACAGCACACAGAAGCTGCATTCAGATGTAAACGTAACGTTTTATTTTCCCCCTTAATATTACCCACCAGCTGCGTCCCTCCCTTGGACTCGCTAGGCCTGTGATTAATTTCGATTGCGTGTCACCGCAGCTGATGCCGTGCTTAGCGGTGGGGAGCCCTCGCACCCCCTCACCCCCGCGCACCGGCGCACACCCGATCCCTCCTGACCCGCGGGTGACGGGAGCTTTGTCCCGGTGTTAAACAACCCGGTCCTTGGGTGCACCGACTCGGAAAATAAACCGCTTCGTCGGCGGGATGATGCTGGGGTTGTGATGGGGCTGCTGCCTGTGTCCGCTGCTCGCTTTGCCCGGATCTGGGCACGTAAATGCTGCCGAATGAACGCGGACGGATGGAGGCGGCGTGGCGGGCAGAGGAGCTCCGGCGAGGTGCGGAGTTGGGCTCCGGGAAGGGCAAGGACGGTGCCTTTCATTTCACCGGCCGACCTGTGTGTCGCTCTCCTCTGTCGCTCTCCTCTGCGGTGTCCCAAGGGTCATTCCCAGGGATGAGGCTCATCCTTATGTACAACTGTGATTCTTCTGACTCAAGCATTTTTTTTTTAATAATAAATAGGTTTGGCCTAAGTGATGTAATGTCTTTTTCTGAAATTTAGGGGCTTTTGGCTTTGTTTCAAACATTCGCCATTTCAGAACTAATTGTCACATGGAACATTAAGTTCACAGCAAAACACTTTAAACTTTTTGTTTGTTTGTTTCCTTAATGCTTTCAGCAAGCAGAAAAATAACTTAATCTCATGGCTGTGCCCTGATGTCTGATCTGCCTTTGGTAGTCCTGTATTTGGACAAATGTACATGGTGATACATTCCTTTTTTTTTTTTTTTTCCCCCCCACCGATTTCCCAATCAGCAGGAAAATAGTCCTGACTTCAGCTGTCCTCTTACAGCATTAGCATCTCACAAGGACCTGACCCGAGCATCCGGAGGGGTGCGGGTTTCTGCTGCCGGCCGCCCGTGTGCTCGCTGGCGGCTGCGTCCGTGTCCATCTCATGGTTTCCAAGGTTTCCTGCACAACCAAGGGAAAGGACTGGCTATGGAAGGAAGGCTCTGTGGCACTGGGCCACCGCCTTCAAACCACTCCGAGGCAATCTGGGTCTAGCTTGGAGTAGGGCTAAAACTGGGGTTAAGGAGCCGGTGGTCCCAGCGCTGCCCTCATTGATGTTCCCCATCCTCCTCTGAGCGCTGGTGCTTCTGGGGGGCTCTGGGTTTGCCCCGGCGTCTCCAGGCTGTGGTGAACCTGGGGAGGTGGTGGTGGTGGCACCTCGGACTGGGTAAGCCCTGCCTTGGGGGGACATCATCTCCTGGAGCTGGGAGAGCAGGATGGAACACTCCCAGAACAATAAGATTTGCTTTGTTTTAAGGAGACTAAGATAAGCTGTTTCTCACAGCCGCTCCTCTCTGGATGAAGCTTGCCCATGGGAAAATCCCCAGCCTGGAGTACAGTGCTTTTCAGATAGCGAATAATTAGTGAGATGAGGCCAGTTTTTGAGGCCAGCATTGTGCCCGCTCAGCACCCGCCTCCCCACAGCGCTCGCTGCCCAGCAGCTTTGAGTATTTCTGCCGGCTTCCCCGAGCAGGGCTTGGAACCGAAAATGCCTCCAACGCGCACCAACTAATTACTGCTGCCTGCCCCCGGGAGAGCGCCTGCGATTTGAGCTGCGCCTCCCGTATCTTCATCGTTCCCTGGGAAGGAAACAAAAACAGGCTTGTACCCGCAGTCCCCACGGGCTCGGGAAGATGTGAGGCTCAGGCTTGATTGCATTACGCTGTCTGCTGCTGCAATATTAAAAACATTTAATAAACATGTTTGGAGCGCAGACTGACGTGCCTGCGTTGGGCTTGCTTTGGGAGATGGGTGGTGAAGTTGACCATGAACCTTGTTTCTTGCTGCGGCCCCAGCATCATCTGGTGCTGGCCATGAGCTGGGCTGACACTGGGAGCCATCAGTTTCCCAAGGGAATAATTCCTTGGACCTTAATGCTAAGGCTGGCCAAGGGGAGACCTCCAGCTTCAATACTTCTGAGCCCTTTGGACATAGAATCAGAGAATGGTTTGGGTTGGAAGGGACCTTCAAAGGTCATCTAGACCAACCCCCTGCAAGGAGCAGGAACATATATATATATATTTTTTTTTTTTTTTTTTTTCCATTCCCCTTCAAAATGGAGCTGTGTTGATCTGCCGATCTCGTGCATTGCAAAGGTTGTGTTTTGCAATTTAGTGGGTTGGTTTCTTTCTTTTTCGACGTCTTTCTGATCAGAAGTGACAAAAGCCTCCCCATGGCACCCGACAGCCTTCCTGCTGAAATGCAAACACCCTGGGAAAGTTTTGGCTTGAGCAAAGCACGCCCTTCTGATGAAAACCCATTAGCAGCTGCTTTTTCTTTCCTCCCTCCTCTCTTCCTTGCTCAAATAAAGTGGTTTGCATCATTTTCCCCCTTGTTTCAGCCAACAAACATGTTTGTTTCTCCTTAATTACCTGGGTGTCAATGGGGTACTTCATCACTGTCTCTCCTCAGCCGGTTCCTTTTCATTTCAATATGTAGCAGATAATCAGGAGCCTCAATTGCAAATCCTGCAAAATCCTCCTGACTTGAAACTAGAAAATAACCCCAAAATGACCTTGAGATGACTTTGCATGTCCGTGGAAATGAAAATTAACTGGACGGATTCGACTGGCCTGAGGGGAAGAAGGTATTTAAGAAAAAAAAAAAATAAAAATCTGACAAATGAGCCAGGAAACTTTCGAGTGTCTCAGGTGAACGAGAACATTAGAATATATATTAGTTATAAATGCTCTAGCTCAGGGTGCCTGAAATTGTTATAGGAAAATAATCGGTGTGCCTGCATGAGGAACGCAAGATGCGCGGCTGCGGCAGGAACGTGACCCCGGGAGCTGGAGGAGAGCAGGAGCCAAGCGGTCTGCGCTTGCTTTCGGGGTGTGGGGGGTGGTCTCCATCTCTTCGCTGTCTATATGAAGATTGGTTTCGGTGGTGCTGGTGGCTCTGTCCAAGCTCGACCGTCGCTTTTGCTGGGTGTTGCACAAACGTGGAGAACTGCAGGGGTCCAGTCGGTGGGGCGAAGGGACGCGATGCACGGGTGTCCGTGTTCTGGTAGCTGTGAAGCACGGAATGGGGCGCGCCGGGTCGCGTGGGTTGGCCCTCGTGGAGGTTGTGCTTCAGTCCCGATCCCCTGAGCTGCCGCTGCTGTGTCTCACCCGTGAGGCATCTTCCTTATGGACAAACAAGCTGATGGATGCGGGATGGAAGGTGGCTGGAGATGGGTATGAGGCTGATCCCCTCGGGATTTCCCAGGCCTTGGGCTTTTGCTTCAGGCAGCCACGTTCCTGGGGAAGTGGCATACTGTTGTGTCACCGTGAAATGTCACTCTTGCCCTGATGTTGAGAGGACATGTGTCCCCTGACAGCCCTGTGGAATAGCTGTTACCTCCCACCTCCTGCTCGCAGGTGCTCCTTGTCTTAGCTGGTACCTGGGGCAGGGAAGAGAGACTGGATGAAGGCAAAGCGGCCAAAAGCCCAGCATCTGGAGTGGGGAAGGTGTTGGGTAGGTTGACTAGAAGGGACACACCATCCCATTGACTGCGAAAGTGCTTTGGGGTTATGGGGCAAGCCCCATTCCCCTTCCCCCGGGTGCTTAGGGAGGGAAGAGGTAGAAGAGTCGGGAATGAAGGAGTGCAAGAGCGGCTTGGTGGGTACAGGGCGGCCAGCTGAGGTTAACCCACCACGGAAGGCAAGCGACGCTGGGGCAGGTTTGAGCTGTCACCCAGCCCGGGGCAGGGTGCCTGTGGGGAGGTCCTTGGGGTTGTGGGTCCCAGTCTGGAGCTACGCATGAAGGCTCTGTGCTCCATGATGGTCCAGGCCATTGTTTGGCCTCCACGACTGCTTGGCGTTTGCCTATGGGCTCATTTGTTGGGTTGTGAGGTTGGGCAGCAGCGTTCTCTTGACAAGAGAGAGCGATTTAGAGCTCTGTAATCCACGCTTGTCCATCCTAATTACTTCCCTTATCAGCCTTCAGGAGAGTAACTTTACAATGGTAATTAGTCTCTTCAATCCCACCCTATCTTAGTAATTAACACGGAGTTAGAATGGGAGGGGGGAATCTCTGTTTTGGGTCGAGAAGGTCCTTCTAGGGGGTGAGCGGTGTGGATTTCTGGAGCCTGGAGGGGATGCAGGCTCAGGGATGGCACGGGGCAGCTGTGTGCTGAGGACCTGGGGGACGATGACAACGAGTAGCAAGCAATACGAGCCAGAACCGTGTTTAGATAGCATGATTTGGATGGTTTATTAAAGGAAGCGCTTGGCAGGCGCTGTTGATGTGGGATCGGAGGGGTGAGCATCTGCGGTTTACACGGGCTTCACCTGGAGCTGCGAGCATCCAGCCCTGCTGAAAATGAGCCCATTCATCATCTGTAGTGTTTGAGACACAGCAGAAAAAGGGCAGTTTGACCTGATACTGCCCTATAGCAGCTGCAATTACTGGAGTATAATTCATTTCAAATGGATCCAGAGATTTCTTTCCATTAACATCCAGAGTAAAAAAAAAAAAAAAAGCGCGAGTGGGCAGGATTCACAGGGTGGGTGCCGGTCAGCCTGACGGCGATCACAGGCAGGGGCTGAGTTGCGTTTTGCGGAGGCAGAGGGCAGGATTGGACATGGTGGGGCTTCTGCCTGCTTCTCTGGGACAACACTGGTTTCCATTCCTGGTGTTTAAATGAGGATCTTAACCCTGAGTGCAGCGAGCGATATCGTGTGTGATGGGGTGAGCAGGGGCAGCCAGGGTGGCACATCTCTTGCAGGAGAATTTGATTCTCAGCTTTATCCAAGTAGAAGGGCTGTAGTTCATAAACCCCAAGTTTAGTTCATAAAATTCCCATTTCTTTGGGGTAGTGTGTTGGTCTGGGTTATGTCAGAAGGTGGCCCATAGTTTGGACACTCAGCGTTGCCTTAGCTTGGAGATCTGACTGTGCACGTCAGATTCCTTGTTTCCCTGAAATCGATTAAGTCTCAATTCAGTCTCCTTTTGTGCTTTTTGGAACGAAGCCGTTAATCAGCGAGGTGGGTTTGAGAAGCAGAAAGTGCTTTTGCGTGCTGTGCCGGTTCTGGGGATGAATGCAGCTGGGGCACCGCTGCTCCGGAGCCGACCTCTGTCTCCGAGGAGCCTGTGAGTAACTGTACGTAAAGGGAGGGATGGAATGGGAATCTTTTTTTAGGCTGCTCCTTTAATTTTCAGACATCTTCTATCTAACTTGGCTCTGGGAAAAAAACATGTTGGTTTTTATTACAAGCCCCAAAGGCTCATACTAATAGATTGGTTTAGAGCTGGCAGTAATCCTTCCAGAACGCGTCTGCAAAACTATCAGCAGGCTGGGCTCTGCCACCGCCTTCCCGGTATCTCCCTCCTTGCTGGCTTTTTCCATCCCTACCCCCAGTCTGTTCTCTTGTGCTGGGGCACCAAAGATCTGCTTCTGCCAAGTCAGCCCGTCCAGGTTCACCATCGGACATGGCCAAGAAGGTCTCAGGTCCTGGTTCAGCCCAGGTTTTCCAGGGCTATGCCGGGGGTCACCTGTCTGAAGAGCTCCCCTCCCTTCCCAGGCCATTGCCATGGAAGATATATTTCCCTCGGCATCTTCCGAGATGAATTCAGTCCCTGCCATGTGAGTGGTGCCAGGCGGATGTCAGGCTCTGATGGATGGGCAGAGACACTGAGCAGTTGGGTAAGGATCCCTCTTGGTCATGCCCCTTGGCTCATTGCCCTGCGCCGGTCCTGGGGACATGGCCCCTCTGTGGTCTTCATTTCCCTTCCATCATCATCGCGCTAAACTGAAGAGACAGCTCCATTCAATAATTCATAACCTCACCTAGTCTTTGTAATATTTAAAGGAGGGGGAAAAAAAAAAAAAATCACCCTTTGGTTTGTCCTTCCTCCAGACTGGAGGTGGAGGAGCAGAATTGATGGAGGCTGTTGGGTTCCTTGGGCAGTGCTGTGTCTGACTGGATGCGGTCGCGGATACAAATGCCTCCTTGCAGCCAGATGCAGACCTTTGGAGTGGTAGGGACGTGGGGCAGGCTAAAGCCCTCTGAAAGCGCGAGCGTTGTGTTGGAGAAGGTTTTGCGAGCGACCTGCGCAGGGGCCAAAGAGAAGGTGCCAGCTAAGATTTTACTTTTTTTTTTTTTTGGTTGGTTTTGAGTGGTTTAAATGACTCACATGCTCAGGTCTGTCTTTCAAGTGGGATTTGATAATTCAGAAAGTGAGATGTTACTGAAAACCAGCAAAACTGGCTCTTAAGCAGTTTTGCAGTGAGTTTTGAATGGTTCCTTTCCCATCCATGTAACTTAGCCTGTATAAACTGTTCTGCTTCCTTTGGCTGTACGGTGAGATGCTGGATTTATCCTCCAGGCTTATTTTCATTCTTGTACAGACCTTTCAGAAATCTGAGTAGAGGGTGCTGTGCAAGTCCAAAGAGTTTGATTGTTTAGAAGTCACTGGAGTATCTTGTGTTCATTATTTTAACAATTGGAGAGAGGGTTTTATTTTCTGCAGAATCATAAACACAATCTTCAGTGTGTTTTATGAAAACAATAAAGCTAAACTCTAATAACCACACATTTTCCTTGCTTTATGTGCAGACATCCTTGGGGAACAGGGCCTCAAGGACTCATCTTGCTCTGCTTTTAACGGAGTTTTAACGCGCTCAAGTTGGTAAGTGGTGGAGAGCTAGATTATGAATTTGCTTTGGTACCTAAAGGAATTTTCTTTGCCTTTAAAAATGCTCAAGGTGAGCAAAAAAGGGAGCCTCTGGAAGAGAAAACCAGTGACGCAACGCAAAGATTTTAGCACTGCGATCTGAAAATCAGGCTTCGTTTAAATGCTGTGTATTGCAAACTCCTCTGCACGAGGACTAATTAGCTTCCTTGCATCTCTTTCCTGTCCTCTGAATGATACTGTTTTCTTTTGGAAGAGATCTGAGGCTCTCAGAGGCAATTTCTAAAGGAGGATGCTCTGCTATAGATGGAGAGCCAAAGTGGGGAGATGAAGGGATGCAGTTCCTGAAGTATTTAGCCACCTAATGGCTTTTTTTTATTTTTGAGTGCAGAAGTAGGTTAGGGCCCGAGCTGTATGTGTGGAAGTGATTTTTTTTGGATTGAGAACTCACTTAACAAGATCGTTTTCATCCAGAAGTGTTGAGAAATCCAAAATACCATGGAGATGCTCTGGCTTTGAACACTTTTTTTGGGAAGTGGGAGGGGAAAATCCCATCTTTTGGCATTTTGTCAAAGAAGCTTGTGTGACCGGGTTAGTAGTAGGTGTCCATGTGTGCTGAGGTTGTCCTGGGACAGCGAATGGCCATGGTCTTGGCTTGGCCATGCCTTGTGCTTGTCTATCACCCTTTGGGTGCAACCTACATCTCCTGTTTCTTGAAGGGAGAGATGGAGAGGTTATTTTTCCCTTTCCCTCATGGGGAGACTTGCAAATGGCCTTCTCCCCCGCGACCAGGGTAAGTTAAAAACCTCAGGAAAACCTCTTAGATCTTCATGGGAGCAGCTTCCCTGTTTGTTTGATTTCAGTATGGTGTGAGTTGAACAGGCAGGCTGTGTCCCTGCCTTCCAGAAGCCCCGACAAGACCAAGCAGATCCATAAATACCTGAATTTAAGAATTTCTCTGGGGTGAGTGGCTGAGCCAAGGGTTGAATGGAGGGCTCCTCAGTCTCTACCCAGCGGTTGAGATGGGCACTGTAAAGCATCTCCAGGCTGCACTTATGGCTCCTTCTTGCAAGGACCACATGCCGGGAGCAGGAACCTCAATGTGTGGGGCATCAGGAGGGATGATCTATATCTGTAGATCCCAAAGCCTCAACACCAAGGGACTGGAGCCTTGAAGGAAGGTGGACCTGTACATCCAGTGCACAAATGGTCTTGGTGGGTGGAAAGTTGGCAGGGAGCAAAGAGGAGGTGAAAGGTGTTGCTGCTGCTGACGGGCAGAAGATGGTGTGTAAATGCAGGCAAGTGCCTCTCTTGCTGGGAGAAGAGAGCTTTGAGCCAGCGCTGTGTCTGGACAGGCTATGGGCCCCACGCTTATGGTCCTGGGTGGCAGGAGTTAGTTAGCACGGGCTTTAACGCGGCAGGGCTGCTCCACACCATCGCCTTTTCAAGCTAAGGTGGTGTTCTCATGTCCGGAGTCCTTTGCTTGCTCTGGTTTCCAAAAGGAGGTCTCTACAAAAGAGTGATAAATGTGTTTAATTTTTGCAGAGCTTGTAGCCTGGTTTTATCCCAGGATCCGTCTCTTGAGGTTTTATTAGCTGATGGTGTCTGTAGGAAAAAGTCAAAGCGACTAGACAGGAACAGCCGTGGAATTGATGTAGGAAGCAAGAGCATGTTTTGGAGATAATGTTTCTCATTCTCGCCGCTGCTACGTGCCGAGTTGAGGCAGTGCGTTTCCAGTTCTGCCGTAGTTTTACAGCTGCCGCCTGCCAAAAAATCCTCCGACCGGCCTCCCGCTCGTGATGGGTCCCCTGCCCTGCTCTGTGGGAGAGTCCCTGCTGGGTGGGAGCACGGGGACCAGTGACAAGCCGGGTGACAAACGCACTGCGTGTGGCTCTGATAAACCTGGCACGGGGGAAAGCTTGGCTCGGCGTGCCGAAAGCTCCGGGTGGCAGGGGGGACCCGCCTGCTCCGAGCGAGCTGGCGTGGGAGATGATCACCCTGCCTTTGAGCCTGGGAGAGAGACAATTTGCAAACATGTGTTGATGCGTTCCCCTAGGAAGCCAGGCACTAAATCATCACCTTGCAGCTTGCGCGCAGTTTCATCCAGGGAACCTATTTAATTAGGGGATAAATTTAGAAATCAATTATTATTTGCAGAAACAGTTTCTTTCCCTCTAATGAGGCTGCAAGGATTCGTCCCCCTCTGCCTCTCTCCCGTGACCTTTGTGTGTGCAGATCAAGGGTGGAAAAGCTCCGTGTCTCTTCGGGGTGGGTGGCCCTTTTTGGGCAGCTGCCATACAGCTTTCCCTGAGACTTTGTTAGGACAGCACATGGGGTGCAACCATGAAACCATGCTGCTTGTGGATCTCATGGTGTGGTAGTGATGGGGCACCAGCTCCAGTGTTAACGGGGACATGGATTAGCCTCTCCTAATAAGGCTTACCCACTTTTAAAAGGGAAAAATTATTTTGCCCACAGACTCCAAGAAGCCTTAATAACTTCGGTTGCTTTTATTATTTTGGATTTTAATGTCTCCTCATCTTCCAGTGCCACTTTCTGAGCCCTCCAGCGACTTCTCCGTGCTCTTAGATCAGCTGCTTTGAGTCCAGTTCATTGCTGCGCGGGTTGGTCTGGAGAGAGGTGAGGATTTTCACAGCTACATCTCAGTAACCCTTTTACTGCTGCCAGCCTCCTGTCGCAGCCCTTTGGTGTGGGGCTGAGGCTGCCCAGGTGGTCTCTCGTGCTTGGGGGGGCTCTGGCACCCCAGGCTGGCACCCTTGGGGAGCGGCAGGCTGCTCCGGCATAGCCTTTGCTGGGCTTCTCTTCTTCTGTGCAGAAACCCCGTGGTGCTTGGCCAACGGGAGCTGCGGACGTGTCCCGGCCTGATGGCATCCCTCTGGGGTAGAGAAATGTGTGGATCACTTCTGGGTGAAGGTACAGGACTGGGATTTTAGAGAGAAGCGCATTTTTTTTTGTGAGGTTGCAAGAGCTCATTTCTGTAAGTAAGGGCTGAATTCGGGGTTTGTAAGCAGCTAAGACAGAAACTGCGTACTTGGGGGGTACCTGGGAGGCTTTGGGGAGCTGGAGGCTTTCCAGGCAGCAAGCACTCCAGAGCAGCACTCTCCCAGAGAAGAGGTGAGACCCTTAATCCTTTCTAACCACTGTGGATGTCTGTGCCGAGAGCAAGGGACGGGACCCCATTAGTGTAGGAGCCCTGTCACGATGCACGTGGGGGGGCTCCAGCAAATGTTCCTTCCTGGTAACGGATATTTTTGCCTTTTTTGAGCAAGGGTCTGCCCAGAATTTTCAGGCTACTTGGCTTTTGATGTACCCACCTGGTGCTCCAGGTGATGCATAGGCTGAGGAGCCCAAGTTATCCACTACTTTTTTTTTTTTTTTTTTCCCTGAAAATGCCCAGCCAGCAGCCAGCTCCTCTCCTTTGCACTGCCAGCTCCTTCTCCTTGCAAAAGGACGTCCCATTTCTCAGGAGGTGGAACTGTCCTCGTGTTTGTCTCTCTAGAAAGCAGCGAGACCTCCTCTCTCCTTCCTCACTTTCTTCTCTTTTTCTCCCCATCCCACCCCGATGTGTGGGGAGTTTCTGCTGGGACCCCCCAGGACTAAAGAGCTTACTGGGAAAGGAGGTCTGTGGAGGAATGGTGCTAGAAAAATTACTTTGCTTCACGGCTTGAACAGTGCCCCGAGCTATCAAACTACCTTATGATTTTAAGAGATGTGTTTCCCGAAGAGGGACATTTAAAAATGCATGGAGGTTATAAAGCATGTGGGTAGTTTTAATCAAGCTCTGAGCGATGCTCACCCCTCGAGGGCGGCACCGTCCGCTCGCTCCCCGGCGTACGCAGTGCAAAACGGCGGGTGCGATAAAACAAAGTCTGCCTGGCTCTACAATGCTCTCCAAGACGCCTAAATAGGTCACGCTGCCCTTCTGCTCCTGCTGCAGCTCACAGGGAAGAGAAGCGCGGTCCGTGCTGCCCGGTGTGTCCCATCCCCTGTGTGACAGCTCTCCTCTGCCCCTCGGTGCCCACCCCGCTGTGCCGGGCTGCTCGCTGCCCTGCTCCACTCTCAGCTCCTGCAGAAACTCGGGGTTAAAGGAAAAGTCGCAGTTGCTGCTGTCACCCACACAAGGAAGAGGCCGTAAGGGTGGTTTTTCAAAAATTACATGTTTTTGCTTTACAAAGGCTTTATCTAGTGCTATAATGACTCCTGCAGCTGCTCTGCTGTCATGGTGCCTGTGTTTGGAGTGCTGCTGGCTGTCCTGGAAACGGGCATCGCCACCCCAGCCCCACCAGAAATCCCCCGTGTCAAGGAGAAGAGAGCAGGAGGGGTGGGCTGACTGGGCACCTCGTCCCCTTCTGCTGTGGGACTTGTGCCAAAATATTGGCAGGACTCACCCAGCCCGGTCTCCACGTACCGGCGTGTGCTGCCCCTGCGGGCGATGCTCGGTGCCTTGCCCCTGCGGTGCCTCCCCCTTGCGCTCCCTCAGCTGCTGTCAAAAATCAAGCGAGTGGTTATCGCGCGCAGCAGCTCTCGCTCGGTAGCCTCCGGTTGTGTCATTAGACACTTCAGATCCGTTCAGGCTCCAAGTGAAGCTTGGTGTCTCTGTGCAGGCAGCGATCTGCAGCAGCGGGCGATAGCACCCACACCTCGCCTTAGCCGAGCTGCGCCTGCGCTTGAGGATTAAATAGGGACTTTTTTTTCACTGCCCAAGTGCGGTGGGAATAGACCCTCTAGCCTGTAGTGGTCCTGCAGGAGCCAACTGGGGTTTTCAGATGTGCTGGAGTCACATCTGGGGCGATGATGGAGAGATGTCCTGTGTGGCAGTGGGCGCGGGCTGGCACCCGAAGCGGGGCAGGTTGGGTCCCTGCTGGGCTTAGGGTCGAGCTGCCTGCTCTGAGCTTAGAACCATAGAATGGTTCGGGTGGGAAGGGACCTTCAAAGCCCATCCAGTCCAACGCCCCTGCCAGAAGCAGGGACATCTCCAAACAGATCAGGTTGCTCAGAGCCCCGGCCAACCTGGCCTGGAATGTTTCCAGGGATGGGGCATCCACCACCTCTCTGGGCAACCTGGGCCAGTGCTCCACCACCCTCATTTGTAAAAAAATGCTTCCTTATATCTAATCTAAATCTACTCTCCTTTAGTTTAAAACCATTACCGCTAGTCCTGTCACTATAGTCCCTACTGAAGAGTTTCCCTCTGTCTTCCCTCCAGCCCCCTCTGGGCACTGGGAGCCGCTCTCAGCTCTCCCCGGAGCCTCCTCTTCTCCAGGCTGAACAGCCCCAGCTCTCCCAGCCTGGCCTCACAGCAGAGCTGCTCCAGCCCTCTGATTATCTTTGTGGCCTCCTCTGGACCCTCTCCAACTGGTCCATGTCTTTCTGATGTTGGGGGCTCCAGAGCTGGATGCAGTGCTGCGGGTGGGGTCTCACCAGAGCAGAATCCCCTCCCTGGACCTGCTGCCCACGCTGCTGGGGATGCAGCCCAGGATGCCGTTGGCTTTCTGGGCTGTGAACACTCATTGCTGGCTAATGCCCAGCTTTTCATCCACCAGTACCCCCAAGTCTTTCTCGGCAGGGCTGCCCTGAATCCCTCCATCCCCCAGCCTGTATTAATACCACGGGTTGTCACGACCCAGGCGCAGAGCCTTGAGCTTGATCTTATTGAACCTCATGAGGTTCAAACAGGCCCACTTCTCAAGCTTTTGCAGCTTTCCTCATGCATCTCTACAGCAGCAGCTTCCATGGCCCAGCAGCTCTTTCTCCTGTGACAAGAGGAAGGACTCACTTCTCCTTTTTCCTTGCACCTTCACATGCTCTTTCCAAAGTGCGCCCTGTGTCCTTTGGGTGAGCTGGGAGGCTCCAGAGAGGGGGCAAAGCTTGAGTTTTTCAGTAAAACCTCAAAGCATCTCCAAAACCACCTCCTAGGCCTTAATTGGAGCGTGGAGATGGAGAGGGCTGCCCAACAAGATCTGTGTGTCAAGGCTCTTTCAGGCACCACGTTCATGCCCATCCGTCTTGCAAGCCAGC
>WHYT01017179.1:209467-227498 GCA_009806455.1 Tetrax tetrax | reverse complement strand
CTCATGACCGGTCTCCACTTGGACATGGAGCCATTGACCACCACTCTCTGAGTGCAGCCATCCAGCCAATTCCTTATCCACCGCTTGTCCATCTGCTTGAATCCATAGTTTTGAATATCAAATAAAGTTAGACTATGGTTCTACCCTAGGACTGGCTCTGGGGCTAGCAAGAGGACACAAAACCATACAGAGGGATTTTTTAGGTCTTCAGTTTGATTTCAGCATAACTCAGTGGCATGGACATTCATGCCATCCTGACAGCTGTCTGCGAGCCTACCTGGAATTAATTATCTTTCTCAGCTCAAGCTCCTTCCTGGCAATGCAGCTGAACAAACTGGCCTCCAAATCCTGATAAAATGTCTGATTTCAGAAAAAGACATAATCAAGATTTCCTTCATTTGATGTAAAGGGTTCTGTATTCAGAGAGCACAGGTCTGTCATCTTTAACTAGACAATGCTTTTACTAAATATTCCAGGAAGACAGTCAGTTTAGATACTTACTCTAAAACAAACTTCTGCCAATCACTAGCATTAACTTTGAGCATACAGATGCAGATGTTTTCAGGAGTTTTGTTAGTCTGGTACACCATACATACCCGGTCAGTACTTTCCCCCTATATGGGGGGAAGTAAATAATTGCATCTGAGCATACAGAGCATAATGTGAGGTCAAAGCAAAGAAAAGCAGCAGTGATTTTGCTTCCCAGTTGCTCGGCTACAACCATCATTTTGGCCCTCATTCAGCGCAGTGCTATGCTTGCACCCGTCTAATGCCAATGGAAAGTGCAACCCACACTCAAGAGCTTTGATGAATTCAGTGATATCATAGCAGTTCAGTGAGTCAGCTTTCCTTCTTACTGTACAGCGCATCTTCCTCAACAGCAGGAAAGCTATTAGGGACAGTGGGTTAATTGTCTGGCTGAACTTCACGCCAGCGTGAGTCAGAGTTTGCTTGTCTGATGAGGTTAAAAGCCCGTACAAGCAATCGATGAGACTGATAGTGGCAAGAAATCACCTCAAGCAAGGGAAATAAACCATATTTTGATAACACTCATGGACATTTATTTCAATTTCTGATATTTCTCAGAGCAGAGGACTTGCAAAATGCATTCCCTGTTTAGCTTCCTCCAAGCTGATGGGCATCTCTGAGTCTTCGTACAGGTAGAAATACCAGCGTGAGAGTGCTCCACAGCAACCGCTGTAAAAAGCAATTATTTGGGGGTTGCTAAGAAGCCTAGAAATTCTGCTCCATATCCTTGAGTGCCATCTACTGTCCTCCTGTCACTGAATACCTTAGATGCAAACCTCCCGCTTGCAAAGCACTTCTGCCACCATGCCCAGGCTGCTTCTGACCAAGAACAGGTACATCTTTCATTACAGGAGAAGTGCTGGGCTGGAGTTCATCACAATGCAAACTTTGTGAAAGGTGGGAGTCTGAAAGGTGATAGAACAGCACCTTCAGTGGCTTTCTCAAGAAAATATTTGCTAATGAACACTATTAGATATGCAGTAATCCCAAGGAAACCTGTGAACATGTGAACAAGCACCACTGTTTCTAGAGTTTTATGGCCACCGTGTGTCAATCCAGTACAGTAATCTGTGCACGTGCAGCCTGCCCAGATTGAAAGGCAATGCACAAAGAATCACTGTCCTTCCCTGGAACAGGAGTGGAACAGAATTCATCCAGTATGTAAACAGGATTCCAATATTTAATTAGATAATTCTAGAAAATACATGCATTGCTAATCAGTCCTGTACTCTACAGGAACAACCTGCTGAACCATGGAGTGTGCAAACAACCCCCAGATTGCACCCAGAAATGTACAGTCATCGACCGAGATTCTTGTAGTGGTACGATCCAGACTTACACTTTGGGGAATTTTGCTAATAACTTTCTTTTAGCTGAGGAATAGGATGTACAAATGAGATGAAGTAAACAAGTGCAGATAAACTAGACCAAGTTACTTAACTGCTTGAGATCTTTTCAAATCTTGCACAATATATGAAAAATTACATTTTGGTAGCTTTTATCTTCCAGTACAACGTTTCAAAGACTGGAGTCCCTTTCCTTCCATGACCAACTTTAATATCCAGCCGTCCTCCCCCACTTCTTCCCCTGTTGTCTCACAATAATTGTTTCACCATTTTGGGGCCACAGGAATCCCAGAGGCCTGAAAAATAATTTTGCACAGCAGGACTAGGTCTGTAAGCTTCATTGGCAGCTACGCTGGACAGCGTGGTGCCTGCCAGAAAGCCCATTTCTCCGTCAGTGCACGGGAGGCCTTCCTAGACAGTCCAGACTCCTGCAGCACACGGACGTGCAAGCAGAGCCCCTGGCGTGATCTACTCCACTTCTATCACTGGTAGAGAGTACAAACTTTAAATGCTCATGTTTAATCGAACCTCTCTGTGGGGAAGTATGGACAGAATCACAGTCTGGGGATGTCTCTACATTAAGCCTTGGAGGGAAGAAGGCTTGCGGACTTCACCTCAGCATGTTGCAGTATTTCTTCCATTCTCATCTGCAGAGGCCTGCAGGCTAATTCTGTCTTCAGCCCAGGAGCGGCCAGTGCTACGACTGAAACACTCAACTCCTGGACCTCCCATGGAATTTCATTCATTCAGCCAAGCCAGGAGCAACCTCCCATCTGGGTGTGACACTCAGGGAAGATTGCCTTGTGCCAAGCCCCCTTGCCATGAACAGGGCAGGTAACCCTGTCACCAGCATCCAAAGCAACGCTGGGAAAGCAGGGGGCTGGGAAGGCTGCATGTAGCCGAAGCTGCACTGAGAAACTGTGCAGCTTCTGTGGGCTTCTGCACCCCACTTGCCCCATGCCCACCCTGCAGAGTCGATACACCCCCAGCCAGCCTAATGCAGTGCAATTTTAATCCAGCCCTTTACTCCAAGCAATCAGTTTGTTACTCAGCGTGACAGCCCAACATGTAAAATCACATAATATGATGTTAAGGATTTGCATTATTGCAAGCATTTTGTACACAACTGGTTACTCATTAAAACTGCTTACTACTAACAGAGGCTAATACAAAAGACTTGAACTTGGAATAAGATTTAGTCTTAGATTATGGTGCTTTCATACAGCAACATTTATAGCCTATAAAATGCCAGATTGTTGTCAAACTGCTGCAGGAGGATGCGTAAGAGTCAACTCAGCACGGTTTTCTTTAGAGATTTAAAAACACGTCAGACTATGGCAACACGTCCCTTCATCCCCACATCCTGGAATTCAGGAGATATCCCTCAGCCAAAAACAAAACAAAGAGGCAGCAACATCAATCCTGCCTGACTTTATGTCCCTCTCTGACAAATGATGCAAGTACGCAGTTTTGAATCCTGAGAAGGTCTGCTTTGAAAATGGCAGTGCAGGACGAGGTGATCCCGTTTCCCATAATCATGTTTTGGCACGTGGACCATATTTCAGATGGGTAACATCAGAAGCAAAGTGAAACTTAACATATGACCACGATCTGGGTACAGTTGTACTCCTTTATTTTTGAGTTTTGCAGAAATTGTAGGTCTATTGTAAGTTCCATTAACATGAAGTAGAAGTTTAATTTAATATGGATAAATGAAGTGTGGGTGTACTGATAAATTAGAAAGAATACTATTACCCAGAAAATTATAGTGCTCTCATGAGGTGGAAAAGCAAACTGAAGAAATTATATTTACTTAAGTTATACCATTGGGGTTTTTGATAGACTTATTTTTGCTTTGTAATCAAGTGCAATGTTATTTTATTATAATGGTTATACTATTATTACAGTGTAATCTTGCACTTGATTACAGATCAAAACCAGGAATAACTATGATAATAAAATAATGCATTAACACAATAATCTTGCAAAATGTAATAAAATAAGTGTTGTCACAGATTTAACAAATGTAAATGAGCAATATGGGTGCCATAGTAGAACTAGTTACTCCCAAGATACAAGAGGTACTTATGTCAATATGAACTAGAAAAAGCTTGGAAAAATCATTATGGAAAGTAGATAAAGTAAGATGCAAAGGGCATGTTTAAAGGATTTCTTCCTGGAAGTTGGTTTTCCTGTGTTCATGCTTGTCAATATCAACTCGCCATGTTATATTAAACAATCTCCTTGTTCTGCTGTTGTGCATCTTGGAGACAGTTAGCTAGCTTTTAAGAGTAAAGTAAACTCATGGCTTTTGGCTTCCGCTGTGTTAAAATGCAATCTCTCTTTTGGTTCGTTTCAGATCAGCTGATCAGAAGGAATAAACAAAAGCTTAACTGGCAAGTTCAAAATTTTACCCAACAAATTCAAAATTTAAATAATGGAGTAAGAAATAGTTATCATTCAGAACAAAAGTGCAGCAGTTAGGGCAGAGCTCTGCTGCCTCCTAAAACCAGCCATCAATATTCATAGATGTCAGAAACGCATTTGCAGTCTTCTGCATCCCAGTGGGTGCCAAATAGGTATGGTAAAAGCCTGTCATACAATTTCCATATCTCAGCAACACCAAGACCTTTTCCTACAGCTGCTGCCTCTGATTGAGGATGGAAATAGACTTTTATAAAAACAAGTGAAACACTCAAAACTTACCTAAAATAAACACATTGAAAAAAAATTATACATCAGAAGGTGGAAACAGATTGGCCAGAGTAAAAACTGGCTTGTCCTGGTAACTCCAGCACAGCTGGAGAAGAGAGCCTGCTGCCAACATGTCAACAGGAATGGAAATCAAACTGCCCAAAAAATAACAGAGAATCAACAGAACGTTATTGATGGTTCTGCTTTGCCCATAAAATCTCGCATTTAAGAGCTGACAGAGAAACTAGGTATTTAATGTTTGTGCATTACTCATTGAACTTTGTAGTCCTAAGCTTTTTTCATCTAGGAACTGAGACAGCATCTTGGAGGAGATATTCACTCACTAAACCCACTGCTGTCACTGTGCTTATCAGAGTTCCTGCAGGAATAGTAAAGTTTTCCAACAACGAGACTTACTACAACCAGAAAACACGAAGGAGGCTAGAAAAATGGAATATATATTTGAAACTAATGCATGAAACCAAAATGTTGATATAGCACATATTGATAATCCCAGCCTAGGCTCTGTGATAGGCTCATGCACTAATTCCCCTCATCTCATTAGCATCTTTAACAACAATTTTGACAGAAAAGCTAGTGACGATCCATTCTGTTTCCCTTGTGAGTTGTCCATTCAGAAAAGGGTTGTATTGCGTCAATGAGACAGTGTGCAAATTAGTGCAAAGCAGAGCAATTGGCATCTGGCCCCTCTTCCATCAGTGTAATTTCCATTTAATTACCATGCAAGCAGATGAATTGCATCAGAGCCTTTTTCCTAGCATGTGCTGATAAAACACAAAGTAGGAACTTAGTGCTACTCTTACCATTAGCTCTCAGGGAAGTGAACGAGGGTATTCGTGAATATTTTAATGAACATTAGACAACTCTAGAACTAGAATTTCAAGGGATATGTCATGTGAATTGGAGAGAGGCATTAAAATCATAATTTGCTGAGTAGAATTTAATTATATCAACTCAACAGACAGATGTGAAAGGACGCAGAAGAAAAATTTTCTGTTAATTCTGAGTTAATTGACCCAATCCTGGAGACATTCATAATTCAAACTAATGTATTACATTGGTATATTTGTCTTACAATATATCTAAGTGCTTTCCAGAGATTTCACATTGCTTCTCTGCATTCATTTCCATCTAGTGTAAAGCAGTTGTCTATATATGTATTGGCCTGCAAAATGGCAGTGATTTTTCCATACTTTTGAGCTAAAAGGCTAGGTTGGTGTTGTGGCTTTGTTTAGTGGGGGGGTGTGGCTAAGGTGGCAGCTGCTAGAAGTTTCCCCTTTGTTCAGTGGACTTGGCCAGGCCTAGGGCAGACCCACTGCTGGCCAAGGCCGAGCCAATTGGTGACAGAATGTTCCATGATAACACCTCTCTGATAATGTATTTAAGAAGGGAAAAACAGGAAAAAAAAAAGAGAAGTGAAGATGTGAAGGAGCTGAGCGGTGCAGAGGCGCAGAGGGGGAGGCGCAGGCCTCCGGGGCCTTGCAGGCCTCACCCTCTGGCCTCTCGCCAGGCGGCCGACTGGGCCTGACTCGGCCCAGCAGCACTGCAAGAAGTGGAGAGGAGATGAGATGTGAATGAGATGTAAAAAGATCCTGAGAGGCGTCTGCCAGCCTGTTGTGAAGAATTTTTCTTGTGAGAGGAACGGCTGCAGACACCAAGGTCTGTGAAGAAGGAGGGGGAGCAGTAATGCTGCTCCTGGCCGAGATTCCCCTGCAGCCCGTGGTGCAGCCCATGGTGGAGCAGGCTGTGCCCCTGCAGCCCATGGAGGCCCACGGAGGAGCAGAGATCCCCCTGCAGCCCGGGGAGGACCCCACACGGGGGCAGGCGGAGGCCTGAAGGAGGCTGTGGCCCGTGGAGGGCCTGCGCTGGGGCAGTCAGTTCCTGAGGGACTGCACCCCATGGAAGAGATGACCCACGCCGGAGCAGTTCATGAAGGACTGTGGCCCGTGGGAGAGACCCCATGAAGGAGCAGGGGAGGAATGTGAGGAGTTCTTCCCCTGACGATGAAGCAGCGGCGTAAAACAAGGTGTGGTGAACTGGCCGCAACCCTCCATTCCCTCTTCCCCCTTGTGCCTCTCACAGGGGGAAGGAGGTAGAGATAATGTTAAGCTTGGGAAGAGGGAGGGGCGGGGGGAGGTTATCTTGTTCCCCGTCTCATTATCCTGCTGTTGTAGTAATAAATGAGTAGTTTTCCCCAAAATGAGTCTGTTTTGCCCGTAACGGTAACATTAGGGATTTTCTCTCTGTCCTTATCTCAAACCTCGAGCCGTTTTTCTTATATTATGTCTCCCTGTTCTCTTGGAGGGTGGCGGGAGTGAGAGAGAGACTGCGTAGTCTGGTCCCCATCGGGGCTAAACTATGACAGTTGGCCATTACTTATGCATCTTCTAAAAATGTATTAGGCGGTTCCTTGGGGTCTTGGCATCAGGGATCAGGTTGATCCCTTAGGCAAGAAATTGCGATATTATTGTGTTAATCACATAAAGAACATTAAGGTTACCATACGCTCAAAAGAAATAATACTTTCACCAAACACTGCCCTTAACACAATACACTAAAAGAGACAAACACGATAAGATGTATACAAATATACCAAACAGCAAAATGCTGACATAAGACATCTATCTGCATACAACAACAGACTTCCCGAGTGAATACAGGGCATAATTTCCAAACAGAACAAGGATGAAAGAGTTTTTCAATTACAAGTTAAGTCAAGGCAGAGTACAGAAATACAGCTGACCGTCCTTGGAGTCCTTCTGCATTTCCCTCTACGTTCTCCAATATCTGCAGCTGCAGCCAGCACAGGAAAATGAGCCATATGCCAATCTTTACAACAGACAGCAAGTAGGATCGTTCCTGGAAATTATAACCACTTGTTGGCAAGTGTTGAGAAACACATGCTACTAACTAGATCCTCATCCCAATTTCACTCTGCTAGGGTGAGTGAGAAGAGATAGCAAGTTCTCAGTATGAGATAATACATCCTAGATATTCAGTGTGTGAAAGCATTGCTAGATTTAGCTGCAGGCATCTTCTAGGAGGTGAAAGCAAAGGCTTTTATGGACAAGAGAAAACAGAAGTAAAATAACTGGTACAGCATGTTCAGGATGGACAGAATGGATGAAATCATTGAGATGCACTCCTCTGTCACAGGTCAGGCCAGGCTGCTGTGGTGACATCTGTGTTTTAAACTCCAGGTCAAACTCGTATTATCTTCTAAATGGAGAATATTTTATTTCCCACTTTCCTAAGTTAATTTAATGTTTGGGTAAAGATTAAGAGGAGTTGCTATCCTTTCCACTCTGCCATTCCCTGGAATTTACTATTCCCCTCTCTGTCTGCCCCCCCTCCCTTTTTTTTTTTTTAATTTAAAAAAGAGCACATCATTGTTTACAAAAATCAATAGAAGTACATGTCAGTTCACAGGCAGCTCCCTTGCTCACTGAGCAGATGCTGCTTGAGCATCAGGCTTTGTGGTGCGGCTGGAGAGGCAGCGCACGTTTTCACCGGGTCCTCCTCCAGATGGCCAACAGATTGTGAGAATGAGGGAGGCCCAAGCTGCAGCCAAAGCTGAACACAGGTGAGTTTTGCAAAGGGGCATCTAGGCTGGGCCGAGCATCTGTATCTCAGATAAAGTCCCTGTAAGAAGCTATCACAGGTAAATACATATGTGCAATGACATAGATTAAAATGAACACAATTTTGGGAAAATGTCTGCAATTTTGGTTAAATTCTTTCTCTTTAGTTTAATATTTAAGTTTAAGAAGAGAGGATTAAACATACCTAAGGAACATTCTGGGTGGCTGTGTCTCACATGGCCCCAGCACCCAGAGGTGGTCCTGTTCTTCCTTTCAGATGAGGCTAAAAGTCTGTGGGAAACCCATTAGCTGTCTTCATTTTACTTGTTATCTCAGTGATCCGCCTTATCTATATATTTTATATATAACAACTATGCTTTTCTCATTGTCTTGTATCAGTTTCTTGTTTGCTAAAAAGCATGTAGGTTTACATTTCTTTTCAACTAAACTCATACAAGTTAATTACAATGAGGCAACACACAAAGCTACTACTGAATCTAACAGGCTACTGTCATAAAAGGTAAACAAATATTCATGCATTTTAAAGCACATTTAGCTTCACTGATGTAGAAGCAAATTGGGCATGAGAAGATTGCACTGACAGCATTAAAATTGCTGCAGTATTTAAACTGACACCAGTACTCCTGTAAAACAGACATGTAACTATACACACTCCAGGTTTTTGGGGCCTTACACTCCAGTGAATTTTAAAACTCATTGCCTCTTCCAAAAATGTTTAGCAAAAGGATGAAATAAAAAATATAATTGGATCTAAATCTTTATTTGCATTAGAGAACAGCACTTAAATGTGTGCCATTCAAAATCATTCTAATGAGTCATACTTGAACATAAAATATTAATTTTGGATGGGCAATTCTCAATTATACTGGGCAGGCAAGAAATGCTTGTTCAATTTAGTGTCTAAAATAAGAAAAATAGCTCCCTGATTGGATGCAGCATACATGCTGTGGGTAAATTAGAAAACTAGAAGTCCATATGTTCAACTAGTGTAAGTAGGAGTTAATCCACTGAAATATGAAGTATTTTAACATGTCCTTTCATCTCTCAGGTATCTGGGAGAAGGACAAATGTGGACTCTGCTAGTCTTTTCTGCCACATTTGTAGAGGCTGCATCCAAAGAAACATCCTCACTGATATGCCTGGGTGATATTTTACATGGTTACTGCTTACCTAGAACTGCTTCCATGGTGTGTTTTAGGGTAAGACCACATCTCAAGTTGAGCTGCGGAGCTGGAAATGGTGGAAAAATCCTGCCTCCACTCAGGAAGTGCCCACTGAGGCTTCGCTACAGAAGCTTGCTCTGCGCCTGCTCTCATTACCAATCAGCTTCATTTCAGACCACAGCCTTCAATAACTTAGAGATTTAAGTGCCTAACTGACTTGGTGATGACTTCTTGTGCACTGGGAGAGAGGAAATACTGATAACAGACTCCCCTGGATAAAACTGCAAAGGGGAAGCAGCCCAGTTTACTGACTTCTGAAAGAAAGTTGCAAAGCACATTTACTTCTTACGAAGTACAAAGGTACATGGAGGCTCTGCTTTTTTCACACTGCAGTGTTAGGATTCTCTATTTAAAAACTGCTTCTTGCAAGAAAGTTGAGGTTGGCAAAGAGATGAATTTTTGATTTTGTAATGAGGTGCTCAGAGATTTGTCATGGGTTTCTGCTGCTACACACCGACACATACAGATTCTGGCTTTGGCATCCCAACAGCAGGCAGGCCTGAAAGGAAACGCTCTGGAAGATGAAAGATACAACTGCAGTAGCTCAATGTCTTACTAATACTCAGTAGCAAACCACAGGTCACAGCAAGTCAGAGAGTCCTGTCACTCCTGTATTCCTGTGGGATCAGGAAACTCTCCTTGGAATCTCTTTGTGATTTCGTTTTCCTATTTGTATGATGTTGCTCAGCAAAATATTATTTCTTTCTCTAAGGTGAATTTCCTTCCCCTGCCTTATCGAAATTTTTATTTTTAACCACAACCAATAAAATCAACAAAAACCTCTCAACAGTCTCAGCCAAGCCAGAAGAGAGGAGTTCACTCCTTTGCCAGCAGGAAACGCGGAGCAAAGGAGAAGCACCTCAGGGAGAACCTGCCTCACAAAGCCAAGGTAAAGGCAATCACAAGAAGCTTTTCATCACAAACCACATTAAGCAACTGAATGCCCACTGAAATACGCTTTAGGATCAGGCCTTGCACAGGCTGTGAGCACATTTCAGCACCAACCTGAATGTTTCACACCACGTAACATTAGGTCATCTTACTTGGGGAAATGCCAGCTCATTCCTCTTACTTATATGTACCATAAAGCTTTAACAGGAGAGTGGCTCGTGCTTTATGTGATGGTGCAGAAACCTAATAAACAGCAATGCCACAAAGCTACATTGCAGCAACAGAAGAGATTTCCTTAGACTCAGAGGAGGCAGCAAAACATCTGGGACCCTTCTAGACAAAGGATGCTGCTGTAGTCATGCCAAAAGCTAGAGTCATGATGAAACAAGAGACGTTTAAAGAGAGTTGGAGGAGGCAGAGAAGTGCTCTGGCAGAAGCCCTGGCCTCTCCGCACTTGCTGCCAGTGTTCCCATTGACTTTGGCATGATCAGGATCTTCCCTGGAGCATTTTGTAGGAAAGTATTCCCTAGGTCCACCTGTAAGCACAGGGAAAAAAAAAATAAATCACACAACGTTACCTACCCACAGCCTGCTGCTGCTGATCAAAGCAAAGGAGGCAGTAACACATTTAGCAAACAAGATCTAGGGTGTTCTTTGGCATTCCTTTTTGTTTTTTTTTTTTCATTTTTCTACATTTAGGACAACAAGAAAAAAAAAAAAAGGAAAATCCTTATCTTTTCTACAAGATGGGTCACCTTTAATCTCAGAAATATGGATTCATGCTTCCATGCAGCATTTTCCAGATTAGTACAACTGATTTTTTTCAGGCCTTTCTGCAAGAGGCTCCATATGCGAAAAAACCTGTCAAACCCACAGGGCAAATGATGAGTTTCTGCAGTATCCCTCACAATCTATGAAAAATCGAGGCCACAAGCACATTTTCCTGAAAAAGTCCAGGATTAGCTCTCAGCCTGGCAGTGCTGTAACGTGCTGAGACTATCAAATGGTGCATGTGTGGCTCACTTGCACCTGACGCCCATCACTGCCAGGCTGGGACACGGGCATAGCCTCCTGACCCGCTGATGTGCACCCTGCTCTTGAGGGCATACCCAGGGGCTCTGGGATCCCCTCGACCTCTCTGGAGGGGGTGGTGTTTCATTAAATGTAACACAAGCTGATTCAAAGGGTGTGCAATCAATCAATACTCTAGCAGCCAGCAGAAAGCAGCCATGCAACCTTCTCCATGACCAGCCCTCATGAGGAAAGCTACCAGAAACAGAAGCTCTTGGAAGTTTTTGTGCTGTGTTCATCTGTGCTGGACTGAGCAACCTGAGCTCCGTGTGCAGAAACATCATCTCCGGCAGATCGCAGGCTAAAGGCTCCGTCAACACACAGTAGGCAAAGTAGCTGGCTGCTTAACAGCAAGAGGTTAGGAGGAGCAAAAAAGCATGTTTACATATGTGAAATGTTTATTGTTCTCTGGTGTTTTTTCCTAAAGCTGGCATATGGACAAGAACTTCTTGTCAGTGGCAATGAACACCAGGAAGGTAATAAAGAATACCTCTGCCTACGCTGAGAAGCAGGCTGAAGCCAGGGCTAGATGATATACAGGCAATGCAGAGTGAAGAAATAACAAGAAAGAAGCAGGTGGTAAAAAATTAAATAGTAACAGTTCTGCCTCTGTATCTGACAGCAGAAATTGGTCTTCAGGGTACCATAAACTCATGCTCCACAACGTGGGTTATAGCAGAGCTTAAATTAGTCATAAGGACTTCACACAAAACTGCAGGTAAGAAAGGTGCCATTCAAACTCTCTTAAGGCTGCTGTTGATTTACTCCAGGGAAAATCCTCTTTGCAACAGCAAACCCTTTGCGACATCATCCAGAGCTGAGCGCTATGGGAAACAAGAATAGAGACCTAAGGCAAGGGGTGCTCTGCTCTACCGGAAAAAAAATAAAAGACAAGACTTCTCACATGCAAGGGGACCCAAGCAATGCTGAAGTGATGGGCAAAAAGCTTGCAGGGAACAGCTAATATGTGAGCATCGTGGGAGCTCAGACACAGCTGTCCTCCCCGCTGTCAGAGATGAACACGCTGAGCCCCTGCCTTGGAAGAAGGTGCTTGCTGACCACAGAGACCGGCTCCTATTTCCCTCAGGCTCCAGAGAGCCGCCCAGTTCACAGCACGCACTTGCAAACTCCAGACTGGACCTCAGAGCTTCACAGCGCTGGAGTAGCTTTTGCTATTCGAGCATGCTGAAAGATGGCATTGGAGTTTCTCAGCAGTGTTACAGCGTTGGAAATTTGTTTTCGTTCAGCATTAGAATAAACATGAGAACTTTTGAAGATTTTTGCAAGAATAGAGTTATGTTAAAAAATACACATTTTCAAGACAGAAGTTCTACTTTATAGCTTGAAATATAGTCCGATACACCCTAGTGATTATTATGTTACTGGCTAAATTTTTAATTTTTGCACAACAGATCATCATGAAACTGGCAGAATGGGGACTTGGACTCCCACATACTGCAAAAATACTTCACCAGCAACAAGAAAAATCCAATTCCTCTTCCAGCTTCTCAGGAGAAGCACTGTAGACATGGATACACTTCTATAGTGTTTTCAATTTTGGCAACACACCATATTTTAATCAAAAATGTAATTAGACAAAAGCACTCTAAGCAGTTTTATTTGCCATGACACACTTGCTCAGGATGCTACGTGTCTCCGGAGCAGTGGCTGGCGAGATGCCCTTGCTCTCCACTTTTCTGCAACGTGGGGCATCAAGTGGAAGGGAGGGATGCCATCCAGAGGGACCTGGACAGGCTGGAGAGGTGGGCCCGTGCCAACCTCATAAAGTTCAACCAGGCCAAGTGCAAGGTCCTGCACCTGGGTCGTGGCAATCCCAGGCACAAATACAGGCTGGGCGGAGAATGGATTGAGAGCAGCCCTGAGGAGAGGGACTTGGGAGTGATGGTGGACGAGAGGCTCAACATGAGCCGGCAATGTGCCCTTGTGGCCCAGAAGGCCAACTGCATCCTGGGCTGCATCAAGAGAAGAGTGGCCAGCAGGTCGAGGGAGGTGATTCTCCCCCTCTACTCTGCCCTGGTGAGACCCCACCTGGAGTACTGTGTCCAGTTCTGGAGTCCCCAACATAAGAAGGACATAGACCAGTTGGAGAGGGTCCAGAGGAGGGCCATGAAGATGATCAGAGGGCTGGAGCACCTCTCCTATGAGGACAGGCTGAGAGAGTTGGGGCTGTTCAGCCTGGAGAAGAGGAGGCTCTGGGGAGACCTGATAGCGGTCTTCCAATACCTCAAGGGGGCCTACAAGAAAGACGGGGAGAGGCTGTTCAGTAGGGCCTGTTGTGATAGCACGAGAGGTAATGGTTTTAAAATAGAGGGAGGCAGATTTAGATTGGATATTAGGAAAAAATTTTTCACAATGTGAGTTGTAGAGCACTGGAACAGGTTGCCCAGAGAGGTGGTGGATGCCCCATCCCTGGAAACGTTCAAGGCCAGGCTGGATGAGGCTCTGAGCAACCTGATCTGGTTGGAGATGTCCCTGCTTCTTGCAGGGGTGTTGGACTAGATGGCCTTTGAAGGTCCCTTCCAACCCGAACCACTCTATGATTCTATAAGTGGTGTGTAGCTCCCACAAGCTATGGCAGAGCAGCTACAGGAGAGAGGGAGTTTCACTGAGTAAAGCATTCGCTTCTAGAGCGAAGAATGACAGAATGAAGAATAACAGCATTCATTTTTGGAAGGGAAGCACAGAGTAGTACCTTGTGGAATGTGACCTTCACGTCTGTAACCAAAGTTAATGAAGCCTTGCTGAGAGCCCAGGAGGGATTCTTGTGCATTAATTATAGCCAGTTATTAACACCCAGTTCACTTGTCCTGCCTCAGGTAACAGATGGCAGCGCAGGTAAGATGGCTATCAAAATATCTCAGAGGCTGGGTGATAGACACAGTTGGTTACACTTATGCATGGTTGCCTCACAATACTTGCTCTGACTTTGGCCCCTACACATTGCACACAGCAAAGGTCAAGTCCTGGGCTGTGGTTTGGTGCGGCTGCACGCTCTAACACGATCTGGAGGAAAGATTCAAATTGTTCTTCCAGACAAACACAGTGGGAATCACTGACACAAGGAGCTGGCTGCAATCCTTTCTTGTGGGGCACAGGATCTCCAAGGACATGATTCAGATGATACCTGGGGTGCACTACCAGCAAGCCCTGCCTGCTTCTCTCCCTCCCAATATTCTAAAATAAATTCCTGGCTGTCACATCCTGCTTGCCTTGATAATGCTGCAAATTTACCAGCTGCTGTTGCTGCACAGAGGCCTGCTAAGGAAGGGACAAATTTGTCCTGAGGGAGAGAAAAGAGTTTCCATACAGAAGATTTACAGTCAGTCCCACTGCATTTTTTAGGAGGAATTTACAATTCAAGCCAAGGATTTACTAAAAGCTGAATTTTTATAGAGCCGGTTTCTATTATATTAGAAGTGACAAGCTTTCTAAATCTGTCCATGCAGCTGCAGCACACACAGAAAAAACAGCTCAGTTACTGATAAAGGACATTACCATCTGTCCACAGAAGTGATGGCAGGTCAAATGCTGAAGACTATTATAATTTAGTCTACTAGAAGACAGATCCTGCAGATCTTAGAAGTGATGCAAAACTACCTTCCAGAGGACCCAAGTGCACTCTAGCACTACTTGCTCTTCCCAACTTTAGGTTGAGACACCATTTCAGAAGTCAAATTCAACTCAAAGTAATCCTTTAGCATAATTAAAATAAACCTCCTAATTGACAACAGTCAGCAGGCTGCAGAGACTTCCCTGACTTGCTTCCTTTAATTTATACAATTTATTTATGGATTGTTCCCTTGCTTGCAAGCCTTGAAACCAAAATCCATGCATTGTCTCAAAAGCAAAAACTCAATAGAAAGCAAGCCCAGGTACAAGCTTGACCAGAAAACTTTTCACTGTCTCCTTCCTAGACCAGAACCTCACCATCACTGCTCTGTGTCTTGTTTTCCACAGCACGGCAGCGGCCCATAATGGAAGAGGTAGAGATGATCCTTCTTTTTTATGGGCTGCTCATTTTTAATCTTTCTCTTTCTCAATCTAATAGGGACTAAAACTTCAAGGGGGCTTAGAAAGGAGTGTATGAAGAATCCACGTTAGTCAAATGTTCCCAGACAATAGGAACAACCAGTACAGATGTTACCGGTGACATGTTATTTCGTTGCACTTTTCCCATCATTTTTTTCTATGAAATTAATTGAGAAAATTAAAGACATAGAAAGAAGGATAAGGCATACATGCTAATTTCATATGAAGTATTATATCTCAATGAAGAATATTGCACTAGAGCCATACACAACCTGCCTGTTGAGAAAGTCCTTGGGATGGGGCTGCTCCTCAAATGAACAAATGGGATTTCCTCATTTAGAAAAAAAAATTCCAAATGACTGATCAGCTCATATTGGTGCCATTCTGCAAATACCAAAATCGATTTCTCATCTCTCATAACAAAAGACTACAAAAACCTTGAGGAGATTTTCAGACAAGACATCAATAAAAAGACACGTCAAAATAATGAGAAAGAATAACAAAAGGCTAGAATAAGTTAAATTCCTCTAACAATTTTTAAAAACATTTCTGCCTTAATAGCAGTAGGAAGAAGGTGACTCTGAAGTACTACGGAGCACTATGGTCTTTATTGCAAAGTGCTTTGCACTGCTCAGATGATGACACTTCCCCCACTAGTCTGGCTTCCAGGCTTTATTGTGCAAAGTCCAACATTAAATATTTAACCAAAAAATAGAATAAAAAAGATTAAAAAAAAAAAAAAAGCAAAAACAAGGTATGGATTATCTCAGATTAGATCAGAAATGAAATTAAGAGGAAATTTATGTGTATGGAGCAAAGCCAACTTTCAATATAACAATTAAAGCTAAAGGCTCCTACCCAAAATGTTTTGGAAGAGGCTGATGCTAATACAAGTGACCAAATTTAATCACTGCTGAGAAAGGGCATGTAGCATCACTCCCTCCTCTTGCCAGGTATCTCACCCTCTCCAGTCCTGAGCGCTTGTGCTGATTTCAGCTCTTCAGCCTTTAACTCTCACTTGACCAGAAGCCATCAATTTTCCACCAACCAACCTAAAGCTACATAGGGTCCTAATGCGATTTCCAAACATGATCAGGTAGAGAATTGTCATAGGGTGCAATATTTGCAGGGGCTCTGGAAAATCCCGCAAGTCAACATTTAGCTGCCTCAAAATATTTTTACAACCAGAGTCCTGTATTCAACAGAATACAGAGAGTATCTAAGAGTCTATTTAATATTTCCCTCCACCTCTCACTCTGAGCACAATTTAAAACTTGCGTAGCAGAAGAGCAGCTTCATGGATTCAGGGCACATCATACAGAGCTTTCTTTCCCCACAGCAACACAGAAATGCCACAACTTAATCCCTTTTGTCACATTACGGAAACAGACAGTTGTTCATGTGGAGAAAATTCAGTAGTAGGATACTCAATATCTGAATTAAAGTTTTCTATGTATTTAATAAACAGGAAAGGGTGTGAACAATAAGGTAGCATGTTTTTAGATTTCACAGAATTATTTAATTTAGCCCAGGCTACAAGAAAGCTCTGGGGCCTTCAAAAGAGAATAAATGCTGCTGGATGAGCACGTAACATAGCAGATAATGGATTTTACTCATGGCAAAAGATAACAAACTAATACATGCTATTAGTAGGATATAAATTTCATTGCACATATCTCAGGTACAAGGTGTCATTGGAGACCAAAAAAGGCCCCATTTCTGAGTTTATGACATAGTAGATAGTGCAAGCAGTCTAGGTGTTTCCATTCACTCACACACTAGCAGAATAAAAGGTAGCAGTTATTCAGTACAAACAGAAAGGTCATGCATTTAAAATTAACATCCATGAAAATTAATTTCTGAAAACAATACAGCTGCCATCTGGAACTTGGTGTAGTCAAGATGCAGCTAAGGGCAAGACTTGGCAGGATTTTTAAAATGACCGACTGTCGTAGTTCAGCCCCGACTGGGACCAGATTACGCAGTCTCTTTCTCACTCCCCCCACCCTCCGAAACGGCTCGAGGTTTGAGATAAGGACAGGGAGAAAATCCCTAATGTTACCATTATGGGCAAAACCAGACTCGACTTGGGGAAAACTATTAATTTCTTTCTAAAACTAGCAGGAGGATGAGACAGGGAACAAGATAACCTCCCCCCACCCCTCCCTCTTCCCAGGCTTAACATTATCTCTACTACCTTCCCTCCCTGAGCGGCACAGGGTCGCGGTCAGTTCACCACATCTTGTTTCATGCCTCTACTTTGTTGTTGGGGGAAGAACTACTCGCATTCCTCCTCTGTTGCATCGTGGGGTCCCTCCCATGGGCCACAGTCCTTTGTGAAACTGCTCCACTGTGGGTCATCTCTTCCATGGGGTGCAGTCCCTCAGGAACTGACTGCCCCAGCGCTGGCCCTCCATGGGCCACAGCCTCCTTCAGGCCTCTGCCTGCCCTGGTGTGGTGTCCTTCCCGGGCTGCAGGTGGATCTCTGCTCCTCCGTGGGCCTCCATGGGCTGCAGGGGCACAGCCTGCTCCACCATGGGCTGCACCACGGGCTGCAGGGGAATCTCGGCCAGGAGCAGCATTACTGCTCCCCCTCCTTCTGCAC
>WHYT01017179.1:99751-209447 GCA_009806455.1 Tetrax tetrax | reverse complement strand
CCCCCCCCCCCCCCCCCCCAAAATCAGAACACCAACCGCTTCTAGGTACCTGAATATGATATCACAAAGTGCTAAACAAAACCTTGAGACACACAGATAACAGGAATATAATTCTCATAATACAGGGCACAAGTCAAACACCAGGCAATATAGTCTAGGAGGAAATGCCCCCCTTGAGAAGGCTTTTCTGTAACAGTCTGGCACAGGAAAATTCATCGCTTTGCTCAGGCCTCCGTCAGAGACAAAATATTAATCTAGTTGGACATCTGGTCTGATTTGGTCTGGCAGTTATACTCCAGACTCACTCTCCAGGGTTTTCAATTCATTAAGACCTTAGTCTATATTTTAGATAACAGCAACCATTTATATTTTGCTGTTTCCTTTCTTATTTTCATTCCAACTGGTGGTAGGCTTAGGGAACCTGTAACTATGCAATTTGGTTTTTTTTTTCAAGGATTTTAATTAATTCTCACTCTCCTTTCATTGTTGTCTTTTCTGAAGGGAAGCACATTTCATCAGCACCTCCTTCCATACCTGCAGCTGTCCCCACAGCTCCTGGACCATCTTCAGAGCACCCCTCCACAAGGCAGAGCACATCCTGCTTCCTGACCATCACCTGCACAAGACGTCATGGGGCAGAACACATGCTGAACAGCAGCACTTGCCTCTGGGTGTCAGAGAGCTAAAGCCTATCCACATACCTAAAAATAATTTCCTTATAAATATACCTGAACTGCTGCCAAAATACAGTTTTCTCAAGGCAGAGGTGGATGTTTATAAGGCTGGGGGAGGCTCAGCTGGCACTGGCTCACACTGTGGCTGGGCTGGCAGCCCACAGCTTTTACCCTCACCCCCGGGGTTTTGCTGCAGGCATTTGCCTTGTCTTCACTGCTCTTCTGGCAGTCTCTGGCTTTGCTTTCTCTTCCTGCTGGTCTCTCAGGATCCTGGTCATAAGCCATGAAAAACTTGTTTTCCCTCTGGTACTTCCCACCATCCTAGCTCACAGATCAGAGGCAACAAACACATATGGGAACCTGGTACTGCTCCATACCGGCTCCTTTGGAGTGAAGATGTACCTTTGGCATCATTTGTAAGGGCGTTATTTTAACAAGGTGAGATTTCACCTTTCTCCTCACAGTAATTATGTTAATACTTAATATCAATCATATAAATATTTAAAGCCTCATTACAGTATTGAGAAGCAATTAGTAAGTATCTGCGTAGCCCTAGGAGGGCCCAAATGCTAAACCTGATAAATATTCATGTTAAAAGAGCTCCTCGAGTTTCCACTGTTCTGGAAGATGCTGTCAGTACTCTCTGGGGATGAAACCTTGGTGACACTGTGCTTGTTTTCACTGCTTTTCTCGACACGGTGTTTCTGCTCTCCACTGCCACACCACCAGTCCTGGCTCAGGGCACCACTCTGCTCATCTGCCAGGCTGGGAGGGCTCAAAAATCGTAGGATACTTAAAAATTTCAGCTGACACCATTGCCAGCAGAGCTGAGCATGGAGCAGAAGTTACTACTGACAGTGACACAGACAGTTACACGAGCTGGGAGAGGAAAAGGACCCCCGTGGTCCTCCCTGCGGTGTGCAAATGCATATCCAACAGCCCAGAACCGGTTGCTGTGGCACAGGGAGGCACCTGGGGCAATGTGGCACAGGGAGGACAATGCCAAAGCAGCGAGATGGGTCACAGGTCACAGACAAAATGTCCACTGCCAGTTTGTGTATTTGGGGTTTGCCATTTTTCTAGACCGTTGATGGATTTTAAGCACAACTTGTTACATTAAAATAATGGAAGGTGATCTCACCAGTTCACTACATCCAATGACTAGATCAGATAATACTTAGCTAAAAACTAAGCCAGAGTTTGTCAGAAGGGGAAGACTTAATTAATCCAGGTGGACTGACAGTCACAGATACACGCAACTGTAGTAATTTGATTCACAACTATGAATACACTAAAAGAGCTAAGGAAACTCCAGTATAAGAAACATCACTTCTTATTTAATCTTTTTCTTCCTTATTTTTTCATAATGAAGGGCAAAACTAACAACTGTGTTTAACTCCTTGTATCCTTCCCACGCTGTTTGGGTGCAGGTGCTTGTAGCTGGCTGGCAGCAGTAAATACTAATCTGTACCTTGAGAGTCATTACTAGAAAACAGCAAGGGAAAATAAATAAATAAGTAAATAAATAAATAATGACAGAACAGGTGGTCTCAGCTGTTGAAGAAGCACATTGCTCCTTGCTGCAGCTTCAGAAAATACCCAGCATCATCAAGGTGTGCAGCATGCTTTGGCACTGCTGAGATCTGCATCATAAAACACCCATGGCACCTGCTGTCTGGCCTTTCAGCTATCTACTGCACCCAGAAACTTCTTCAGCAGCACCTTGTCCTTGTCTTGCCTGATCAGATCTCTCTGCAAGATGTTCACTGCTGATAGCAAGATAGAAAGGCAAAGCAGGGTTGGATGAAATGCGACTGCAGAACAAGCTGTTTGACTGACAGCTCTTTCTACTCCCCCCTTCCTTCTGCAGGGGGAATAAACAGTGAAGTCTGCCACAAGTGCTTAGCACATCTCCATCACCACAAAATAATGATGATAATTATCAATAATAACAATAATCTGGATGTAAAGCTGCTTCAGCAGTTGAGGCTAATGGATGCTGAATCTAATACCAGCCTTCCTGGAACCTGCGTCGGGCTGCCAGCATGACAGTGTTTATTTCAAACTCAGAGAAGAGAGAAGCCTGGGCACCTGGAGTAGCAGATGAGTGTCCTGGCCCCTTGTTGGCCACACTCTGGCAACTTATTAGCAGCTGTGAACCCATTTCATTAGAACAAAGAAAGTTTAATACCTTCTGTAATTTACACTCAGATCAGCCGTTGAGATTCTCTTGCATTCCTTCACTTGTCCTAGCAGACGAAGAGTAGCCCTCTCTTTCTTGCCCGTGAACACTAGAGATGATGCAAACACACCACTCCTTGTCCCTAAAATGCTCCAAGCTGAGGAGACAATCTCCGTTATATGCAGACTACCTGATGCCCTAACACACCAGTATTTTCTTCATTGAAATTAAACACAGTGTTAATTTCTCATTTACTCCCCCCAATACTTGCTTATTAATTAGCATACTAATTTATTTAGTTCTTTAGGAATTGCATGCCATGGAAAATGTTCTAAATTGTCAAATACAACTCACTGATTAGTCAAAGACATTTAAAAAAGACTAATTGATAAGTATATCAGAGCACTGACTAATTAGTGAAAAATCCAGCATAATGCATCCTGCCATCTTTTCCTTTGTAATAAGATTCTTGAATTAACTGTCAACTTGATTTTTCCTTCTTTTAATTAAGAAAAGAAAATCACTAAAAAATAGAAATCTTTGTGGAGGATGTTTACTCAATTTTCTGGTTATGCTAGAAGTGAAATCTACTTCATCATTAGTTGAAAAGCAAGGAAACAAACCTACTCTGCAAACTAGAATTTAGCATTGGGGCTGAGAGAGCTGATGTGGAAACTTAAAAGCAACTTCATTGCTCTTCTATTTATTATATGTAATTTTAAAGGTTTCTTTCTGATTACATAAATTAAAAGTTCCTTCTATGAATCTGGAAGAGATGTGCTGCATACATTTCTCCAATCAGCACACGGCAGCTTTAGAAACAGCCCAGTGTCATATTATGTAGACTATATAGAACACAAAGGGTAAAGTATACAGAGTAAAAATGACTCAACATTCACAATTACATCTCCAAGCAGTAACGCTCTCCCTGATGGGTCCCTGGCCGTGAGCTCTTGTTACTCTCAGAGAAATTTTGCTGATATGTGAATATTTGCCCCTTAGTCACTGATACTGGTTTGTGTGCTACCATGTAACCTACTAAAACATTTGTATATGTTTGGATTTCCTGACCTCAAGATAAAGTCCAGTGTCATACTGGCCACTGTGGCATCCAGAGTGCTTGTAGGAACAATCTTTTTCCCTAAGAATGGAGGAACGGAAGGAAGGAAGCCAAGAAACCCCATGTTACAGAAGAGGTCAG
Organism: Tetrax tetrax; assembly: GCA_009806455.1. Classification (NCBI taxonomy): domain Eukaryota; kingdom Metazoa; phylum Chordata; class Aves; order Otidiformes; family Otididae; genus Tetrax; species Tetrax tetrax. Next base: position 205,390 of record WHYT01017179.1, on the reverse strand, counting down.
ATTTTCTCCTCAAAGCCAGTGTTTGCAATGGTGCAGAGATGCCACTTTTGACACCAGATAAAACAGACTTGGAAATAAGTGATGGGTCTCTGGTGGCCATCAGTTATAATCACAGCATTTGTTAATGTTGCGACTCTGCCAAGAACCTTTCCAGCTGCCATCTCATGTTGCCATAACAACTGGTCCACCAAGCTGAGTATAATATACAAGATACCTGCCTCCCCTCCCTGCCAAAGCTAGAAAAAGGTGTAGGACTCTGAAAAACCTGATGACTCCAGCACATGTGAAGCTGAGGAAGACACAGCTGTATTTGGTCCAAGTTGTATGTAGTGATGAGTGACAGGTTTAGCCTGCTTTTCCTCTATGCTCTTGCATCCATGTTTTATTTACATGAACCAGCAAATGCTGAGGTTGTTGATGTGCCCTATTAGTCTCATATCGTAAATGATTTTTCTAGATGCCCAGAAAAGGGCATCTATGTGTTATGGTGGATTTAAATAGGACCAATACCCTTAACAAAACATCAGGCTTTTTCCTTTGGTCCTCTCAGACACACTCAAGCAGTCTATGCCCTTTAGCTTCTGAGTATCAAACCAAATGTTTATTTTCAGGATGAATTAGCAAATAATCACTTGGGAGAGAGAACAGACTTTCTCTACTCCCTCTGGCAGCCTTCTTCCCTTGCTGCTGGAGTAGCACAGCCCTGGCTGCTTACTTCCACAAATAGTAGCTTAAATAATATAGAAAAGTGATCTCACAGGGGTTCTATTCAAATCAGTCCACAAGTCCCTCTGAGGCTTCATTTTCCCCAAATGGAACTTTTCCTCCTCCCCTCACAAAGCCTGAAGGCAACATGCCTGATTTAGTCCAGCCCACCAAGGGCTGCCAAGCTGGCCCAGGGGAGACGTGCTAGCACCCAGCACAGCTCCGGCGGCCTCCTGGCTCCCCTGAAATATCAGCAGCTATTCAGCTATTCTCAGTTCTCACAGTACTTCCACAAGTTTGCCATGCCTGTTCTGAAATTATAACTTTTGCTAAAAAAAAAAAAAAAAAAAAAAAAAAAAAAAAAGAAAAAAGATCAATAAGATCAATTTAGTGCTGTTGCCCATGGAGAAGCGTTTGGGCCATCAACAGCTAATACTGGTGCTCTGGTACAAAAAAGGACTAATTACAATTCCTCTTCAGATCAATGATGTTTACTTGCCTCTAAATATGCAGCATGGTTTACACCTTTAAACGACCTTAAGTAATCATTTTCTAGGCAGAACAGAAAATCCATTTCCATTAGTTTCCAAAGACTCAGAAAGTATGTATGTAGAAAGATCTCTTCCATAAATTCACCTTTTCAGAGTCACTGAGTAACCTAGAATTTATGCAAGTGCAGGTCAATCAAATCATTCAGTATTTATATGCTCCCTTTCAAGCTCCAGGGAACTGGAATAAAATGCTAAAAATAAAATACATATGTTGTAATACATGGAAGATTTAGCGATGGAACTATTCTGACAGCCCAAAATAAAAAGCTTTATGCATAAGATCTCAATGGCTAGGTCTGTACCTAAATCATATATTGATTTAACTCACTGTAGACAAGTTATATAAGCTTTGGAATTATGTATGCTTGATCAATGTGTTTTAGAAATGAATCTCTAACTTAATCATTTAGGCAAGGAAAGAAGTCACATAAATATCCCTACATTTTACCTTATAGGACAGTAAACTAATTTCTAATCAAATCTGTAAGTAAACAGCATTATTTGTTTCCAAAAAATATCAATATTAAAATACTTTTCAAAGAAAAACTGAAAACAGACTTCAAAAAAAGATTAAGTGTTATCTATTAAACACACACACATTATATTGATACGTGAGTATACAAACGTGATGATCAGAGATACAGAGGTGAACGCAGTACCCCTTTGTAATATCCAGGCATGGAGAGTCCTAGCACCACAGTGAAAAAAATCAGACTCAGAGTCTCAGACAGATAAGAAAGTTGGATGTGTTTGATATTTTACTCCTTTGAAGTGCTCACAGTGATTCTATGCAAGAGCAATGCCCCACTCCAGCGCAAACACACCAACCCTAATATGGTAGAGCAGCAGTAAGTGCTTACACCTATACATGCAGATCTCAAAGTATTATAAAACTGAGTGCATTTTCTCAAGTTAGAGACAGGGAAACTGAAGCACAGGAAGAATGCCAAGAGTGAAGGCTTTTATCTGAATGCCAAATATACTAGTGCAAACCTCCTTTCTTAACCACGTTATTGCTCAAATCCCACTGATATCAGTGGGAGCACAAGGACTGATTCTGACCTGGCTTAGAACTGGGTCAGTCACAAAGACACTTCTCAGCTTTTCCCTAAGCTCTTGTGTCCTATGTAATTTTGGGGCAGTCCAACCAAAAGATTGGACGACTCACTGTTGCAGTTTCTCTGGGTGGCCTTGGCAATAAAAAACGACTATGCCAACACCATTCCTGGGTCATTCCCAGCAGCATGGAAACAAGCTCTGCTCCCAGCAGAGCATTGTCCTCACCTAGCAGAGCGTGAAAGTCAGCACAGACCCATGGTCAAGTGCACACTGGTGCTCCTCAAGCTACCAAGGAAGGGAAAAACTGGGCAAAGCAGATTGCTGCAGCCTCTGGGGATTCCCTGTGAAAGCATATAGTCAAACAAGGAGGGAAGCCACTTACCGTACAGGACTGTAATGAGCGACACAGGCATGACCAGGATACCCACCAGCATGTCTGCCACTGCCAAGGACATCAGGAAGAAGTTTGTGGCATTCTGCAACTTCTTCTCCAAGGACACAGCCATAATTACCAGTATGTTTCCCCCAATGGTCAGCAAGATGACAACCAAGATCAGGAGGGCCGGCCAGTTCTTTTCCCTCACGGACATCCGAGAGACTTCACCCTTCGCAGAGGCATTAAGAGGATCAGATGTAGGCAAACTCTGATTCAGAGTCAAATTGCTGCTTAAGGACCAAGCCATCAGACCACCATGCAAACTAAAATCCAGCGTAACAGACACTGTTGTTAAACTGAGTAATATTCCAGTGCTACTTAAAGTGCTCATCGTCTGGGACTGGTTTTTCTGTCTCTTAACCGTGCCTCAGAGATGATCCCTTTTCCAAATTGCAGGTCCAAGGCAGATGCTGAACTTCACAAAACCTGAGCCAGAAAATCATTTGATCTTCCATAGTGAAATAAACCTTACAGAAATTAGCGTGGAGCTCTTCTAGTTCCCTTGGCTATGGTGGAAGATGACCACTGACCAGCAAACTCGAGGGAAAGGAGACTTTGCAATCTCCAGCTGGTTTCCAGGTCCACCATTCTGAAAAGGAAAGAAAAAGTATATTCTTCACTGAAATCACAGCATATACAACACCTTCTTTATCCCCACACAAATGACATTCTTATTCTCTCCCTTCCTGCTGGCTAGGATGTTCTCCAGACTGCAAGTAATTTATCTTATGGGTACAGACTATGCCTACAATTATGGGGGAGGGGGGAGAATCACATCAGTGTGCTCTGACTGGTTAAAAGCTGATTATCACTAATTAAATGTTTTGTGAAACCTGCAAAAGCAAATCTGAAGAGCAAAATATGTTTCACTTGATAGCCACTTCACAGATACTCTGCTGCTGTGTAAAATAGTAATTGCATGAAATTCCAACCATTCCAGATAGCGCATCCAAAGCACAGTGTAAATCATCACCTTAAATGGAAATGTTTGGATATATTTTGCATATTCTGAGATAAAGTGCAGTTGTTGTAAAAACCCTCAGATGTCAATGACTAGCTCTTCTATAATAATAAAGACTATAGTTTGCCTTTTATTGGGAAATAAATGGTGGCTAAGATGCAATATATATTGGGTAACACTATATGATGCTATGCTGTCAATCTCTCCAAACAAACAGATAACAAAGAGATAAGAGAAGAGAAAAGACAAACTCATAAAGGCTGAGTAGTTATTCCTGCTCTTCTTCATCTGTTTTGTGCCACTGTGCTTCTGTGCTGATCACCAGCAGGAAGCTGGGCCAGTACGCCCAGTCCCACCAGCCTGCTGCCCAGCACGTGCAAGTATCAGCATCCTCATCACACACACAGTCAGTAGGATAGATTTCCTCAGCGCATCTCACATGATTTATGTTTCTTCACAAATTAGCTGACAGTGAGGGCAAGTTAGATTACGTCCCCTGACTGTCCATGTAATACATGCCAGAAAGCGTCACACTGCTGCCTCTGAAGGAGTCCATTAGCCTCATGCATTGACCTGATTCAGCACATTAAACATACTCAACTTCAGGCACATGCCTACAACCACTGAATCTAAGGGCATGCATTCTCCATCCTGACTAAATCACATTCTCAGGAACTCCATTGTTTTGACTGTCAATCCTGTACAACTAATGAAAACAGCAGCTTTGCTTTGTATTTCCATTGCATCAGAGTCAAGATCCTAACAACTGCATACAGGACTAAAAGCACTGAAGGAAAGCAGTTACTAGAACAACAAACTCCCCTTACCACACTGTATGGAAGTTGACAAGTAAGTAGAATAAAATCAATAGCATACAACTTACGTTGAGCATATCCTCAACTTTTTGTGTAGTCCACACAAAAAGAGCTGTCCAATCACTGTTAAATAAATAACTAAATAAAAGCCAGATTTTAGCCCTTGAATACACTGTGGCACACATGTGACACAGCAATTTGCTATCCAGGGATCAAAAGCTAAATGTAATTCATGGGATTACATTAGATTTTATGCAAAATAAGAAGCACTCAGAGTCTTATAATAAAATGTTTAACATTCATGGAGGTTTTGGAAACTTACTAATGGGCTTTGAGCACAAAAACATTTCTTAAATGAGCAGTGTGTACAATGAACCCAGATTTGCTTCTGCATTATAGTTAATTACTCCCAAAGGGTCTCTAAACCTCATATTTAGGAAGAAGTTCTGCACTATGTGCACAGAAAAATAATTCTGCAGCTGCACATGCAGATGAATTAGCAAGTAGTCACTGGATCATTTATTTTTCAAACTTAGCTGGTCTGAAAAAAGAATCTCTAGAAAGTTTCAAAATATTTCAAAGCATTTTCTTCAAAACACAGCTTTTACTTTAAAGCTGTGAACAAAATTAACCATTTTTCCAAATCACCTTTCCACAGTGAAGGAGACACTAGGCAGCTTTGTGGCACTTGAGTTTTGCTGTGCAGGACACACATTAAAGCCAGTAAGAATTTATGGGTCTCCAGAAAATCTCTTTGGCTCCATGACTCTTGGGCACTCCTGATCATGACACAGTAATACTTTGGCAGAAGGAGCAGAAAGTTCATGCCTAAACATGAGGATATGGTCAGAGAGCAGAACGTTCAGCCTTGGTCTTATTTCTTCTCAGGTCTGAGCTCTTGGAGAAGGTGTGTAATTTTGGGGCAGTCCAACCAAAATCTAACTGCAAGATAAGATTTCTGAATTAAAAATGTCCAATTTTATAACTGCTGAGGACTGAATTCTGAAATAGTCAGTAGAGTAATTCTCTCTTGCATTTAACAAATGATTTGCAATAGCATTTTCTTCCATGAATGATGTTGCATCAGAGCATAGAGCTAAAAAAAATAATAAGTCAATAGGCAGAATTATCACTTGCTTATTCATCAGTTTTATTATTAAAAATAAAATGTATGTCATTAGGCTACTAATGTACTTTGAAGCATGGGGTTCCAAAGTTACACTAGTCACCAAATACAATTTGCTTTGAATTAAGTTATCCTCAGGAGAAAAATCAATTTTGTCAGGAAGGTCTAAGAAAGGAAGACTTCAAAATTCATTCGCTTGCTCTAAACAAGTAGTTTTCAAACACACAGAGACAGACTTGGAGCAAAATGCTTACTATGCAAAGTAAATTCTGCAAGTCTGGTACACACTAACTTCTCAGCAAGAAAATTACATTTTCTCAAAAGTCTAACAGATTTCTCAATAATCATCCCCCCACATTCTTCTCAGTAGTTAAAAATGTACATGTTCTACATGCAAGAGTAAAACTGGGCTATAATATTGAGAAACTATTTTTTTTTTTAATTAGGACTATAATGGTAAAAATTAATATCAAGCTCAAATTCCATCTTTAATATTAGAAAGAATTATTATTTCTTTTAATACTTGGTCCATTCACCTATCTATTGCTTGGAGTGACTCATGAAGAGAACCATTACTATTTTTGTGCCAATACAGAACTAGGAAAAGAAAAGGAAACAAGACATCTAAAAAAGAGTTACGGCAAGTACACTTGCCCTAAGCTAGGAAGCTTCCAGAACCATGTGGCTGTTGTAAACTGGAGTCTTCAGCCAATGAGAACTGATGTGATCATATATGATCGCAACTCGGATTCAATTGGGGTATAAATGGAGCCCACTGGAGAGTGAGCTGAAACCAGTCCTTCTTGGAGCAGTGGGTCTTCAGTCAAGGACTCTCCCCTTAGGTTGGGATGCTGCCCAAAGAAACCCCTTGAGGTGGAGAGCCCCTCAAGGCTGAGAGCCCCTCAAGGTTGACAGCCGTCCCTTTGTTAGGTGAGAGATTGCACATTTTGGATCACTGGAATTACTGAGTGCAGTATTAACTCCTGAGTGACATTTCAGACCTGTGGATTGTTAATGATACTGGAGTCTTAACGCAATTTTGGTTAAAAGTAGAGCTAAGTTTGAAATTATTATCAGTTTGTTACAAATAAATCCTGTTCGAGTTTTATCACTTCATCTAATTTAATTTTTGTGGGTTTCCCCAACAAGCATTTTCCAGGTGCACTATGAAAATGCAATACCTGAAATAATTTGGTACATATGTTGTAGAAAAAGAGTGATGACATTGGAGATCTGCCTTATCCTATAGCCCCTAAATTCCTGGTTTAGATGGATCGAAGATGTTGGCACTGCTCTGTATGTCACCTTGTCCCTGACAGTGGCCAGAAAGAAGCTGGCAGCCCTTGTTCACACTGCAACCAACAGCCACCCTTGGGTGCAACTAGGTCCCTGCACCTGGGAAATGAAGGAAGGAAATGCTAATCTCTCAGACCAGAATAGTGTCACTGCTTGTTTTGAAGTTGTCTAAATTCAGCCATCATCAGGTCTGGCATAAAGAGTGACAGACTTTCACCCCTTACCTCGGCATAAACAGAAAGAACAACATTACATGGAAGAGAGGTGAGTCTTGGGACTGAGTCAATGCTTCTGGCTTCATTCTACCACATTTCTGTGAAAAACTCTGTACTGGAGTCCTTATCAAGTCTCATTGACCTCCTTTTTTCTACACTACTTTTAGTTATTGTTTTATTTTTTGTTTTCACTGCTTGGAAAATTATTGTTATGCATCCCAGAATAGCATCAGTTTATCTAGTGACAGGAATACCTTGGAGAGGACATCAGGATAATGAGGGTTTTCAGGTTTTATCCAAGACCATAATGATTTTAAAGAAACAACAAAAAAAAAACCCAAACAACAAGACAAACCAAAACCTCAACCCATCTCAACTGCCTTAAAATCTAGAGGAAGTATTTTACATATTCATTTTGAAAAATGATACATGGGAATTTGACCACAGCAATGCTCAAGATTGGACTCCACCTTCAGAATTAACCATCCTATTGCTTTGTTAATACTTTTATATTATTTAACATTCTGGCTTGAAGTCATCAGCTTTTTTGACTGTCTCCATGAGGTAAAACTTTATGACTAATTCCTTCAGCTACAGTCTTCTAAGCACACCACTGTACCAGAAAAGTAATTCACATTTTATTCATAAATTCTGCATATATTTAAGAAATATCTCCATAATTTTAAATTAAAATCTGTGCCTACGACAGATTTTTTCCAATAGCTAACTTCAAAGCACACATACTGAATTTTGTGGTCAATCATCAATTCCAGTTCAATCAACTACCAACAGTCCTTAAAATTATAATTTAAACATCAGCAAAGCCAAATTCTGCCACTTTTGCTTTTTTATAGAGGTAAGTAAGGAGTTCTTTGGGCATGGTATTTTCCCTCAGTCTTTAAGTCCAGTTTACAATAAACTGAAGCTAGAAAAACATTTTTGTTTCTCTTCTATCAAGAACACATGAATTATTTACAGCAAAAGTTTGCTATGCTGAAGTTTTCAGATATTCCAGAAGGTCAAGTCAAAGGGAAACAAAAGCTGCAGTGATTCGTGAGTCTGTACTGGTGGGGCACTGGGGTGTTCACATGCCTTAGGGAGTGTTTACCACCATTACTCTTGCTAAAAGGAATAAACAAACAAAACAAACCAACCTTTATTGGAATAAACATAATTATTTTTTCCTTTGAATTAAATGCATTAATCTTTAGTTGGTTTACCCCTCAAAGCTCAGAATACTTTCTTCTGGAGAAAATCAGCCACCTGCTGAGAACTCGAGACGTTCCCCAGCCCCCAGCTAGGATCCTGCCTGTCCTGGGCAGACTGCAGAGCTCCTGCACTCTCATAAATCATTTACTAACTCTGGGACTCATAGCCTGGATGTTAACAATATGCATTTGAAATTGGGCAAGAAATCAAGTATTGTCAATTTAGCCCCAAAAAAAGAATCTGAGTCTCAGGCAGACTCAGAGAGGAGAATAATACATTAATTCACAGTAAGTCTTGCTGTATAAAACGAGTACATAATGATCAAAAGTGATGACTTTCAGCAATTCCCTCCTCGCAAAAAAAACCAAGAAATATCCAATGGCTTGTGAAAGGCAAAAAGCTCGTATGTGAGCAAAAGAGACTTTTTCCTCCTAAACTATCAGCAGTATTCAATTTTCTGAGTCGTATTCACATTTCATTGATAAGCAGATGGAACCAATAAGTTGTTCAAGATCAAACGTATTTTTAAATAAAAAGTTTTCCTTCAGCCTTGGCTTTGATGGTAGATCCCCACACGGGTAAAAATAATTCTGAAGTTGAGTAAACTGAACTGTAAGTACTGCAATTTTTGACAGGAAAACAGTTGCAGATAGTTCACAATTATCTGAGCCAGATAGTCAGCTGATATAAATTGTTCTAGCACCATGAAGCCCTTTACAAAATGGCAAATAATTTTAAATTATATAATAGAATACACTGTTTAGGCTCAAGAAGGCAGATTTAAGGCTTCATTCTTCACTCTAAACTCTGTATTCACTGCTATTTGCATCTTTACTAATTCATTTTTTTAATGCATTGCCAAATTCCTTTTTATTTTTATTTGTAACAGAAGGTTGCTTTAAAATACATCTTTTCATAACACCCTTGCAAAGGCCCCTTTAGTTTTAGTGACTGAATAAAATAATATTTTTATATTTACAGAATTATATATTTTAGGCACTTGCAACTCATCTTTCTGCTTTTTTTTTTTTTTTTTTTTTTTTTTTTTTTTTTTTGTAGCAGCAGTTAGCTGCATCCCTATTTCTGTGCAGATCTATTTTTAAATGGTGTGTGAGACTGCAGCAAGTCCAACGAAGACCATCAAAGTGATGGGGGCTGAAGCACATTAAATACTGGGTTTGGTTCAGCACTGAGTTTTCTTCAGCCTTGAGAAAAGGCATTGAACCACAATGTATTTGCTGTCTACAGCTACCTGCTGGTGATTATAGAGAAGACAGTGAGACTCTTCCAAGAGCTGCACAGCAAAATGACAAGAAGCAACTGTCGCAGTAATAGATCTAAGGAAATAATGTATAAAATAGGGGAAAAAAAACATAAAAGAAGTCACATTGAGGATGGTCAGACCAGGGAAGTGGGTCACAAAGAGACTGTGGGATCTCCATCCTCGAAGATGCTCAAAACACAGACTCCCAATCTAACTTTGAAGGTAGTCTTGCCCTAAGCATGGAGTTGGACTAGAGACTTTCAAGAGGTCCCTTCTAGCCTAAATTATTCTATGACTGGATAAGGAATATGCTTCAGAGCAAAGCTGTCCAACCTGTGGGTGTTTTTGAGATCCCATCCTTGGATACACAACCTATGCTTGTCCCTACTACTCAAGCTCAGGACAAGACCAGCTCATCCGGTCCCCTCTTGTTTCCTCAAGGCCAGAAATAAAACTACATGCCCAGGTGGGAGAGCATGTGAGGATCCCAGTCTGCATGAAGTGGGCACCAGGACTCTACAGCTGCACCAATACATGCCCCTATCACACTGTGGAGATGGACACAGCAATGCCAAGTCCTCACCTCTGGTCACCTGTTGAGGTTGCAGGCATCTGAGGAACCTACAGTTCAAGTACATTCTCAAAAGTGGCAATTGTAGAGAGTCGCAATTTGTTTTAGTCACTTGGTAGCATCAGGAAATCTTCCTGTCTTTTGAAAGCAGTACATGCACTATCAACACAGAGGCAGGTTTTCAAAAATAATTTCAGTGGGAAAAGAAAAATAAAAACCTAATGATTATTCTGCAGACACTCACTTCAAAATTAACTGAAGATACAGTCCAAAGAAGTGCTTATGTCTAATTTTAAATATGTAAATACTTTCCAGAGCCACTCTTGAGCTGGGGACCATATTACTGGCACTTTGATTAGGGACTTTCTTTCCAAGGAAGTATTCGACATTTCTTCTTCAGTGTTGCAAGAAATTCTGGAATTTTTCCCAGCAGGTACTGGAAGTAAATCAGTGTAAAAACCACTTAATAAAACCTTAGGGAAACTTCCCCAAACAGAGCTTTTTACCACTGTTTTTTAATCCCAACACAGAAAATAACTATTTAATTACTTGCAAACTGAAAAAGAATATTGCAATTTTTCCACAGCAAGAGGAAAATGGATTTTCTCAGACACAAGCTCAAATAATGATATTTTGCAGGGTCATAATAATGAATCACTACCAGTCTGTCCAAAACCAAATAGCATTAATTTTCCTCTCAGTACCTTCCCTCATTCTGAGTCAGAAAGACATTAATTTATTTTCCAGACATTTCAAGGCAATACAAGCACACAGAAAAGATCTTAATCTACCTTCTGGCAGTAAGACTAGCATCCTTATTTTTTATTTTCCCTTAGTGGAAGAGCACTTGGGAACCTCACAAGATGTAGATACTCTGCCACTCCCTGCAATGATAAACTTGCTCTTTCAGCTCAGACATGCAGAAATATTACAACAGAATAAAACTCTCATCACATGCTGTCCTAACTTCTTGGAATTATTACACCATAGTTATTCATACTTTCTACGTCTAGATATCATTCCAATTTACTTTTTTTTTTTTTTTTTTTAAGAAGTGTGTCCCCAGTGGCTAAATTCACCAGTTGAGCATCTCTCAGCCTCCTCAGCAGGTATATTTTGGGATCCTTATTATTATGTGGCATGTTTACCTGCCACTGTGCACGGAGTTAATAATGAATTAAAACGTTGATTTTGCTTCATCCTTATTGATAAATAACTGAAAGCATTCAATACTAGCATTAAAAAGTCACCACTTGCTATAGGCATACTGTGGAGGTTTAAGACTCTGCAGAATCCCCCAGGGCAGCTTTTGGGGCTGTAAAGACTCCTCCTGCCACCACTGGTGTGACATTCCCTCACTCCCTTTTTAATTCAGCCATATGACATGGTAACTATCAAATGTAACATTGGTGGAAAATCTTATGTGGTTAGTTTTTTTACTCTCAGCTTTTCAGAGCTGTAGCAGTAAAGTACTATTAAACTACTCACAAGAAAACTATTTTTTCTCTCCTCTCTTTAATGCTTTGCACGACAGCTCTGTTTACAGCATTAAGGTCTAGAACTGAGCACTTGCAATGTTTGCTCCCAAAATAAAACATAATAAAACAAAACAACAAAAACACTTGTGTAGCTTTCAGCAGCTAACTTTTTGTGAGTTTTAAAGCCATACCTATTTAAAAACCTGAAGACTCCACAATTCTTAGCAGTTTTTGCAGTGCAGTGCTCTATCCCGTGTGCTGTTGAATATCTTCGTAATTCTATGCTGCCATACATATGGCATTTGTTACACAAATGGACAAACCTGTAGGAAAACACATCTAAATACATACATGCATCTAAATAAAAAAAAAAATAGTCATGAAGCCACTTATTTTCAAATTATACTTTTGGGGAAACTTCACATTCATTAAAAATGGGAATAGCCAAAGGTTACAACAGTAGGGATAACGCTCACAGAGTGATTCAAACTCAGCTCTCTGCAGTGTGCAGCCTCCTTACACACCAGAGCTCTGGCCCCACCACTGCACCTCCTCTTTAAGGTCTGTGGAGATGCTCTGCTGCCTTCCCCAGCAGAGAAGGGGACCATGACCCGACAGTTGTATTTTTCTACCTCTTCCAGTTTTACAGCCTCTCACATGGCTACTTAATATCTGAGGAATATATTGGATCTGAGGACTGTTAGGGAATAAAGACCTAGAAAAGTTAAGTAAAGTAATTCCTGAAAGTTTGATATTTTTAAAAGCAGTATTTTGTTTCATTTCTTTAGTTTTAGCTTCTTTCCTTTCATAGGCTTCACAGCTGAGAGAAAGAAAAAAGAGGCCAGAAACCAAAATTTTTTATCAGATTTGGGTTTAGTAATAAAGAAAGGAAAAAAAAATTAGAAAGATTGGCTATGAAAAATCTCAAATTACTTTTCTTTTTTTCCCAAAATTGTTCTGAGGAAAACACACTCCAGTATGAACTAAATTTGCTACTGATATTCTTAATTACAATTATAGGAATTTGAGCTTTTTACCCCTACTTTGCTTATTGTTATCTAACTTCAGTTAATGCCTTACTATTTCATACTCATAATTCACTGTTAATTCTCCTTAGACTGATGTAGCAACTCTGTTATGAACTGTAGGTTTTTTCCCTTCATTTCCTTTCACTCTTGAAAAATATAATAGTTAACATCAAATGTAGATGGTATCCGTTGCCCGTCCCTTGTCCACCGATGCTGTCACCCCATCATAGAAGGCCACCAAATTGGTCAGGCACGATCTGCCCTTGGTGAAGCCATGTTGGCTGTCACCAACCACCTCCTTGCTCTTCATGTGCCTTAGCATGGCTTCCAGGAGAATCTGCTCCATGACCTTGCCAGGCACGGAGGTGAGGCTGACCGGCCTGTAGTTGCCTGGGTCTTCCTTGCTCCCCTTTTTAAAAAGGGGGGTTATGTTCCCTCTCTTCCAGTCATGGGGGACCTCACCAGACCGCCACGATTTCTCAAATACAATGGCCAGTGGCTTGGTAACTTCATCCGCCAGTTCCCTCAGGATGCGCGGATGGATCTCATCAGGCCCCATGGACTTGTGCTCCTTCAAGTTCCTTAGATGATCCCGAACCTGCTCTTCGAGCACCGTGGGCGGTTCTTCATCCTTGCAGTCCCTGCCTGTGCCTTCCACAGCTTGGGTGGCGAGACAAGAGCCCTTATCAGTGAGGACTGAGGCAAAAAAGTCATTGAGTACCTCAGCCTTCTCCACATCCCGGGTAACTAGGACACCCGTTACCTTCCGGAGGGGGCCCACATTCTCCTTGGATTTTCTTTTGTCCCCTACATACCTGTAAAAGCTTTTCTTGTTACTTTTTATATCCCTGGCCAGATTCAATTCCGTCAGGGCTTTAGCCTTCCTCACCCGATCCCTGGCCGCTCGCACAGCCACTCAGTAGTCCTCCCAGGCTACCTGTCCCCACTTCCACCCTCTATAGGCTTCCTTCTTCACTTTCAGTTGGTCCAGGAGCTCCTTGCTCATCCATGCTGGCCTCCCGGCCTTCTTGCCTGACTTCTTCTTCATCGGGATTGACACTGTCCTGCATGACATCCTTCTCTCTAAACTGGAGAGACATCGCTTTGATGGATGGACCACTCGGTGGATAAGGAATTGGCTGATGGCCGCACTTAGAGAGTGGTGGTCAACGGCTCAATGTCCAAGTGGAGACCGATGATGAGTGGTGTTCCTCACGGAATGGAGTTGGGCCCGGCCCTGTTCAACATCTTTGTCGGCGACATGGACAGTGGGATAGAGTGCACCCTCAGCAAGGTCGCCGATGACACCAAGTTGTGTGGTGCCACTGGAGGGGAGGCTTGCCATCCAGAGGGACCTGGACAGGCTGGAGAGGTGGGCCTGTGCCAACCTCATGAAGTTCAACCAGGCCAAGTGCAAGGTCCTGCACCTAGGTCATGGCAATCCCAGGCACAAATACAGACTGGGCGCAGAATGGATCGAGAGCAGCCCTGAGGGGAGGGACTTGGGAGTGATGATGGATGAAAAGCTCAACATGAGCAAGCAATGCGTGCTTGCAGCCCAGAAAGCCATCTGCATCCTGGGCTGCATCAAGAGGAGCGTGGCCAGCAGGTTGATGGAGGTGATTCTCCCCCTCTACTCTGCCCTGGTGAGACCCCACCTGGAGTACTGCGTCCAGTTCTGGAGCCCCCAACATAAGGACATGGACCAGTTGGATAGGGTCCAGAGGAGGGCCACGAAGATGATCAGAGGGCTGGAGCACCTCTCCTATGTGGACAGGCTGAGAGAGTTGGGGCTGTTCAGCCTGGAGAAGAGGAGGCTCCGGGGAGACCTGATAGTGGCCTTCCAGTACCTCAAGGGGGCCTACAGGAAAGATGCAGAAAAACTCTTCAGTAAGTGCTGCAATAGGACAAGGGGTAATGGTTTTAAAATAGAGGGAGATAGATTCAGATTAGATATTAGGAAATTTTTTTTTTACACTGACGGTGTTGGAACACTGACACAGGTTGCCCAGAGAGGTGGTTGATGGACTATCCCTGGAAACATTCAAGGCCAGGTTGGATGAGGCTCTGGGCAACCTGATCTGATTGGAGATGTCCCTGCTTCTTGCAGGGGGGTAGGACTAGATGGCCTTTAAAGGCCCCTTCCAATCCTATCTATTCGATGATTGTAGTAAATCACAAATATCTTTAATTAAACAAGAAGGCCCAATCACCTCTCTGGTCAGACAGACCTCAGTATAGTCACTCTTTAGTTGTAGTAAAAAATAGGCCAATTGCATTGAAACATCTTCAATGAGATTAGAAGCAGGCTCTTTATTTAGAGAAATAATTTACTTTTCAAAGCATTTGGAAATTCTAATAGACATCATCTATGAATAAGTCAGGGTGTGTAATATGCCTGAAGCAAGAAGAAAAAGGCTCATTAACTCTGAGAGAATAGACAGATGGGCATATCGGAGTAGAGCTCTGACAGCTCCCAAATTATGTAAAAAGTGAAGAGCGAGGAATCGGATGGCACGCGTACATGTGCAGGAGTCATTTCCATGGGAGCAAATTGCAATGACACAAACTGTCATCTATGACATCAGCAAATGAGTCAGGAAAAACAAAATGAAGGAGACAAAACATAATGGAAAATACTTTATTTTCCAGGATGACGTAAAATGCAAAGGAGATCTATAAAAGCTGTTGCAATTTGGATTAACCCAGTTCTCTTTATGAGCATACACATGAAACAAGGATTTTGTACAATTCAGATTCTATCACAAATAGAGTGCACGAGGCATGCTGAAACTGCAGCAAGGGAAGCAGTCCCGAGATGGCTGGTGTTGCAAAGAGCAGGCAGATGTTTGGTTGTGTTTAACAAAATGGTTAGGACCACAAAGAAAACAAAAATAGGAGAGAAGCTGTAGACAAAACCAGGAACTTATGTTCCAGTGGACAAAATACGAAGGTTAAAGACTAACAAAAAAGCAGACACTGTAACGTAAAGACAACCTCTGGCCTCAATGACAGTCAACGAAGGAAGACTAGCATTTAGAAGTGAAGGAAAGCTGGTATTTAGAAGTGGCATCATCCAAAGAGGATCCAAAGCAGCCACTTCTTTTTTTAAAGCAATATTTTTCCTACCTTTACCTAAAATTTGGGTGAAATTTGTCAGGTGCATCAGCAGTCTTTTCCAGCCAGGCTGTGGATGATGATTATGTTGTGGTGAGAGGTCCAAAGAGAGTCATCTCTGTCAAAGTGATGGGTGACAAGGAAACAAGCCTCTCCTTACGCAGGTCATGCTAGCACAAGTATATCAGAGGGAGGTGGTCAAATGCACTTTTAAGAAACTCAACTAAGGAAAAATAATGAAACTATCAAAACAATTTATTTATGAATTAGGTAGCGTCTGCATTTTAATGGCTGGAACAAAGGCAACTGAACTCTAATGGAGATTATTTTCTCTTGCAACTGATTACTAAATTGCTTTAACTTTGTTAGTACGGTAATATCTATGCCAACAGCTCAGAGTTAAGGAAGTAACAAACAGTCAGTTGTCAAGTAGGGAAAAACATTTATTTTTTCCCTTGTGGGTAAAGCATGTTTGAAAGAGAAGCACTTCTGTTCCTCTGGTAACAAGCTCTTCAGAGGAGGGAACTACTCCATCAGAAACAACAGGGTAGGTCCATCGCTTCTGGCTTCTTATCTGTAAGAACTTCAGTATCACCACATTCTAAAATAATTTGGGTGCTGGCACCATTGATTATAAGTGAGCAAGAATTCTGCCACTGACTTCAGTTAAGCTGGAATTTACTTCCTTTTTGTTTAGTCTTTCAAGGAGCAAAACTATGTTCGAAGACAATGGGGACAACACCTTTTATGACATCTGAAGTCTTTGAGTAAAGAGTGGGTCTCTTGCCAGAGAAGTTCAAACAAACTAACAGTTTGAGGCAGATCTTCCTTTAGTTTGTAGGTACAACTACAGCACATTGCAAGCACTGGATGGAGAGACATGAACTAAGGCTGGGGAGGCAGTGGCAGAGACATCTCTTTGGGCATACAGCCCATTAAGTACTTTGCTGATCAATGTTGGGACGAGTGCGAGACAATCAGAGGCAGGCTGTGTCTGGGAGTCAGCTCTGTCTTTGCACAGTGTGCACTGCACCATGCAGACACTCCTGCTCCATCAACAGCAGTCTGGGATTCCCATTACAGGCACACATTGTGTCAGATAGATACAATTTCTGTGCAGGCTGGATTAATAATTATGCTGGCCTGTTGACCTATTAGCATACAGGAAAGCCAAGCAGCAGAAGCTCAAAGCTTCTGCTATTGAAGCCCTATTCCTGTATCATTCCCACTTATTTGTCCATGTTTCCTCCACATCTCAGCTGAAGGGAGATCTTCTCTCCTGTATCAGCAGACTGGCATTTGAAACAGTTGCAGAAATGGGACTTGGGTATATTTGTGCAACAACACAAACACTTCTTGAGTTCTGTGACAATAAAAGTGCATCTTAGATTTTTGTTTTCCAAACCTGTCACCAACTAATACAAAAAATGGTGGTGGGAATATTTAAGAACAAGCACCACCAGGCCAGGTAATGTAATATTTTAAGCAACTTTACACCACGCAGTGTAACCATTACAAACACATTTTGATAAATGGTAGCAGTCTACAAATGAAACAATTATGTTACTTCCATTAATTAACCAGCAATAATAGACTTCCATGTGCAGATGACCTAACAAATGTCATAATTTAATTTTTAAACTACACTGGCATTGTTTTTCTCTCCACAAATCTGACCCTCAAGGAAGATTTGCATATAAAGGTCAAAGAAGTAGCAAAAAAATTTCTCAGTTCCCAGTTTTATTACACTAAAGCAGCACAAACAGCAATTAGAAACACTAACTACCCAGTGAGACTGAAATCAACTTCATCCACGCAGGTCAACAGGAGCATGTGCACCCTGTTGATGTTGCCATGAGCCACAGTGCCTTGCTGGTGGGAATCAGTCTGCAGGGCTGAAATTGCGACCTTCAGACTAGGGGACATGGCACAAATCCCTGCTGCCACCACTACTCGTTATCTCCTTAATGGTTTTGGGAAAAAGACACTGGGCCAGGCACTCCACCTGATCTATGAGGCGTACAGTTTTGAACTCATGACTTCAGCTCACAGGCCCTTTAGTGAACTGTCTCAGTAACTCCCCAAAGTAAAACCAAATTCACTCCTGTTGATACGTGATCCTTATGTAAAGATGAGGAAGGTAAGATGCAGAAGCCGGTAACACGGGGCTACATGAGCACTGGAACCTTACTGAAGAGAAATTCCTGTGAGGAGTGCGACCCAAGCCTTGTTTCCAGTTACAGCATACACGTTTCCATGAGATTGCCCTGGGTTTTATGTTCTGCTCCTAAATTAACAGACCTCTCACCTTTATTAAAAATTGTATTTTACTCAAGTGCTTTGTTCTGCAAATCTGAGCTGTCAGAAAACCAAGGAGTTCAATACAGATACTGACACAAAACAAGATGATATTCTTGGCTGGACAACCCCTTTGAGCAGGAACATCATCAACAGGTGGCAGATACCAAAAACAGAGCTGGTGGTGATTTGGTACTATACACCACTTTTTGCAAGAGCTTCAAAGAAAGCAAGGAGATCTGGCAAAACAGGCATCTGAGCATTATTCCAATCCAAGGCTACCAAAACACACATCTGGGAACATCCATCAGCAATATTGCATCCAAAAGGAGGACTAGAGGAAGGCAGACACGTTCCACCACAGTGGGGAGCACTATACAAGCTATTAGAAACCTTAGGGATGGAAGAGGCAACCAGCAATCATTAAACATAATGGGTAGAAATACCAGTTTACAGCTCCTGAGCTGAACTGAGGATTTTGAACCTAGCTGCAGTGTTTATGTACAGCTGTGAGAATTGTTGAGATGTGAAACATTAGAAACCAAATGCCTCTGAAACACTGCAGAAAGTCACCTAAGCACAAATGATGCAACCCTAGAAATCCTCTTGCAGTAGTTTCTGTATCAATCAAAAAAAAAAAAAGAAAAAAAAAAGAAAAAGTTGAACACTAAGAGCATCCCATCTGAGCCAACTGAAAGTGCAAAGTAAGGCACATTATCTTAAAGATCCTTCATTACCAGCTACGTTGCTAAGGACCAAGGGATGGTGTAAGTATTATTACTATGGCATATACTGACCTAAGGCACAGAAACTTCACCAAATGTGGGCACCTGAGCCCCACAAAACCAGCGGGCAACTCTGCCCTGGGCACAGAAGAGAAGAGCTCTGAAAATAATGAAACATTAACTTAACCCTGCTTTCACTTCTCCAGCAAAGCTGTGTGGGAGGACAGACATTGTTCGAGCACCGAACTGAAGAGGAAAGCAGAAAAAAACCCAACCACCAGAAACTAGAGATTGTAACTTCATTGAGGATTCATAAGGCATAACAGTACCAAGCAAAATTGTTGATAGTTGATGCTTCTGTAGCATTAAATTCATCTAGAAGACTGAAAGACATAACACTTTGCACTTTCTAGATAAAAGCACTATTGTAGTAATTTGGACGTAGAAGGGCTTTATTCTGCCAAAAATATCAGCACTAAATATCTGCTGCAGCACAGAAGCCCTGAAACACTACAAGACCCAGCTCTGAATCAGAGCAGCTGATTCATTCAGAAACAAGTGTGCTGTACTTCTCCCCTTGATCCTACTCACCACACCACTGCAGCCCACTGAGAACAAAGTAAGTTCTGCTGCTTGTATGGCAAATGAGATAAAACTACTTCTTTCAACAGCTTACAGAAAGGGTCACTTCTTACTGAGCTGCAGAACAGCTGTGAAGCTTCAGTGACAACACCTAGGAGTGCAATTGGGAGGGCAGGGTAGAAAAGGCTGGAAGAACAGGGCTTAGTTCTTGAGCACTATAGATATTTTGGTAGCTTGCTTATTATGATAATATGCATATTTAAAACATAACAAGAAAAACAAGACCCAAGAAGAGCAAGAGCTTACATCAAAGCCAAATACTCCATGCAGCTTGCTGCCAGGAGAGAAACAGAGATGGTACCTCATAGGTCTGAATCTTAACATATAATGGGCAAAATACAGAACAAGCTTTTTTACAGGACAAAGCTCGAATTTCTATCTTAAAGTTATTTTTTAAACAACGTTATAAAGAATTCTGATAAACATCTTAAAATACTTCTTGCTCCCACTCTGTACTTCACACAGAGCTATCAAAACCAAAGCCATACATACCAAGGTATGCCTGGTGTGCTGATTTTTATGAGTTTTAGCCTGATTTTTGAGTAACAGCAGCTGTGCACTTAAGTCTCTTCCTCTCTTCCCACTCTGCTTTCTACATGCCTCACTTGCAGAGCTGATATAGTGATAGCAACAAACCATCAGAGAATCTCTCCATGCCAGGAGTATCCCTTATATTAGGAGATTTTTATTTTTTGGTGCTTGTGAGATCTTCCACAGAATACAAAGCTCTGCACTGTTTTGTGAGATCTAAGAATAGGCCCTACCTGGGTTCTACCAGAATGGCTTGCCATTGAAAACCAAGACCCAACTGACCACCATCCAGCTCAGGCTGGAAGGTAATAAACTTTTTGTGTGTGTGTGTATATATATGCGCACATATGTATATGATCCATGAATGATTTCCATTTCAATCCATTTGTCAGTAACAAATAACTCAGAAATAATTTATTTAAAAAAAAAAAATCCAAGGGGAAGAAAAAAAAGGAAGGAGAGTAAAACCAAACTCCTAGGTCTTAGGCATTTCCCCTATCACAATATCTGTCTCAAATCTCTGTTATCTGGGAAAGGACCATCCTACCTGGAAGAAGGTTTGGGCAGAATTCAGAGCTGAGCACCATCTTCCTATGTGACTGAAATAGTATCTTTCACCCTCCCTTTTCCCAGTGACAGCTGTATCCTGGGGTACCACTAGGTTCTTTCCAAAACAAATGTGGCACACCTGCTATGATTTACTTTCACAGCTCATAGCTTAGAGTTACAGACAGAAAATACATACAACAAGAAAACATCTCCATTATATATTCCTGCATCCTGGAAGAGTTCCATCAGCTGTAAGGAGGATGCTGCAAATTGATTGAAAAGGTTGAAGCAGCATCCCCAAATAACTAGCCTCATATTATTTCTTTACAAATTTGGAGGATTGTCATTTGTTTTGGTGAGTTGTCCAGCCTCTGCATCAGGAAAAGTTTCCCTTTGCCCTAGGCAGAGGAAAAGGCTTCTGCAAGCGTGAATTAACCAACAGAGAATTGCAGGAAGGGTTTTTTTTTCCAAATTATCCTATAAAATCCCTGCAGTATATGTCACAGCTACACAAGAGAAGAGTCAGTAAAGCAGCTCTTGCATGTAACTTCCCTCAGCCCTGGCATGGGCTGTGTGTAGTGTGGGTGCTAGCACTGCTCCAGGATCTCACTCTGCAGAGCACCATCACAGATCCCCCAATCGCCCACTTGAGTCCTCACGCTGCCACGGAGGAGACATCTATATCTGAAAGGAGATCAGTCCTAATATGCCCAACCTGTAACAATTTCATTACAGAGAAACAAGCTTGGAAACTGCAGATAAAAGGCAGTTCTGAAGGTGCACAAGTCCATGGACCCGATGAGATCCATCCGCGTGTCCTGAGGGAACTGGCGGATGAAGTTGCCAAGCCACTGGCCATTGTATTTGAGAAATCGTGGCGGTCCGGTGAGGTCCCTGATGACTGGAAGAGAGGGAACATAACCCCCATTTTTAAAAAGGGGAACAAGGAAGACCCGGGCAACTACAGGCCAGTCAGCCTCACCTCTGTGCCTGGCAAGGTCATGGAGCAGATTCTCCTGGAAACCATGCTAAGGCACATGAAGAGCAAGGAGGTTGTTGATGACAGCCAACATGGCTTCACAAAGGGCAGATCGTGCCTGACCAATTTGGTGGCCTTCTATGACGGGGTGACAGCATCGGTGGACAAGGGACAGGCAACGGATATCATCTACCTGGACTTGTGCAAAGATTTTGACACTGTCCCGCACGACATCCTTCTCTCTAACCTGGAGAGGCATGGCTTTGATGGACGGACCACTGGGTGGATAAGGAATTGGCTGGATGGCCGCACTCAGAGAGTGGTGGTCAACGGCTCAATGTCCAAGTGGAGACTGGTCACCAATGGCGTCCCTCAGGGGTCCGTGCTGGGCCCGGCCCTGTTCAACATCTTTGTCGGCAACACAGACAGTGGGATAGAGTGCACCCTCAGCAAGTTCGCCGATGACACCAAGCTGTGTGGTGCCGTTGACACGCTGGAAAGGAGGGATGCCATCCAGAGGGACCTGGACAGGCTGGAGAGGTGGGCCCGTGCCAACCTCATGAAGTTCAACCAGGCCAAGTGCAAGGTCCTGCACCTGGGTCGTGGCAATCCCAGGCACAAATACAGACTGGGCGCAGAATGGATCGAGAGCAGCCCTGAGGAGAGGGACTTGGGAGTGATGGTGGACAAGAAACTCAACATGAGCCAGCAATGCGCCCTTGCGGCCCAGAAGGCCGACCGCATTCTGGGCTGCATCAAGAGGAGCGTGGCCAGCAGGTTGATGGAGGTGATTCTGCCCCTCTACTCTGCCCTGGTGAGACCCCACCTGGAGTACTGCGTCCAGTTCTGGAGCCCCCAACATAAGAAGGTCATGGACCAGTTGGAGAGGGTCCAGAGGAGGGCCACGAAGATGATCAGAGGGCTGGAGCACCTCTCCTATGAGGACAGGCTGAGAGAGTTGGGGCTGTTCAGCCTGGAGAAGAGGAGGCTCTGGGGAGACCTGATAGCGGTCTTCCAGTACATCATGGGGGCCTACAGGAAAGATGGGGACAGGCTGTTCAGTAGGGCCTGTTGTGATAGGATGAGGGGTAATGGTTTTAAAATAGAGGGAGGTAGATTTAGATTGGATATTAGGAAAAAATTTTTCACAATGCAAGTTGTAGACCACTGGCCCAGATTGCCCAGAGAGGTGGTGGATGCCCCATCCCTGGAAACGTTCAAGGCCAGGCTGGATGAGGCTCTGAGCAACCTGATCTAGTCAGGGATGTCCCTGCTCCTTGCAGGGGAGTTGGACTAGATGACCTTTGAAGGTCCCTTCCAACTCTAGCCATTCTATGATTCTATGATTCTATACTATCATGGTTTTAATTCATTTTAGAAGTAGTTACTTAGTAGTTATTATGTTTTACTTTTGTTTTCTGCATCTTATCACCTGTAGAATTTGGGGTAATTAAAAATGCAAAAACTAAGGCTAGCAAGTGCACAAGCCATTACTGTAGACCCTTACTCCTGACATTAAAAATACCTTTCTTGCCATCTGAGGAGATCAGGTATCACTGCTTAACAGTCTCTACACTGAAGCTTGGATGTGTCTGAGTATGGAGCTAATTTTCCACCATATCAGGGCAGTTCAGGGTATCACTAAACAGAAATGAGAGTTAGAGCATTTATAACCAATTCAATGGACTGTGTTGGTATCAGGTATCATTGGGATGCATTTATTTGGTTTTCTCCTTTGTATAAAGGGACCAAACCAGAGGTGTGAAAAAGTAATTCCTAGTTTCTGGAAGTATGAGATGGTTTAGTTCCGCTATGTCCATTTAATTATGAGTAAAGATTGTCTGTTCTCTCATGTACTCATAAAGACGCCTTATGTATGCTCGAAGAAAATGAATCTGCTTTATCTTGACACCTCTGATAAATTCTGGCGCTGTAGTAATCCTGTTTACTTGTTTTGCTTGCAAATGGTAAGATGTAAAGAACAGAATATTTATTACTAGTGTTGGTTAGGAATAGTTCCACAAAACTTTTTTTCTTGCCAAAAAAAATGTGTTAAGTCAACATAGAAACTTTTTTTTTGCAGGGGAACAGTTTTGATGCATTAATCAACACAAAAATGTTGAGAAAATTTCCCTTTTACCATTTGAAAACAAAAATAATCCTGAAGTTGAAATTACTTTTCCATTTTTATATTTATAAAGTAGCAGCAAAAAAAAAAGTCAATTAAATATTATCTAGAAATCAAAGATTTCACTATGCCAAAATTACCCAAATGGACCAAAATGTATTTCTTGTTGAGATTTTCAGTTTACATAGGCCTTTTGACATTTTTACACTTTCTGAGATTTCACACGGAAAAAAAAAAAGGACTCCTGAATAACAGTTGTGGGCTAGAAAAGCTGTTTTCCACCTAGCACTACTTACATTATTAGGCTATCAGTAAAAGAGGGAGAGACACCATGTTACTCTTTGGATTTAACAACTTCTTCTATCATGCTAAGATAAAAATGTGTGAACATCAACCACATGGAATACAAGTTCTTTGTTTTTCTTTTCCTAATGAACTGTGCAAAGAATGCAACATAATTATGCCTTCAAAAGAAACTACTACAGTACCAGAGATACTAAAAAAGCTCTATTCTTTGGCTGGCACCCATCTCTGCAAATGCTGTCACAACAGTCTCCAAACTGTCACTTCAGCAACTGCCCCTCATGGGAAAAACATATTTCTTCTAATGAGACAAAATTCTAACTCCATGTTTGAAGAGTATAATTTGATCTTTTCTCTAGAAACTCATTAACCACTTGAGCTTGATCATTAACATTTGCTTTCAAAATTCACTGAATTAACTACCAATTGTGTGAGTGAATCTTCTGCTTTGGTGTCATGATGCTTACGGCTGAGGTACCTGGGCATGCCACCAGGGGACGTGGTGTGGTCCATGTCCACCGAAGAAACTCCTCTGAAGGTCAGATACTGACTCACTGGATTACTTTGGGCAGGTTAACCCATTTTTCTTTCCTTTCTAAATCGATCTAGGATGGTCAGGCCATTAATTCTTTGAGGCAGGGACTTCTCCCCTTTCTCTTTCAATCCATGCTATGTTTAATAAAAGGACGTCGAGGTCATCAATGCAATAGTAACGGCTGGCAAGGAGGGAAGGTATCAGTACTCAGAGAACATGCTCCTGATCTTGTGTCTGGTAAAGTGAAGCTCTCAATATGAGAAAAAAATAATGTAAAAATCCATGCCTAGATAGAGCTTAATGTCAAGGTTACTCATGCTGGGGCCCCTTGAAGGCCCAGAGCAGCAAGAAACCTGCTAAAAGCCCTTGGTCTTCTGGGTTAAAACTGAACAATACTGATTCATCCATAGAAACCTTTCAAAGTAGTAGAAATCCATGATTTATTCAGTAACAAACAGGTTTTTCTACAGAGTGGCAAACACTGAATGCACAGACATACACTTCTGCTTGGCCTCAGTTACAAAATGTGGTGACAAAATCCAGGACACAGCTGGGTGATGCAAAGTACAGGAAACTCCTTTTTTTTTCAAATGTAGAAAGATACCATCAGGAAGCCATTTTCTCACAAAAGTTCTTAAATTTTATTTAAAAACCCCACAACAAATAAAAAAAAATCCCAAACAACTAACTACTGCTTTTGGTTTTAATTATGCGAGTACACGTGTTCAACCCTTCTCTTAAAAATAAACTGACCAAGGTTCTCTGGCGTTTTTTTTTTGTCTCATGAAGAC
The DNA here is from genome assembly GCA_009806455.1 of Tetrax tetrax. NCBI lineage: Eukaryota > Metazoa > Chordata > Aves > Otidiformes > Otididae > Tetrax > Tetrax tetrax. The sequence continues at coordinate 180,078 of WHYT01017179.1, read as the reverse complement.
CATTTCTCATAGAATCTATCAGTGAGTCCCTCCATGTTAAGGAGGGAGTCTTTTAAAATTGTCGAGCTGGTATTTTCTGCAGTGTTTTGGATATGCAGAAATGTGAAAAACTCCCCAGAAAATTGAAAGGCTCCAGCACCAGCTCTCTGATATTTGGATACTAACTTCCTTCACAGCAAAGGAAAGTAACAAGTTACTTTTTTGTTACCAGAGATGACACACTTAAGCAGCCTTAATGCCTTAAAAAAGTCTGTCATATAAAGGAGCTAGCTGAAACATAAACCTTTACAAGTTCCCAGTGTCATAAGATATTTTCAGATGAATAAAAGCATAAACTTATGCAACAACTTCTACATAAACTGTAATGTCAGTCTGCATGAGACTCAGGTGCTTTTGTTGTTTCTGGATTTGGTAAATTCAGGCGTAACAATTCCTGAAGTCCTTTGGCTTTTACAAACAGGTATGATTGACAGCCTCTAAATGCTCTGCTTTTCATAACAACTGTGATTGACAGTCCCTTGGTGTATAAGCCCAGTCAGCCTAACAATGTTATTGTTCTCTAATAATTACTCGATAATTTTTTTTAATGTGTTGCTGTCAGTTATGGTTCAACTAAGCAAGAGTCCTCAGAACTTCACAAAATTTTATTTAACTTGAATTGATTTGGGGCTGCCTTTCTATGAGCCTGATTCTGTGGCAGAGCTGGGATTGCAGACATTAGTGCCCCAGGTGCATTGGCTGTTGATCTACCTGTAATTGATGCTTTCCCTGGAAAACAGAACATATTAAAGTCCAAATATGTGACAATCTGTGTGTCATTTGGCATATAACACTCACACAGTGTTCGTACAAAAGAAAATGTTTCTTAACTTAATAGTCCCTGGAGCATATATAAATATAGCCAGTAGTTTGTACGCATCTAGGGCCAGCGCCTTGTGTAGGATGCATCTTTGTAGCTGAGCTCAGTTCAGCAGAGTTTATTACTTCCAAACTGCTCAAGATGGCAACTTGTTTAACTTCTGCTGAAAGCAATAATTGAGATTTTTCTCTCTTACAGAAAGATCATCCTCAAGAACACTCAGCCAGGGGATCGACTTGTATGAATCACTAGCAGAAAATCATGACCCAGTAGGGTTACTTTTCTGAGGTTTTTTCTGGTCCCTACAAACTAAAATTAACTACATTGTTTTCATATATAGTGGGTCAACCGTAGTACTGTATTCTAGAGAGTGACAATCCTAGTTAGAAAATGCTCAACACTTTTACCCTTGTACTAGGCATAAATCCAAGCTGGCATTCTTCTGATATTTAGAAGTGTACCTTTTTCATCTTGGTCTTGATTTTCAGACAGGATGGAAGCAGGCAGAGTGGAAAAATGAAAACCCACATTGTCTCAGATTTCCAGCTGAGGAAGACTCAAGAATCTCCTGGATTTTTGCACACTTATAAAATTGAACTTGGCAGAGCAGCTTGAATTTGAACAAAACGTAACTTCCACTTCAAAGCAGTATTGGGAATGAAACTTAGTCTAGGTGACTGGTTTGCCAATTACAAATCACAACAGATTTTTGGAAACTTTGTGAATGTTTTTTCTTGAGTGTGTTGGAAAAAAATGTGTGAAAACACACCTACCTTGCAAGAAAGGAAGAAAAAAAAAAGATATCTGCTGGAGGGCTATTAAAAGTATATTAATTATATTATATTATATTATATATTTAGTTACTCCAATCTCTTGAAGAAGAAAGCATGCTCAGCCTAGGTCGTTACAAATGTTTACAGTTCTGCACTGGGATGCTGAAAATAGTAAGTAGGTATCAGAAGAAGAAAGCTGAGTATCCTTCTGGGACTTTGCTTTTTGAAACCAGAACTGTGGACCAGGAGCACAGTTTTGTATTTAGAGACATATAGTCATACAATGGTTAGGGTTGGAAGGGACCTTCAAAGGCCATCCAGTCCAACCCCCCTGCAAGGACCAGGGACATCTCCAACCAGATCAGGTTGCTCAGAGCCCCGTCCACCCTGGCCTTGAATGCTTCCAGGGATGGGGCATCCACCACCTCTCTGGGCAACCTGTGCCAGTGTCCACCCATGCTGTGACCCCATCATAGAAGGCCACCAAATTGGTCAGGCACGATCTGCCCTTCGTGAAGCCATGTTGGCTGTCACCAACCACCTCCTTGCTCTCCATGTGCCTTAGCATGGTTTCCAGGAGAATCTGCTCCATGACCTTGCCAGGCACAGAGGTGAGGCTGACTGGCCTGTAGTTGCTGGGGTCTTCCTTGTTCTCCTTTTTAAAAATGGGAGTTATGTTCCCTCTCTTCCAGTCATCAGGGACCTCACCAGACCACCACAACTTCTCAAATACAATGGCCAGTGGCTTGGCAACTTCATCCGCCAGTTCCCTCAGGACCCACAGATGCATCTCATCGGGTACCATGGACTTGTGCACTTCCAGGTTCCTCAGATGTTCCCAAACCTGCTCTTCCAGTACAGTGGGTGGTTCTTCATCCTCCCAGTCCCTGCTTGTGCCTTCCACAGCTTGGGTGGTGAGACAAGAGCCCTTATCAGTGAAGACTGAGGCAAAAAAAGTCATTGAGCACCTCAGCCTTCTCCATGTCCCAGGTAACCAGGACAATTGTTTCCTTCCAGAGGAGACCTACATTCTCCTTGGATTTTCTCTTGTCCCCTACATGCCTATAGAAGCCTTTCTTGTTGTTTTTGACATCCCTGGCCAGATACAATTCTGTCAGGGCTTTAGCCTGCCTCACCTGATCCCTGGCCACTCTCACAGCCTCTCTGTAATCCTCCCAGGCTACCTGTCCCTGCTGCCACCCTCCATAGGCTTTCCTCTTCACTTTCAGTTGGTCCAGTAGCTCCTTGTTCATCCATGCAGGCCTCCTGGCCTTTTTGCCCGACTTCCTCTTCATTGGGATGCATCGCTGCTGAGCTTGGAGGTTGTGCTCCTTGAATATGGACCAACTGTCCTGGACCCCTCTTCCCTCCAGGGCCTCCTCCCATGGCACTTTGCCCATCGGGTCCCTGAAAAGGCCAAAGTCTGCCCTCCTGAAGTCTAGGGCAGAGAGCTTGCTGTGTAGTTTCCTCACTGTCCCGTGGATCTTGAACTCCACTGTGTTGTGGTCACTGCAGCCAAGGCTGTCCTTCAGTTTCATGTCCCCCACCAGCCCCTCGCTGTTGGTGAGCACAAGGTCGAGCATGGCACCCCTCCTTGTCGGCTCCTCTAGCGCCTGCAGGAGGAAGTTATCGTCCACGCATTCCAGGAACCTCCTGGACTGCCTGTGCCCTGCCGTGTTGTCTCTCCAACAGATGTCAGGGTGGTTGAAGTCCCCCATGAGGACCAGGGCTTGTGACCTTTTTGGTTTCCTTTTCAAGATCTGGTCAAAAGTTTTGCCTCTGTACCAATGTACACACTATGCATCGCTATAGATCCAGAGGGATTTGCATACATCATATGGGAATATAAAGTTTTTTGTTCATATTTATTCCGAATGAAAGCAAGTACAAAATGCACAGATTGTACAGCCAAATGGACTAATTCTGCTCTTAAGCATTTGTTCACACAAATTTAGGGGCTACGTTGGGGCCAATTGAACAGTTGGGCCTTTATTCTTTGCTAATTTGCTTCCCAGTACTTCTGAATTTTGCCAACCTATTTATAGAACTGGCCATTTCAATAATGTATTATCTATGGCCCTGACCCCGAACTTTAGTTATCCACAGAGCTAGTTCCGTTATTGAGTATTTTCCCCATACTGTAAATACACCAGACATTTTCTAAAGGTTGGTTTCGGGTTGATAAATTGTATACAGAATGATAGTGAGGTAATGAATCATTGCAATGACAGTGCATTGTGTCACTACAGATTGAGGAAACTACTCATTGCATACTAAACACAAAGCAGAAAGCAGAGGACAAAAGATTCAACCATCTGTAACTTACGCAAACACCATGAGCAAGAGCTAAAAATAGCTTCTCACAGATCTTAAGTCAATGGTACCTGACTCCTTTTTTCAAGGACTTCCAGGATGCCTTAGTGAGTTCTCAGCCCATCATCCTGCAATGCTTCACCTCCAGTTTGGGCTCAGAGACTCCTGTAATCCAGTGCAACAATCTCGGCATGTCCAAAATCTGTTTTGGCACCTAAAGCTCTATTCATAGAATCATAGAATCATACAATGGCTAGAGTTGGAAGGGACCTTCAAAGGTCATCTAGTCCTAGTGCAAGAAGCAGGGACATCCCTGACTAGATCAGGTTGCTCAGAGCCTCATCCAGCCTGGCCTTGAACGTTTCCAGGGATGGGGCATCCACCACCTCTCTGGGCAACCTGTTCCAGTGCTCTACAACTCGCATTGTAAAAAATTTTTTCCTAATATCTAATCTAAACCTTCCACCTTCTAATTTAAACCCATTACCCCTTGTCCTATCACAACAGGCCCTACTGAACAGCCTCTCCCCATCTTTCCTGTAGGCCCCCTTGAGGTATTGGAAGACCGCTATCAGGTCTCCCCGGAGCCTCCTCTTCTCCAGGCTGAACAGCCCCAACTCTCTCAGCCTGTCCTCGTAGGAGAGGTGCTCCAGCCCTCTGATCATCTTTGTGGCCCTCCTCTGGACCCTATCCAACTGGTCCATGTCCTTCTTATGTTGGGGACTCCAGAACTCCATTCTTCCACATGCAGACCATCTCTGGTTGCTCATCAAAACATGTCACAGAATGGAATAACCACTGTACAGGTAAACCTTTTTTTGGGGCACAGAGAGGGCAGGGATGACCCATGCTTAATACCTATGCACCTACTGCACCACCAGCAGCAAGAAAGAAGCTTCCGAACAGATGAGTGCAATGTGCTTCTCTGCTATCTAAGGCACAGCAATGTGTGGGAATCAAGCACTGAAAAAACAACATTTTCAAACTGTCAGAGATGCTGGTTTACAGAGAATAACATTCACTTGTGGATCCAGAACTTTTAAAAAATCTTTAAAGCAACTAGATTCCTTCTGGTGCTTCATACAAGGTTCCCAGACATTTCCCTAGCACTGACCGACCCCTACCAGGTACCTTGGTTCGTGGATCCTGTCATTCCTACACTTCACAGATGCATGCTTAGTCTTGGGGCAATTCTGTGGCACAGAACAGTAAGATGAAGTAAGTATTTAATGTATTTTTAGGATTAAAAATGATGACCAGAAGCCACATCAACAGCCAGTTCTTCACAGACTGTCCGCAAACAAGCTGAAGAAAATCCTGCACATGGAAGTAGTGTTAGCACCATCTAACAACTCATATCAAACAGCTAAAGAACTGCTGTGTATCTTGTACTATATACATCAGACTAAGACAAATTAATGCTAGGTTTTGAGAATTCTTCTCTGCAGTGGGTGGCATAAGCTCTTCCTTCAGCTTTTGCTGTGTTTCAGTTCATTTGCCTCATCCTGCTCCCATCAGTTCTACCCTGCAATCACATAAACCCCAGATGAAACTCCAGAGAATAATCAATGAGATAAATTTATTATTTCTTACTTGATACAAGTTATTGATTCATCCAAGTTTATTCAATATGTTCATGGTCTTCATCGGAGTTTTGATGACCCTCACTTTCACTTCAGTTTTATAACAACAGAGAAATCTTTAGCACTGTCTTATATTTAATTGTGGGAAAAAATGAGTACTGTCAGTTAAGGCAATCTTAAATCTTGACTAAAATACACTTCCAGCATCCTCTTCCTGTTCACGTTTCCTTACAATCACATTCTAAAACTAGATGCTAATGAATCAGAATTTATCTAATTTCCAATTTCACTAATTATTTATCAGATCACCTACATCAGTTTCATTTAGAATTACAGGCTTAGTTACATAAGATGGATTTTTCTCCCTATTAAAAATGTTAAGCTGCCTAAAAGTAACTAATATACTAAATTTTATTCTCTGTTAAAGGTCCAAATATATTATTATTAGTGATCTTAAATTGCCAAGAACATGCTTAATTCTAGACATATCCTTTTAATTCACAATTAATTAAACAAGAATGGAAAAGGCAAATTGTGTTACTGAGTATAATAGACCCTGCAAAATCACACTAAAGCATTTTTACATTCCAGACACAACATTAAAACAGTTTGGTTTTGTATCTTCAAAAATGCTATGAAATATGAACACACTAATCTTGTCAACAAATGAGACAAAAAGTAAGGTGCTGAAAGATGCATGGACCTTCAGCTGCCAGAGGTTAGCTCCAGAGATGGGAATGTTGCAGGTATCAGTGTTGGCATCAGAGCCCGGCAGGTGGGACACTGCTCCACCTGGTCACACCAGCTCTGGGAAGGGGCCAGCTCTGTTGCTTATTGCACACGCTCCCTTAATTAGATCCTGAGAACCTTAAAACATTGGATTTTTAAAAAATATGTTTGTAGTACTGAAAGAAAATTATCTTCCCCTGTAACAAATAATATGGGACATCCGCTCTTTACAGGTGTCCTCCCAGGCTGAAAACCACATCTAAGCATTTCCCCAAATGACTCCTGCTGTATTCATCACCTGCCCTTACATTTTCCAATCTTCCACACATGGGAAATAACCATAATAACATCTTCTGATACCATGTCTTTGAAGCAACATCCCTTACAGGTTTCCTAAATTTGAGGCAGCACTGCCAGAGAATGAGTGGGCACGGTGTGCAACTGGCGAGCGAAGAGGGAGCAGCTCGTGCTGTTAGTTTGGGAGTTTCCAGCTTTGCTCCCTGCTGTGCATCACTCTTACTCAAGCATGATTTCTTCCCAAGGCAAAATCACACCACTTGCTCTTTGCAGATTAGCACTTAACTGTTCTATCCATATTTTTCTGCTTCAGTTCACCAGGCAAAGTCAAGTACTTTGGGTGTTTCAGTCACCCTAAATCCTATCATTATTAACAACAGAAGCACACTGCTGGTTTTTTTTTTGTTTTGTGGCCTGTTTTTCTAGCCTGACGATTTGGGGCATTTCAGCAAAGTGGAAGAGAATGGAGCAATGACATTATTTTTGTCCCATTTTCAGGCAGAATGGCAGAAAGCCAGTTTTCAGAGTTCTTCTGAGAAGCCAGCTGATTCATGCTTATCTCAAGTCCCAGCATCCTTGTGAGAAGCTGTCAGAGGGCAGCCAAAATACTGCAATTGCTTCACCTACTGCCAAACACTGAGATAAAAGGCCACTCTGTTTCAACCATAAACAAAAACCAGGGAACTGTCACAGAGCCAACAGCCTTCCCTGAAATTCAGATTGCACCCAGAAGTTCACCAATCAGTTAGTCATTGCTGTAAATCAACATGACTAATCAGCTCATCTCTGCATCTTAATGAAACACTGATGCTTTTCCACCAGCCTCAGGACCTATGGGTTGGTTTGACCCAAGGCAGCACTGGGGAACTGCACAGTGGGGTGCAGAGTCATGTTGATGGAGCCTCCCCACACACACTCAGCAAGTCTTGCTTTAAGTCAGGCTTGAAGGTGTCCTGTGGCTAATACTGCCAACCGTCCACTTACGTACCTCGCCAGTGGTAGGAAGCATGCAAGGCTGCCAAAACAGGAGAGGAAGAAGGAACAAAATGGAGAATACCACAGGCTGGGTTTCTTTTGGTTTTGGAGTCTTAGAAACCAGCTTATGTCAGATACAGAGAGAAAAGGGACTATAATTCAAATATATTCTTTCTTTAGGTGAACTAATTCACTTGACCATATTTCAAAGCATCCTTAAAACACCAATATACTCGTATATCTTCACAGGAAAAATTCTACAGAAAGACTGACAGCTAATTTAGCAGGACTCCTTCATCACAAGTGCTTACACACCAACTCAATTATCCACGAACTCTCGGACAGCCTTTCAGTCATGCAATGTCTGTACAACACTGGTAAACACACTTATGTTCAATTTACAAGTAGATAAATCAAGATGTACTATCTTGGAAATAAAATCTGAGAGAAGCAGTAGAGCAAACAACATACCCTAGCTGGGTTCATCCCTGGTTTCTCACTACAGAAAGCCTGGACTGTGCACACTCAAAGTTTTCAAGCTTTTTACTCAGCCATGAGAGCAATGTACACCCTTCTATATAAACTGTAACTCTGATAACCACTCTGCTTGGCAGACTAGCAGCAGTAACAGAAAGGCAGAAAACAGAAGGAGACAATAAAATTAAGATAGTCAGGAATGTATTTCACAGAACTTTCACGCTTCAATGCTTTTCCATCAGATACCTGAGGGAAAGCATGACTTTGGGCATGTTTTGGACTGGCTCTTCATCATACCTGAAATTCATCACTTGGAAGTAAGCTATATCAGTTCACCAGCCCAGCTTTTTTTTTTTTTTTTCCTTTATTTTTTTTTTCCCCAAGCTGGGATATTCACTGTCTAATTAGTGAGTTGAATTAGTTCACTAATGGGTTCAGTGAGGGCAAGAACTAATGCAAGAGAAATGCTGGCAACATACAGCCCTGCGTGAAGGCAGGGTGGGGAAACCTGAGCAGGACCAGTCCTTTAATGAGCAGTTACATGGTCAGCAGTTACTTGAACAGAGAGGCTCAACTCATATCATGTAACTTCAATGTAACTTGGATATTATTGCTGTCCTATTCAGACAACGTGGAAAGCTATTCTCTACAGCTGCCTGGCACAGCCTAAGCTAGGTGCCTGGATTTCAGTAGCATGAATGTCTGAAAACCACATGATGGCTCATGGACCATTTCTATTATGATTTTAAAGCAATCATAATGTCTGAGATAGTTTCTTCAATGCTCATAACTGAATTCAAATTAAAAGCAACAACCAAGAGACACAAGCCTAAGCATCTCTGCCTGAGGCAGAAGAATTGATATATTAACTAAAGGATAAGGTGGAACACATTGTACCTCAGGAAATGCATTTGCTCCAAAGCACATTAAGACTGTCAACAATTTGGCTTGGATGTTTACAGCATAGTACACAAACCAAAATCATTACTGTGCCACAGTATGCAATAAAACTGGGCTTTAACACTGACAGTAATGCTACAGAGAGGAAAGGTACATGGCCAGCACCTAAAATAAAAGAGTTCCTGACCTGGAATTGCAAGGGATTAAGTGTTATAGTTTATGTGATGCAAAAAGGTCAGATTAGTTCACAAAGTTTCTTCTGGCATGAGAAAGTACTATTTGATCCTGCTGCTTATCATCTATTACCACGGTTCTTCGTTTCTCTGTCACCTATGTACACACACAACATGCATGTGACAATGCTGTCCTCATTGACCCTCTGTCCACCATGGGGAGTCCTTTGACCGACAGAGCCAGAATGTCCTGCAGAGTTCCATGTGAACAGCTTAAGGCACAGAACTTGGATATGGACTACAGCAATGCTGTAAAGGCAGCTCAAGGCTTTGGCAATCAAAATAAATCTTGTACTACAAATTGAGGCTTGGCTACGTCTTTTAGTTAACCAAAACATCTATAGTTAAACAACTATTTAGTATTCCAGGACAAAACTTTCATGTTCTATTTAAAGCAACATCAAAGCAAGAACAAATCATGGCCTAAACAGTGCATTTTCTATGCTGGAGAAAAAAAAAAAATGCTGCTCAATGGCATAGAATAGTACTAAATTAGAGGTAAGAGGTGCATTCAAAATGTATTTATATATGCAAATGTGACATCATCCATAGTTAAAACAGCCACAACTTATATTAAGTTAATGACACCAGTATACTACTGACTGCTCAAAGAACACATTTCTCTCTCTAGGAAATTCAATAAATAAGTATTGATCTCAAAGTTTTTATATTTTCCCGTGAAAATATAGCAGTAGCCAAAAATTAAATTTTAGATTAATTAGAAAAGCAATTAAACAAAACAATGAGAGAACAAAAAAGTCCATTTGAGGCTATTAAACAGGATAACACCAGATCTGGCTTAGGAAATCCTTAAGCAGAAATTAATTAAGCCTGGGAGATTACAGGGGTGAGGACTGTGTGCTTGCCCTTGGCCTGCACTCCACCCTAGGCAGTATTTTCTGGTCACTGTTGGAAACAGGATACTGGGCTGGATGGACCTTTGGACTGACCCAGTAGAGACACTAGAATGCCAAGAGCTCACTCTTGGCAACTCAGGATTATGCTGCTTTAATATGCAAACAGCCAGATTTGGTTCTTGTACACAGAGTCTAATGAAGTCAAGGGAAAATGCATGTCTGCTTCTACTCACCACAGCTGAGAACAGAAGCACACTTTGGACATATAAATGACATCATCTTTTTGCTACTGTATCCAACCTATTATGCTAAAAACTTCACCAATAGAAATCAGTACAAGCAGCGCATGACAGGTTTTTGGGGGTAAGAGGGGTGGGGTTATTGTTTTAAAGAAACTAAACTCATGGAAGTCAAAACAAATCAGAGCCCTCAATTATAAAAATAATTTCCCTCCCTACCCCAGTCCAAATATTTTGGTCTCCTGGTAAGAGGAAAAAGTCCACATTCTCAGTCTGAATGTAACAAAGGATGCTCAGAGACCAGAAGATGAAGCTCACACTATATTGGCAATCTGTCACGACCAGTGCCCTGGGAAACCACTCAGTCTGTTCTCTACCAGGTTTGACTTCCTCACCAAGAGCTGGAATCAGGAGAGCAATCCATACTGCTGGGTGTGATGTTTTTCACTGCTCTACAGTTCAACTCCTTGGAAGCTTATCCTCCCTATGGCTTACTGCTTTAGCGACCTTGGAAAACACAGATAGAGATAATAGAAGCAGAATACTAAAAGGATTATTGCTTTTATTTTACTATTGGGAAGTTGATTAAAAGCACATATCCTTTCACACACTACTCAGGGCATTAGTGCTCTCAGCTCTCTTCTTACAAAAGGGCACTGGACAGGATATTAAACACAGCCTTAAGTATTGAGCACTCTTCACTTCCAGCACATTTCCACATGGCAAATGTTATAAGAAGTTGTCTGCCTCTAGCCCAGGAGTCCCTTTTTACTAAAACATAACTTTAACAACATAGATGTTTATAAGAAAATCTCACCAACCTGCCAAAGAGCCAAAGAATGGTGGTGGGTGATGGACAGTTGCATAAGCCAGATGTCTTGTTTGTGATTGTCCCTATGAGCCACTCCACCAGGCCCCAGTGAAGACATGCATAAACTGGCTCGGTCCCCTCAACATTTTCCTACTGAGCAGCAATACGAAGCCAAAATAACTGTGTGAGAACCACCGGAGATATCACCTCATATATTCACAATGCCAAACTAAGGACGTTTTACAAGGTCTGAAGATAGGGTCTTTAGTATTTTCCCATGATAATAGCAAGCTGCTTTCTAATGCCATACCTTATGTAGCTACCAGCTGCTTCAGAATGAGGTATAATCTCCTAATATCTCCTCCTACCATGTGGAGATGGCAAGGCATGAACCCTGATGACACTCAGTGTAAAACAGATTCTCCCAAACACAGAAAGAGGTCAGACAGGGAAAACAGAACAGTCACTAGGTTATACAAATTAGCAGCTACAATATCAATGCATTTAAGAACAAGTTGCAGTGACCATCTCCCTAACCACCTAACACTCTTACTGCGTAGTCACACATCTCCTTTAATATAGTAGTTTTTATTTCATACCTGTTTTGGGTAACAGTGCATATGCTGGAACATCAGGACAATATGGTGTTTAATTGATGATAAGAGCAGATTGCCAAATGGACACAAGTAACTCACAGCAGCTGAAGCTATTTTCTCTGATGCCGTCTACTCTCAATATATCACTGCTTTTATGGCAGAATCCCCCACAAGGTTACAGAGCACCATGAGTCAGCATCATCACTCACAATAAAACCGCGTGAGGGTCAGCTGTTCTCCTGCTGTTATAGGCCCGAAGAAGTGAAGGAGTCCTGCTTGCTGACAGTCGTTACACAACAGAGATAACCCATCTTTCTGCAGTCATTTGTGGGTGTCAGAAGAAGCTAAGAATAAACCAGGAAAAGCCTCCAGAAAGGTCTGCTAAGAAGTGAGCTGAAAGAAATATCTCTTAAGATACAGTGTGCAACCTCTACTAGATGACTCCAGGTCATAATCAAATATTGCAGTTAAAATTACTGATTAAGCTATCCAGGAAGTGTTAAAACAAGCAGAGGAAACTAGAAGTTAGGAACAACAGTTACATCTCTGTTCGTATAGGATACACTGGAGTTGCTAAGCTTAAGAAAATAGGTAGGTGCCCTCTCCTGTTCATTATAGGGAGTTATGAAGCTAATTGCAGCATTTGAAATTCTGCTTATCCACAAGCTGGATAAATTAGGATTTATTTCTTTTATTTAACAGCTTATCTCAAAAGAGCTACAAAAATATGCAAGCATATCCAGCAGAGAAAGGTCAGCATTGACCCTCGTTCAGAAGGAGAGCAGGTCTATAAAAAGAAAGTAGCTAATTAGGACATAATCGGGCACTCCTAGTCAGAAAGATACTAGGGAGAAAAGGAAGGAGAGAGGAAACATGACTGTTTAAGGATGACCGGTCTCCCCAGGAGAAGCTGGAGCAAATCCTCTGCTGTTGTGAATGAGATGCATTTCATGTCCTTGTTTGCAAACTGAGGAAGCATGCTATGATCAGACTTTGGAAATTAAAAAATAAACCAGTTTTTCTGCCAGCTTTAAGCTTCTTGTTTTCCTTGTTAATAAGATCAAGAAATATCCTTGTAAGAGAAAGCTCTATAATTTTGTAAACTTAGGAAAGTTTGTAAAAAACAGAATTACTGATTATCTCCTAAATTAATGCTGAAGCTTTGGGGCAGTCTAGCAGCTAAATTAGTACTGAAATCATACAGGAGTCAAAAAGAACTGTTAACTCTTCTGAGGTATGCAAAGTAAGCTTGCTATCAAGGTCTTAAGGATAAACACAATAGTGGTGGGTTTGGTCTCACTTACTCTAAGCACAATGGATTTGCAGCAATACGAAACCTGAGAGAAAAAGATTAGAAGCAAGCTCAAGTAACACAGGGTCATATCAGATGAAAAGCTGACCTTCACTTTGTTGCACCTGAATTTTTGCCAAAGGAAACATTTGCAATGCCTTTCAAAAGAAAATGTAACATGTAATCTAACTCATATGCTCTCCCAAATCAAAGGTCAATAATATTAATTGTACCTTTTTACATTGTCCCCCAAAAACCTGAATGTATTTGATCTATTGAAATGTCTAATATCGGCTAGAATCAAGAACAGCAAAAGCCTCATTTGGATGAAAATGTCTCTTCTGGAAGTCACCAGATATTGGTTTCTTGCAATACTGTCAAAATATCTATAGGTAGAAGAAGCTTTTAATTCAATGCAGCAGTAAAGAGTTTCAATGCAATTTACTTCCAGGGGAAAGAAAAACCAAGCAAACCTCTGCTCAACATAAAAAGCAACAGTCTTTTTAATGGAGGAGAAAGACTCTTCCTCATCTCTCTTTTCAAAGAAATAAAGCTCTGTAAATGCTAAGCACATTAGTAATCTGAACCTTCTCAATGCTCTGATTAACCTGGCCTCACTATTTGTAGGGAGCTGGAACAAAGAAAGGGTGCAAAACAAACCTGAAACTTAGTAGCCCACTTCCAGGCATTGCTGTTGGTACCAAAAAACAGCACTGGTAAATATTTATCTCATCTGCTTTCACAGTGGACAAGCAACAGCTATTCCACAGTCCATAAACTCTTAAAAAGACAAGAGAGAGAAACTACCCATCTGCTTCTGAGCACAGACACAAATCAAGGGAGAGTACTGAGGTCTGACTGCATGTTTCAGGCATCACATACTGAGCCAGGTACAAGTCAGAAGGATGTGATTTCTCTGGTAATGGGTTTATCATATCCAAGATGTACTCTTTGGCAAAGCAGAGCACTGCTTAGATTCCCTCGAGACTTAAACCTAGACTTTTCATGATTGGAAGTCAGGACCTGTACTTTCTTTTTTTTCTGCTCCACCCTCATAACATGGCTGATTCTACATACTTGATGATAAAAAAGAAACTGGCAAACCTGTGGGTATTATACAGGGGAAAAGGAAAAGGGATTAGTATTTCCAGCTTTCTTCTCTTCCCTAGAAACACCGGTTTCCTACTACCATTCATTGGCAGAACACAGGAAACTTCATATAATGAAGCAACTAATGATGGGTCAACAATATGTGTAGCCTGAGAATAGGATGGGAACAGGGAAGGAACCTCAGCTCAATCTCATAAGCATCAGAAGTAGGTTGTGTAGACAAACAAGCCATAAATACTATGTTTTGCTTAGTTTTTCCTTGCGTTAATCCATACTGCTGCCAAGAAAAGAAAACTTCAAGTGTCCATTGTTTCCCCTTGGGTTTAATGAATGACTTGCATACCAGCAAAAAAATTTCAGCATCACTCTACTGAAGCACAAGGACTGGACCCATTGTTCACAGGTTTTTGTTCCTGCTCTGGATACTTCCAAAACTGTGATGCTGCAAGAAGTTTCCTCAACCAATTTCCTTACAGATATTCAGCTGTTTCTTTAGAAAAGTCCAAGACTATATATATATTTTGAATTTAATTTTTTTCTTTTTTTTTTACAACAGACCTGAGGACCACTACCTAGAAGTGGTCAGAAGACACTACGGTTCGTCCATATTAGCCAGGACTATCTAAGGCTTTGGTACTTAATTTTAACTCTCAAGTTTTTGAAAGGTGAGCCTCAAACTTGCTGCTGCATGGTTCACTCTGTACAGAAAGTAATCATACAATAAAGAATAATCCGCAAAGAGATACCTATAGAGTTTTAACATTAACAAAAAAAAAAAAGCTGGCGCCAGTTTTGTTAGCCATCATGTTCTAAGAAAATCTGCTGCAAACAATAAGAGCAAAGTCACTGCCCTGCATAGTTTGGACTAGGTTCACAACCTGCTCAGACTTGGCTTTAGAGAATATCAGGAATAGGACATGAGCTGTTATGATGAACATGGTTTGAATTCAAGGAAATTTACTTCTTTTTTTTTCCCCAAAAATTATCATCCTACATCTGTATTTGAATCCACAAATGGGTCCTGATAGAATAACATGTTGATTAAGTCATCAAACAAAACGTGCTCTGGCACTGATAACAGCAAGGCAGCAGCTGTTTCTAAGAGCAATTGTATGTGAAAAAGCTGCCAAGCTTCAAGTTAACATTTAGCTACCTGACCAGGTTATCTTTTTCAGTAGCAGGAAACACAGAGTCAGCAGGAATATTTCTACTCGATGTACACAGAAGGAAAGGAACCTCTGTTTTTCAATTCATTATTTAATATACTTGATGCAACCCTTATGTTCACAATCTGTAGCTACACTGCGAAACATAAGTGATCCAAAACCTCCAAGGACCTTAATCGTTACAGAACATGCAGGAGGAGCTTGTTGACAATGGCAGCAGTAATTTAAATCTGCTGGCACTTTCAGAGACAAACAGCTCTGTATAAAATCCAGCTGGAGGTGGCTTCCCTGCCTCTTGGTCTCTGAACACTGATGTCAGGACATCCTAACCTACATGCACTGGGTGATGTAGATAAATCCTGTAGATGATCACATGGAGCACATCAGTGGGTTAGGAGGGCATTTTCTCTCCTTAGAGAAGCATGAAGCAGTTCTACTGCAGCCATCACAGGGAAAAATGCTCTCCCAGAAACAACCTGTGTGGTTCTTCACAGCATTTTTACTGCTAGACAGCAATCATGGATTTTTCATGGAAATAGGTAAACTCTCCAAGATTACAAATCTGCACTATCAAAATCTACAAGCAATAATGTGTTAGTGCTGTTAAAGCTTTTTTTTTTTTTTTGTTTCTCCACCAGAAAGTTATTTTCTCATGAATTAATAGATAAATTCTAACAAATTGTTCCCACCCCCGCCAGGAGAGGAAAAGCAAATGTTTTCCTTGAGCAGAACTTGCATAACAGCCTCCACATCCTCTTAAACATTTCTGGAATAAACATATTTTTAAAGTTTGTTCTTCAATGGACTTGTCCAAGTACTAGGAATCTCTTAAAGAACAAGAAAGGAGTCTGCCTTTTGAAACACTCACTTGTCACCTCTGCTGCCAATGCCAGTCCATTCATCGCCGATTCTTGTCCTACCTGTTCTTCAGAAGTTTCTCTCAGAGTAAACTCTGACCACTTGGATCTACTGCTCCCCAAATCTCTACAGAATCAGGGACTTATTGACAAAACTAGCAACCACACAGACAGCTGGGGCAAAAACCTACCTCTACCTGCATCAGAGGAGGATGTGCTGTAGCAATCTGAGACTTCATAAGTCTCCAGTGAGAACCCCCTGGGGTCTTGTCCTTGTGTGCAGACCTCTGTCTCCCTGCTACCTGCTACAGTGTTGCTCAAAACATCCTCCAAGATTGGTACCTACCAGGTTTTTAGTCTGAAAACTTCAAAACACTTTTCTGGATTTTAAGGGGCAAAGATAGTACATTAAAAATCAAGATG
Source organism: Tetrax tetrax (assembly GCA_009806455.1). Classification (NCBI taxonomy): domain Eukaryota; kingdom Metazoa; phylum Chordata; class Aves; order Otidiformes; family Otididae; genus Tetrax; species Tetrax tetrax. Next base: position 163,589 of record WHYT01017179.1, on the reverse strand, counting down.
CTTAAAGACAAGACTATGAAAAGGAAATAAACCATCTTTGCTATAGTTTTTTAGATTAAGTCTACAGGAGCTTTTATGAAGCTAGTGAAAATATTCTAGATTAACCTTTAGAGCTCATCAATTTAAAATTGTTTTCTTTCTATTCCCTCATCACTAATATTGCTCAAAAAACAATGCTGAAAGTAGTTGCCAGCAGTGTAATCCAGCCTGTGAAAGGCACTGAAAAGTCTTCTGTGACTACAAGTAACAGCACAGCTCCTCAAGGCACATCACTTCTGCTCCTTGTGGTATTTTTCCATGTTTTTAATTTAAATAGGCAGTAACCTTTATCACATGAAACCAAGATGGCAAAACATCTGATCTTGGTGGCAAGATTTGATATGTGTGCTGGTCCTCGACTGCCTTGCTGTGAACAACAGGAAAAAGTGGTGCCTTGAGATTCCCCAAATTTGAAACCGGAGAACCCATCTTACTTGTCTCCCTGCTCCCAGCTGCAAGGGAAGCTTTCCCCTACATAATTTTTTTTCCCACATAGTAGTCCACAACGACTGAGTCAGGTGAATAAACCCCTGCAAAAGTTTGCCCTAAATAACATGTAACTGTTGCTGGACAGCAGCAAGCATCTCACCAGCACAGCTACAGGAACTCGATCCTTAACCTAATACTTATGCTTATTACAAACAACTGATAATCGAAAGAAAAGCAAAGCTAAAAAACTACACAGCCAAAACTGGGATTAACATTGCAAATGTAGACCAGCCTAGCCTTCACTTTGCTTTTGTGCAGTATGTCACCCCAGATTTTATGCTTGCCAATAAACTTTTCAAAATAGAAAAAAATATTGTTTGTGTTTGTGCAATATCCAGCACCACAGGACCTTGCTAGCTGGAAGGTACAGAAACTGTACTGTTAAATGTGTGTTCAAGAACACAAATAAGTATTTTTTCATTTGCAATAAGAATGAGGAAAAACTACAAGATAAGTGCCTGAAGTTCGAGGTTAAATTTCTAAGAGTCACTATACATATCTAATTAGCAGAATGCAGAGAAACACTGATTCACTGATACTTTATGAGACAGTGAAAAACTTCTGTGTTTGGGTGAGATTACCTAACATCAGCACATTTGGAGGGCAGAGTAGGAGACCAGTTCCTTCTCATAGACACTGGTGTGTTCCCAGCACATGCTGCTGATTGCTCAGGCTGGCAGGCAGGAGCCTGCAGACAAACACTTCTCTGCCCCTTCATCCCCTTCCTACAGGAGAGCAGATATGTGGGTCTTTCCCTGCTCCAGAGGGAGGATGTACGGAGCTGGGAAGGCAACACGTGCTGCCCTGCCAGCAGTGCAGCAGCAATATCTTCCTCACTTTTCAATGGTTTTAGTTGCATCAATGTGCAGGGAAATTGTCAGAAAAACGTCTCTGCTCAATGTCCAGCTCTGCAGTGTCAATCTCAAATTGCAAAGCACTTCTAATGCAGGATCATGGAAGAGAATGCAAAAACAGTTCAATCCTGTAGCTGCAGGGAAGAAGAAATTCTGGCAATAACAGAAAGGTATCATCAGTATTATTATGATAAAATGTAATCACCACATTGGCAATTTTTCTAAATGGGTTGGCTTAGAGACAGGTCTCTTGCACTGATTACTAAAATATTTTTAAAAAATATTTTAAAGTGGCTCTGTTTTCCAGATGAATAGCCTAAAGTCACTTTGTTTAGAGCTTTAGTCCCCTGATATTCACTTTGGACAGTAAAAAATGAGACAGATGAACACTAAACTGTTTTTGTATGAATCCAGCAGTGGTTTGGCTAATGAGAACATTTTAGGTAAAGTACCTTTCAATTTAAAATTTTAACTAACGGGGTAGTTAAAAGTTACAAGAAGTTAGAAGCAGTATTTGCTAGTAAAACATTTTAAACCAAGACAACCTTCCTAAAGAGAGTCTTGAGTTCACCTCATCTCACCTTGTCTGGCAGAGCTGCCTTGCCAGGCAAATTAAGGGCAGTGGGTTGGCACTGGCAATTTCCCAATCCAGCCAACCCAGCCAACTGGACTGCCCTCTCCCTCTCACCTGCCCCCAAGAAGCAACATTTTAAAAATCTGAACATACAGTAATACATTTGCGCAACATTTACTGACCAACACTTTTTTCTCTTGAAAGAGAGCACCTGTGCTCAGGGAGGGAAGTTCTTTGCAGCTACCTGCACATCTGGTGTGTGGTGCCACAGTGCTGCTGGCAAGGACCAAAGCAGGGAGAGGCCGTCAGGGATCCAAGCGAGTATCTCACTCTCATGTGGTACCATCTAGATGCAGGTTTCCATCAGTCTTTACTAATGTGGAAAAGGTCCCAGGCAGCACAGCAGGAAACAGCAAAGTTCAGCCCCTCTGGTAGCTGCTCCAAAGAGGATTTGAGGCCAGTGTATGGTGACAAGCTAGGAAAGTTTGCTCCACCTGTGACTCGGGGTCTTGTTAGCATGCCCTCAGTGGGCTCTTTTCAAAGCACTCTGCACTTGTGGATGGCACTGAGCTGAACTGCTTACCAGGGAGGAAACACATACACCAGGGTGAGCTTTGGGGAAAAAGAGAAAGAGAGGGAAAGGGAGGAACGAAGAATGATATTCATCCTTGAAGTGTAAATCTATCTGCGGCTTCTACACAGTAGAAGCATCCCCATTAAATTAGTCCATTAGATAAAATCCTATTAATTGGATGATTTGGTCAGCTGTGGCTTACTCAGAATTTGTTGTGGTTTTAGTATTTTATCATCAAATAGTTCTGGGTAATACAAATCTCACAGCACCAAGCAAAAATTACCCATAATTAACAGCTTCAAATATGAGCAGCTTTTGTCACACAAACACTAGCAAGAGCTCAAACCATGCTCCACTCCACTTTACTTGTTTAGTCTGGTTTACATCTGAATTTCTTCTTCAGGTTCAACTGATGCAAGCTCACGCTTGTTTGAAAAAGCAAACCCAACAAACCAGCTCCAGCCAGGAAGCTTTATTCCATCACCAAATTTTTTCAGCAATCAGACCTCTAAGCATTAACTTTGGTAATTAAAGTAGCATATCTGACAAATTAGCAAAAGGGAATGTAACGGCGTATTTCTGTGCAACAAGGAGAATTTCTACCTTCGGCATTCACCCGTGGACTATCAAAGCCAGTATAGCATGACATATGATGTTGCAGCATCCCTGGGCTAGAAAAGTAAGTAATCTGAGTCACCCACAAATAGAAACACATTCAAAAGTTCATTAAAAAGCTAATAAACTTCGCAAAATTAAATAAACACATTAATTAATTAAAACCTCTACGAAACAGCAGAGTTGAATTTTGCTGCAGTAGTATCACATGGCTTTGGAAACCGCCCTTCAGTAATCCAACCAAAACTTGGCGTGTTTCCATCTCCACTTATTCTCTCTGGTTATGTCTACAGCATCATCAGACATCCATCTGAAACATGAGAAATAAATGAAAAAAGAGAATGGATGGCTTGAAGAAAAATAAATACTAGTATCTAGCTTTCATCCTATTCTTCTCATTCATGAATCTCAAACTCATTTATCCAAGTCAGTGAATAGTATCCTTTTGCAAGCGTGAATTGCAGCCACGAGCCACTACCAATATCATGGAACACAGCATGGCTGGCAAAGCAAATCAGTCCAGCACAGGACCCCAGGCCAGGGAAGAACATGATAGTTTGAGGAACTGAACAGCTCTTGCTTCAAAACATTACTGCTGCACAGCCTACAGAAATAAAACAACAAAACTCAACAACATACCCTATGCACTCACACAGACTCCAAACCATTGAAGCAGCATCAGCCAAGGCTCATTCTCCTAGAGGCTGTACAGGCATCCAAGAAAGATGGAAATCTCTGCCCAAGAGTTTCCTGTAGATATCTCACACAATACAGAAGTGCTAAATCAGTGGGGAGGAGGAGGAGAAGCAGGAGCAATACAAGGAAGGCCTTTAGCAGATGCATGTTGGTTGCAGCACACTGCCTACACCAACAAACCAGCCTGAAAGTAGGATCGGCACAGAAACAAGAGCATAGTGGAGGCACTGACATCTATAAGTATGGCAAACGGGAAAGTTTCTGAATGCAACCAATCTCAGCTAAACCACAGATCTATTGTCATATTGATATACCAAGTACCAACCCATTGGTGCTCTTGAATGAGAGAAGAAAGCCAAGCATGACGCACAGGAGACTTGCACAGTGCGTTCTTGTGTAAGAGAACCCTTGGTGGTGGAGAAGAGAATCTGGTGGTGGAGAAGCCATTGCATATTCTTGGCTCTGCATCACTGTCTGTTTCTAAGTACTACAAAACCGCTGTCTTTGAAAAGTCCTTTTTCCAACAAAAGTGACTCTGAACTGGCAACTCTCCTTTACCAGGCCACCCTAGAAATATGATGCAATTTATACTGCATACAGATCACAAATCCCAGTGAAGCCTTTGCTGTGCTACTAGTTTGAGGCCGAAGGCACTCCCCTGCTAACCATCTCAGCATGCAATAGCTACCAAGATCAGCCTATGAACAGCGAACAGACTGAGGCAGCTGCTTTGAGGCTAAGACGAGTAACAAGCCCCCAGCCTTAAGCATCAGCAAATGCCTCCTCTTCTATCTTTCATAAAATGGCTTTTCAGGGATGCAATTTCTAAAGTGACTAGTCTTGCTGGTGACACACAGCTAGGGGAAACAGAGAATTTACAGTGATTAGAACAGATCAGATTTATGGACTAACAAGACAGATGATGCAATGAAGCAAGGAATGAAATGTAATGAGGCCAAGAAAAAAGTTAAACACGTGCTATATTCTAGCCTAAATAGCAATGTACAAAAAGACAGGAAATACAATCTAAAACAATCCCATAACGTTTAGTAGCATTATAAAGGAAAACCAGAAAAGATCTTCCAATTCTTACCGATTTCATAAGACAGAGTAAAAACCAGTGGAAGACCATAAGGCAAGTTAAGGGGTACTGTTGAAATACCTCTATGAAAGGCACAAGAAGCCTTTCAATCTCAGGAGCAATTGTTGACACATTGAAAAATGTAAGACACTGCCAAACAGATTTCCAGAAGGTTCAAACCCAGTTCTAAAAGATTTCATAGATAGCAGGTTATTTGGGTAACATTAATATTTTTTTTCAAAATGAAACCTACAGTTCCATTAAATCATCCTAAATACTGTAGGATCAGATCACTTTTAGGTATGTGACAGACAAATGCAATAGGGAAGGTGTCTCCTAAAATGAAGAGGTGTAGCAGGGAATAAAACTGACTTTGAGGGAAACAGGAATGAGAAGCCAAGAGTTTAAAATTGTCCCTGAAAAAGCCTTGGTGCTCCGATACTGACGGCTGAACCCCACTGGACAAAAAGTTGTGTCAAAGGATATGCTGGATTAGCAAAACAATATTGCTAGGGGGAATACTGTGATAGGAGAATTTATTTACAGATAGAAACATAACTAAGATTGTAAAAATGTTCTTCTACTCTGAAAACATTAACATGTATGCTTAACTTTATACATATTAACTAAGTAAAATCAACCAGGATAATCATGTGCTTCAATTTAACAAGCTAAACATTATAAAAATCAAGTGTATTGGCATGTTGGTATGTTTTCATCTCTCTTTGGTTCACCGTGTATTTTTTACAATTATATTCAGGGTAATGTGAAGAACTGCAATTCCCAGAATGCAAAGAGATGATGCAAGATTCTAAAATACTATTGGAAGTAACAAAATTTTTCTAAACCATCCCTTTCACTAGGGAGCACTCATTTTCAAAGGCCCTCTGTATATACAACATTATAAAATATTTCCTCAAACACAGCAACTTATTAGCTGTATTCCTGACTAGTTTCTTAATAGGGCTCAGAAGTAGAATTATCATTCAGATGTTGGCAGTTTTGCTGTTCAACTTCTAATCTATTTTTAAAGCTTAAACAAATTCTATAAATATTTAAATTAAATATAATCTGCATTTGCTTAGTGATTCTAATTAACAATTAAGTTGCTGTTCCCCTGAAATGTGTAAATGTGTAAAGCCAATGCTGTAGCAGGATAATGTCAGGGCATTTAAGATTCTGTACCATTATTAATACATTTTACAGCACATTATTTAGCACTGTAGTTGAGCTGCTACACAACTATTCAGAATCATCTTTAAAAAAGCCTCCTCCCCCCCAAAAATTGAAAACTTAACACAATTTTTAACTACTGTTACTGAGACACAGCACAGGGGTTTACTCAGGTTTTTTTTTTCCATTTTTATTTCTACTTTAAGCCCAGTTTCTCCAGACGGTCCTTGCACAAGCAAAACTCTGAGCCTATGACGTTGAGCCCACTGGACTTCTGTGTCTGACGAAGAAGCCTCATGGAGATTTATATGGCTTTAGGAAGAAAAGCCACCTGTGATGACTTCACATTATGCTTTTAAATCAAGCCAGTTACAATCCTATTTAAGACAAATATTGATTCCTTGCATGAGGGTACAATATCTGAATCCTACCATGGACTCCTATGGTACTAAATAAATCTAAGAAGACTGAAGGGTAGCCCATTCACTTCAGTGCATGTCCCCAGCACACCGAACCCATGCCGAGGATACCCGTTTCAGAGCATCCTCCTCAAGCTATGTGTGCGTGCAGGAGGCAGAAATGGCCATGGTTACTGAACCAGGCTTCACCGGGAAGCACTGTGTGTGGGGAACACAACGCGATGTGGTATGCGATGAACCCGGCACGCAGCTGTCCACACAGCAAAAGGCGACCCTGCAGAACAGCTTAGTCAAACTGAATGTACCCGGGCAACTTCTGTGTGTTACTGGATATGGCAAAAACATGCACCTGCTTCCTCTGCAGGAAGGAAAAGCCTTATACCTGGCATTTCCAACGCTACCGTAACAGCAAGAAAAAAGGTCTCCCATTAAAATCCTGCCTGAGAAGGAAAAAAAATACATAAAAGGTACAAGACACTGGACAGCAACAAATTAGATGCCTGAAGTCCAGCGCTGAGAACAAAACCATTGCAGATATTTAATTAGAAAACTAGCTATTAAAGTAGACTGCTGTTGTTTAATAATAGTTTATCAGTGAACTAATGTAATTAACTGTTGGACAGAAATGGGGACAATACAGTCTTGGAAAGAAGTAACTAGAGAAGAATTAACTGCAAAGCTTATAAATCTCAGATTTAACTGCAAGTTTTTTTCGCTCTTAGTCCACAAACAATTAAAAATGTTACTTCTACTTCTTCTAATCTTTGAAAGCATGACTATGTAAACTGAGTTGCATTTTGACCACAGACACTGTACTGGACAACTTTTTCTCCGTATGGCTCCGCAGGTTGGTTTGCAGGAGAAAGACACAGGTGGGAGGATGGGCTATGCCGGGCCCTTACCCCAGAACTGCCTAAATGGGATTGAACTGGGAACCAGCAAGTAGAACCCCCCAAAATAGAATGAAAGAATACTTAAATCCAGCTTCAATAATACTGTATGTTACTAACTGAAGCAAAGGAAAAATATTATTTTACAGAAAATGGCTTTCAGTTTTCCTTTGAATGGCTTCATGGCACATAAGACGACAGATGCGCATCTCCAGAGGCCTGATTTAAAACCTCTAATTCATAACCAACAGCACACTTGGTGATCTAGAAAAATACAACCCACCACAAAAACCCAAGCCAACACCCCACAACAGAGCAATTCCCACACACATTCACAAGAGGGCAGAAGATTAACTCTCATTTTGATCTTTAGATGAGAAAGAGCACAATTTTGACACAGAACTGTATTTTCTCCAGTGGACACTAAGTAACTCAGAGTAGCAGAGACCAAAGAAGTATTTTCAACCTGCCATCCATCTAAATGCAATCTGTTATACCACTTCAACTGGTGATATCTGAAGTCTCAACATATGAGTACATCATCCTTTCCTCATTAAAAAGTCAGCATAGGCAATTTGTGATATGTAGATTTTGTAGAACACTATTGGGAAAGGAAATAGAATACAGAAGAGCAAAGAGTGAATCCAGAAAAAGCAGGTGATAACGTTCTCTGCCACACCAGAATTTTCATCCAGTGGAAGTTGGCCCTGGGCTGAAATCAAACTGGTTGCAAAGTGGCAGGTATTCTGCCATCGATGCAGGGTACAGCAAACACATTAAACTCACATTAATTCTACATGGCTTCAGCTTTACCCCTCTGTCATCTTCCTTTTTACTGTAGTCCTTTGCACAGAGGATGAGACAGACGCAAGCATCACCTTTCGCTCTGTCCCCAGACACTGCTCCTCTGACATTGTCTCCAATTAGCATTCCTATTTGTTATCCAATATATCACTTGTAATAACTTTAGTGCAGTCAACCAGTTCCTCCCCAAATGAGAGGCAGGTTACTGTTACTGTTATTATATGCTTCATATAAGAATGGATTTCTTAAATGACAGGAGACAACATTCCTTTCCTGAAATGCCTTAGAGCAGAAGACATCCCTTCTTCACCACTAAGGTTCAACTGGACTGCCCACATCTTACGAGGTCAGGAGTTGGTTTCTGCCCCTGACACACAAGTGCCCTGTGGCTAACAGAGAAGTGCCCCAAGTGTCTTTAGTCTACGTCCTTTTCTGTAACAGAGCAAAAAATTGTCCTTTGCAAAGATGGAGTCTAATCCACCAGTGACGAAGCTATTTGCATTGGCACAATGCCAAGGTTGTTTTCTCCCTTCCCTTAGACCAAATACTCAGCCCAATGACCCACACACCACCCCCAGCCCTGGGATCAGGGTGGGTGGAGAGAAAGGAGCTGCTGCTCTGGAGTCAGGAAGGGCGAGAGCAGTGGCAGCTCCCGTCTTCACCTCCAAAGCAATGCATGCTAAACCCAACCTGAGCATTTAAAGAGCAGAAAGTGTCAGAGGGAATGCTATGCAAAGCAGAAGTGTGATCTAAATAGAAGTTTGCCCAAGAAGCCACTGACTGCAGACAAACCAGTTTCATTTAAGTAACTGATGTTAACCCTATTGTATAAATCTATTTACCTGTTAATTATCCCCCAAAGAAAAAGACCGATTCTGATTGCCTCTTAACAGTTACCGCTGGTTGTCTCATTACAGTAACTTCAATTTTTTTAATGCACCACGGTGCACACCAGGAAAAGTATACTTTTTCCTAATTTTTACATTTCTTATTCATTAGATTAATTATTAATTTTACCTGTACTTTGTGTCAAACTGCTTTTGGATCGAAGCTGGAATTCAATTAACAATATAGAAAAAAAAAAGTATTTTAATAGGTGCAGTGGCTACAAAAGAAAACATCAAACATTATTTGTATTTAAATGAATCATCACATGAAGAAAATTCTCTCCATCATTAGTGACCTGAGCCAATTGTTGCTGATCTACTACCAAAGGGCTAGAAGAGACTTCACCTCACCTACACTTTTGCCTAAGAAAGGATTGATGATAGCTGGTCTTCTGAACTAAAATGGTTTGCAATTAAGCATAATTGCATAATTTCATGTGTTTAGCCAGACAATTCCCTGGGTTGTAGTTTTCTTTACAGGTTAATAGGAAACCTTTCATGCTTAAATATTGGGTTTATGCAAATAGGTTTAAATCTTAATATAAAAATGATGAGATGTCATTTCAGTTCTGAAGGGGATTCTTTCAAATGCTTCGATTTCAAATAGAAATACCAAGTTTAAGCTAAAAAGACAAAAAAAAACCCAAAAACCACCACCAAAAAACCCCACAACACTTACTTCATGCCCCCTGGAGATGGAACTGATCTGAAAGATGCTATCAACAAGACAACAAGAACAAGCACAGGGCAGATCCAGAAACTTAATCCTCAATGGCACCAAAACAGATGGGGCAGGAAATGCAGCTCAGTACCCCCACACAACCAATTCACAGGAGCAAAGGGGTCTTATCCAAAATAAGAGGCAGGGGCTGGGCTGAGCAGCATGTCGGGCACATCTCAGCTCCTCACGAGGCTCAAACACCCCCTCCTTCAATCTCTGTTTTTCACTGTATTCCACTGACCCACTTGCCAAAGTGGGAAAACTCTCCACATGCTACTTGCCCTAGCAATTTTGCCACATCAGTTTTGCTCAGCCTCACAAACACGACCGGTGCAGGTCTCAGGAGGGTCCAGATGCTCAGCAAGGCTCATTCCCTCACACTGGGATGCCATCCCTTTCTCTGGCAGTGAAGTCCATATGCCAGCAGATGCAGGGCAGCCAAGGAGAGAGCTCCTCATGGTCCCATACAGCAAAGCACTCCCCCTGCTCAGGTCTGAGCATGCAAACCATCCCACAAACCTGCCAGTGGGCTTGCCCACGTGTCCAGCTGAATCCAAGGCCTGCGACAAAGCCAGATTGTGAGATCAGCTCACTGGTGCTATGGCCATGGTGCAGGCAGGTGCAGTTCTGCAAGGTCTAGCTTAAGCTTTGAGCTTTAATTCAAACAGGAATTAATTCAGGGAAGCCCTTAAAGATCCCTCTTAGCTTTAGAATCTCTTAAAGCAAGCATAAATCACTAGCATTTTGTCTTGGCACCAGGCTTTATACTTACTTTGTGTTACCATGAACGACTGCCAAAAGGGAAAAGAGAAGAACTCAGGTCCATTAGCCATACTTTATTTTTTCATGATCTTCCCAGAAGTCATTGCCCACACTGTTCTGATGCATCTTTGCAGTCCTCATCCAAGTTGCGGAAAGCCCTTGCTGCAGCCCTGGGATATGTACAGCTTTTAATCCTGGGTGACAGCACAGGCATGAAAAAGAGAGCTGAGCCTCCAAATAGTATCACTGGAAAGAGCAAATTCCATGTCAGCTTGCTCTTTTCTTCACAGAATGACACGCAATGTCCAAGCTGCAGACATCATATAAGGTACCAATTCTGAATATATCCAAAATGAAGGAAGTGGCATTTCTATCAGCAGGAAACATTTGGGTTGAATTTAAGACAACTGTTTAGGAATGATGAAGTGTACTTGCCTCAAGAGTTCATAGTCACAAGTCTAATTTTGTCACCACCTAAAAGTTACCAAGCCATTTTTACTAAAATGGGTGTGCTTATTTCTATCCCTTCAGGTGGGACTCAGCAAAATAATTGGCTGAGTGCTCACAGAGGGGTGAAGAAACACACACCAGGGCCTCCATTACAGCCACTGCCTTCGCAAAATGCTTATTTCATATTTAAAGACTATGAGGCTACACTTTGCATTGTTAGCTTTAAGACCTAGCCTACCTAAGACAGAAAATGTGCTGCTTATTTCATTTAGTTATTAGTCTTTCAAGATAGTCTCACAGAAGGTCCTTTAAGAACATTAAATGATAACAATTAATAATATCTAAGTCACTGGGTTAGCTTGGTTTTAGATGTTAAGGAGCTTTCTGTGGATTTTCTAATTTATTAGTCTTTTTTTTTTCCAGATTAGAGCATTATTTTTATAATTACAGTTGTGAAATAAATATCTTATGAGGATTTTCCTCTTTAATGCAGGGTTCCAAAGTGATTTACATTGAAAACTATGAAGCCTTAAAAACTGAGTTTCTTCTGGGAAATACTATTACTGCAAGGTCAGTACTAATTAATAATATTTAAAACTCATGGAAATATATTTCTTCTGGGGTAGCCAAAACACTGCAGTCCCTAATGACCCATGCCACTGGGCTAAGAGCAGCTACAACTTCCAGCAAAGTTTTGAACATCACCAATTTGGGAATTAAAAACTCTCCTAAACTCATTATGGCCCAGACTTAGAGTGAGAGCACAACAGTCATTTCCTTCCCTGAAATGTCATTTGCTCATACGAAACTGTTTTAAGATTCCTGAAATCCTTTACATGAATTGCATGTAATTGTGAAAAATGTGATTAAAAAGTGTCACAGAACTCATTTACCTTTCCCAATTATTTTCTAATGCATAATCTTTCAGGCATGTAGTATCCACCTACAGCATGGGCCACTCAAACGTAGAGTTGTAAGGGTTGGTCAGAAAATCAGTATTGTCTCAGCCATGTCATCGAGGACTTCCAGGTGGACTATGGACTTGATCTGGCCTAAAAGTTAGGCTCACAACTTGACATGAGTTGCTGTGAGCAGCCTGCCTGAGATGTAGTTGTTTTTTTTTCCCAGGAACAGAATGGAACTGTTATGGACAAGGCTGACTCTGGCCTAACAACAAAATGTACAACATCCTTGAGACGGCGGACAGAGTGGCGCGGAGGTGCCACGGCTCATCCCTGTTGTCAAGACTGGCAGAGACAACCGTGCAGCTGCTATCGAGGAGCATGAATCACAACTGCTGTCTCAGAAACAACGGTGAGAAAGTGCCCTTTAACTGAACTTTGCTGATTTAATGTACGAGAAAACACACTTCTATCCTAAGGGCCGAGAACAGGCAGAGATCTCCGAAGTAAAGGAGGAGCAAGGTTTGCTACTTGGCATAAAAGGCTGACCCCTAACAATGAGACCCCTGAAGAGCTCTCCCCACCAAGGATCAACATCGATTGTGAGGACCGGTGGGATGCTGGCTGGATCTGGGACCATAGGGATGCCTTGGACTCGCGGTGGTAGCTATTATCCTTTTTTTTTTTTTTCCTATCTTTACTTTTTCCTTTTAACTCCCTTTCACCTATCACATGCTCCTTTATGGGCAAAATAATAAAGTTTGTGCTGTTTGATTGAAACCAACCCCTTTGGCGTGTTCGCCGTAATTCTGCACTTCAAGATCGCATTAAAAAACCATCACGAGTCCCGAGTGGGCCGTGACAAGTGTTTGAACAGCCACAATCCAGCACTTTGGAAAGCCATAATCCCCATCCCCACACCTGCGTTGAGTCCAAAATACGATGTTTATTTAAAGGTTTTGCACAATGTTAGAAGGCTGCACAATATAGCACAGACAAGCCATACTGCAGAGGAGATGAAGTCAGGGAAAGGGCAGGCACTGGGGAAAAGGATTGGCTCCACATGACATCTACCACGGTATAACAAATGCTGCATGCATGGCCAGTTCATCGGTGAAAAAAGGAATTAAGAGCAGCCTAAAAGCCATAGAACATAGACGCTGCCTAACACTTGAATTTTACATCTGGATTTACTGATGTTGTAAATGTCCATATCATTATGAGTCTCATAAAACTCATATTCTGTAATCAAACAACCATGTGGAAATTTCAATTTCTGTAATACGGGAGTAGGGGGGAGGAGGTTATTCACCACAGCTGAGAACCAATAACTGAAAATAATATGATCCTAAAATGAATAAAACTTACGGAAATGTTTTAAAGAAGTATTAAAAATCCCTCAATGTAAAGGTGCTGAGTCATGTTTTTTGAGTGTATGACAAGACTGCACTGCTCAGGAAACAAATTAACTCTTTAAAAAAGATCTTTCACAACTCGTCTGAAAATAATTTTTACTTCAATTCGGGCAACTACAGGCCAGTCAGCCCCACCTCTGTGCCTGGCAAGGTCATGGAGCAGATTCTCCTGGAAACCATGCTAAGGCACATGGAGAGCAAGGAGGTGGTTGGTGACAGCCAATATGCTTCGCGAAGGGCAGATCGTGCCTGACCAATTTGGTGGCTTTCTATGACGGGGTGACAGCATCGGTAGACAAGGGACAAGAAACGGACATCACCTCCCTGGACTTGTGCAAAGCTTTTGACACTGTCCCGCATGACATCCTTCTCTCTAACCTGGAGAGGCATGGCTTTGATGGACGGACCACTGGGTGGATAAGGAATTGGCTGGGTGGCCGCACCCAGAGAGTGGTGGTCAACGGCTCCATGTCCAAGTGCAGACCGGTCACAAGCAGCATTCCTCAGGGGTCCGTGTTGGGCCCGGCCCTGTTCAACATCTTTGTCAGTGACATGGACAGTGGGATAGAGTGCACCCTCAGCAAGTTCACTGATGACACCAGGCTGTGTGGTGCCATCGACATGCTGGAAGGGAGGCTTGCCATCCAGAGGGACCTGGAAAGGCTGGAGAGTTGGGCCCGTGCAAACCTCATGAAGTTCAACCAGGCCAAGTGCAAGGTCCTGCACCTGGGTCGTGGCAATCCCAGGCACAAATACAGGTTGGGCGCAGACTGGATCGAGACCAGCCCTGAGGAGAGGGACTTGGGAGTGATGGTGGACAAGAAACTCAACATGAGCCGGCAATGCGCCCTTGCATACCAGAAGGCCAACCACATCCTGGGCTGCATCAAGAGGAGTGTGGCCAGCAGGTCAAGGGAGGTGATTCTCCCCCTCTACTCCACTCTTTGTGAGGCCTCACCTGCAGTACTGCATCCCGTTCTGGAGCCCCCAACATCAGAGGGACATGGACCAGTTGGAGAGGGTCCAGAGGAGGGCCACAAAGATGATCAGAGGGCTGGAGCACCTCTCCTATGAGGACAGGCTGAGAGAGTTGGGGCTGTTCAGCCTGGAGAAGAGGAGGCTCTGGGGAGACCTGACAGCGGTCTTCCAGTACCTCAAGGGGGCCTACAGGAAAGATGGGGAGAAACTCTCCAGTAGGGCCTGTTGTGACAGGACTAGGGGTAACAGTTTCAAAATAGAGGGAGGTAGATTGACATTAGATATTAGGTAAAAAGTTTTTACAGTGAGGGTGGTGGAACACTGGCCCAGGTTGCCCAGAAAGGCAATTGATGCCCCATCCCTCGAAACGTTGAAGGCCAGGTTGGATGAGGCTCTGCACAATCTGATCTAGTGGGGACGTCCCTGCTCCTTGCAGGGGGGTTGGACTAGATACCTTTGAACATCCCTTCCAACCCTAACCATTTTATGATTCACTTGATAAAATTCCCACTATGGACAACTGATAATCACACATCCAATGCTATATTGAGTTACAACGAACCTGGTCTTACCGAATGCCTGGTCAGAATCCCTAATGGACATCAATTATTATATAAGAAGATAAATTAAACACGAAGATTATTTATTTCCATAATACCTTTTTAATATATATTTACTTGTATGTGATGAAACTTTTATTGTTTTTTCTTGGGAAAAGGGACAGAATGCCTAGTATTAAAATGAATTTTCTAATTGGACTTTAATGACACTTGTCAAACCTCTTGATGTAGCTTTCTCACTTTTAAAGATCACTCAGTATCTATCCAAAGAATAAGCCTGTACAAAGATTTAAAGTTCTCCCTTTTAGTGGCGAGGCAATGCATCCTGAGTCTTACCTTCAACCAGAGGGAAAAGATTTTTATTTTCAAAATTAAGAAGAATAAACACATTAACCAAATGGAAAAAACCCCCAAACAACCAAAACACTGCCAGTTGCTGGAAAATGAAGAGCAATACCAAATTCTACATTGCAGAATTATCTTTTTTTCCCTAAAGTTTCCCCTTGAAAAACAAGTTACTGTTTCAGCTTTTCTAAAAGAGATCACATTTTGACCAGTCTGCTCTGACCAAGGTTATGATAAATGCCTTAAAAGTGGCAGTACGTTTATGCTATTCACACTGTCAGGAAAGTTGTTCCCAGATTTTTTTTTTATTTTTTATTTTTTAAAAATGCAAATACTACTATAGCAAAGAAATATTTTGTGGCATTCAAGTAGAAAACAGTTCCAGACTACACTGAAAGTTTGCATATGCCAGAGCCAGTGAAGGCAAAGAGGACAGTGTGGATGTTCTCCTTTCTCATCTGTGCTCTCCTTGGTTCAGTCTCTCCTCCGGGCTGCAACGGGTCTCTAAGCACCGCAGCTGGGCTCCCATAATTGCCTCAAATATTCTTAACAATAAGGCAGATGTGGCTTCCTAGTTTCACGGGTCTTTTGGAAACATTTTCTTCCTCTTAATGTCAACCTTTTCCTCTTACATACGTTTTTTCCTGTTGCCTCAAGGAGGCTTTTATAGCCACTGCGTCTCATATTACGGATCTGAACTGCCAAATCAGGCTACCACATTGCAATGAATTATTCCCATCAGTCCCATATTACAGACTCAGGAATTCAGATTACTACCATCGTCAGTATCTCCAAAATTAATGAATATAGTTCATGAGCAACCCTCAGTTCAATTTCATTACCTTACACAAAACTTGAGACAGGAAAAACCATGGTTTAATCCAGAAAACAGTGTACTACGCATCAATTTGCAGGACCACTCCTAATCTGAGTTTGGGCAACCACATACTCTCATGCCTCTGCATTATCAAAGGCTTCATTCACTGAAAAGACCTTTTCAATCATGTCGTATTCCTATTCTTTTAACAAAAGGTCCCCCAAAGAAATAGAAAATTCCTCATTTAATTATATTCTAGCCATAAAAGCCCTTTGTTGCTTTGTAGGAATAAAAATTTCCTAGATCTTAAATAGGAACGTCATTCTAAAGGAAAAATAATGGCAAGGATAAAACTTTATTCATGAGGAAAACTAGAACTTCATTTAGTATTTTAAAGACTTCATTAACAAAATTCTCTGTGGGTATCTACAAATGTTAAATTAAGATCAAGACCTTAAACAGTTTGTCAGACAGATGAGCACATCAAAGGAAGAACGTGAGACTTGAAAAGCTGTCAGAGAGCAGAAGCGAGAAGAAATAAAGGCTAATGAAGTAACTGCAATGCATGAAGAACTGTCTAGAATATGTTTTCATTTATATTATCATCCTCTGACCTTAAGAGGACTAAAAATGAGGCTGAATTCACTTCAGAACTTTCAATATTTTATTACACAGAGGCGCAGATTTCTATAAAACCTGCTCTTCCTTTTTTTAATCTCTTCTTCACTCTATACCTGAAAGATCTCTGCTCTTATTTCAAAATTATTTGTTACACTGGAAAATAGAGGAGAAAACACTGCATATACTCCTGTAAACCTGCTGAAAAGCTGCTGTAATCCTGGCGCAATCCATGGGCCAGCTGTAGCTGCTCGCTGCAGCCCTGTACCTCCACATTTGTGGCTATACCCACACAGGGAGTTGCTCTCAAGTTTTGTCCCCTTTAAAGCAACCAGCAGCCTATAATCTATAACGGCCTACATATACCTGTCTCTATACATACACCTTAATGGCCATGGCTAGGTCTCAAGATCAATCAGAAAGGTCTTCACATATGTTGTTGGTGATGGAGTGGACTAAGGCAATTATGCATCAGATAGATGTACAGTCATGCCAAGCGGCATCCTAGAGGAGATCCTCCTCCTCTGCTAACTGCAGCACAGCCCAAGGTCTCCTGTCTTCAGTAGCTAAATCACGTCCCTGGATTGGTGAGGCAGGGAGAAAATAGCCTGCTTACTATGAGTAATTCAATTTAATTTAATGCAAATAAATATCTGTAAATATCTAGAAGAAATAAATAAAACTTTTCTTCATCTGTAACCTAAGACTTAAAAAACAACACAACACCCTCATGGTGCAACATCTTCATGCTTCAGACATTAGCGCTGCCAGTGTATGAAAAAGTCCAACAAAAAATGCCTATTTATTGTTGACAGTAAATAATTTTTTTAAAGAAGTTAGCAACTGACCCCAACTCTAAAACAGCTGAACCTGCATGAGATGTTATACCCATTTGTTTATGAGATATAAGGATGACTATACAGGTCCCACTTAAGGGAGCTATTATACTCATTTGTTTATGAGCTCCCTTAAGTTTTCAAAATAATATATTGTTGTACCCATCATGATTTATAATGAATGTCCATTTTTACCTTGTGTAACACATCCTGAGTTTGTGGTATGTATGCTAATTATTTTGGAGTAGCAAGGTTTGAACCCCACATGAAAAGGGGGTTCAAACTTCACATCTGCTGTGAGCATTGGGATTAATTGCTCTGACCTGCCAAAATCTAGTCTCAATCCTGTTTCAGGGTATTCATTGCTGTGTTAGCCCCAAACACAACCTGAATATCAAATGTACTTATTGCAAGAGTATTGGAAGATGATGTTTTAGTTCCTTATTTTACTGAATGTAATGCTTTCCAAAATATGATGTTTTTTGATGCATGATTATTTGAAAACCCCCGCTCTTAAGAGAAAAGCTAAATCAACAAAACAATACATTTAATTTAGCACAGACCATTTGGGAACACTACTGGAGATGCATATAAAAGCACTCATTTCTAGAGACATGTATTGCACTCATGTCTGTCTGCAGCAGTGAGTACATTGCTCTCGGGAAAATTGCCGTGGTCAGACCGTGAGCTCCTTTCAGCAAAGGGGGCTGCAGACTCCTGCAGGCTCAGTGCCACTACTCCAATTTCCTTGCTGGTGTGGATTTATCAGCCTGTGGCCCCTGGAAGGAAAGTCCCTGCACTCTAGCAGACAAGTTTTCTGCTTGTCCAGTTCTTCAGGCCCTGGAGCCTCAACACGGGGGAGCAGAGAAGGTTGTGTTCACTTTCTAAATCCATTTGGTGTGAGAAAAGAGATATTGTGCAGAATGAAAACAATCCCTTTGCAATTGATGGGTATTCATCATCATACAGTCATGTGTGGCAGCTGCACAGCCTCTTCCCCACTGCCGTCTCTCAGTGCAAGGGTTTCACAAAGACACTCATACCTGTTTTCAGGGGCATGCTGATGGATAAGATTCCCCTAAACTCATCTTTCCTCCAGTGGAGTACAGGCAGGACTCGCAATTGCCATAAAATGCATTTTTCACCTTAATGCTTGGTAAAGCATAAAGCAAACAAACACTATCAGAAGCAAAATACAATCACAGACCAGTGTTGTTGCCAGTTGGAAATTACGTGATAAGCTGCCTGCAAGCTCATTACCACCCAGATTCCAAAATAAATTAGAAATTTTCAAAACCAGAAAGATGAATAATCAAGGAAATTCTATAATGTCATTTACTGAGGAAATAGCATTATAAAACATTCTTTGCTGCTGCTGCAGATGACTTTAGCCACAGAATTTATTAACCACTGATAAACGTCAATCATGTTTTTCTTCCCCAAGCAAAGCAAAGCTCTTTGTGCTCACCCTGTGCCCCTTAGCTGGCTCACCAACTTTGTGCTTAATGCTAGGGATGAAAAGAATAATGGGATTGAAAATACAGTATTGTTTCTAAACATTAATAAAAAGAAAGCCACCAAGCACAAACCTGGGTAATTACTTCTACTCAGAAGAAAATTACTCAGGCAGTTCCTCAGTTTAAAGCACTCAGAGAAAAAAAAATATGCTACAGCTTGTTTTTACAATTGGGCTGTTTTGCAAGTGCGTGACTAAATAAATAACCTCTGCAAACAAGAAAACAGAATCCATGCTGGATGCCTGCAGCTATCGCTCAGTATTTCAACTGTATTTTACTGTATTTTTATCAATATATCAATCTTTCATTTATAATTATACCATTCACTGGTAGTCCTAGAAAGCTTTTCAGTTATACGAAAGTTGTTCTTAGCTTGCAAAGTATCATTGAGGTTAATAATATCATCTAAATGTCTCTCACAGTATCCTGAGGAAAAAAAATCTTATTAAGAAGTACTAGATAGCAGTAAGTTAATTATTTGTTTGTAAAATGTGTGATACTGCAGTTGATGAGAAGTAACAGATGAGTAAAACTTGTTAAGAAAAGGCACAGGAATGTCCTCCTGTCTATTTATTGAGTTTGGAATGATATTGATATATTTTAATATTGCCTTTGGGGACAAATCTCCATAACTAGGTAATAGCTGTTCTCGCTTCCCAAATGGGTAAAGTATGTTTTTTGCCTGATCATACCCACCTCAGGAAAAGGACAACCCTAACACAGGGCTGATTTGAGAGTGATCAAGCTGTGCTGGCTGCGGGTCACTGGTAGACAAACTGCCACTATGCAGGTGAGGTGAAGCATTGAAAAAAATCCCAGACTCAAATTTCCATACCTCAGAGCAAGGTGTTACTGGGACAAATCTGATCATAAAGATCAGGCGTGACCATGTTGTTCTGCGCTTACAGAGCATTTATCACTAACTGCTAGACATTATTGCAAAAGTTGGCTTTAGTGTTACGAGATGTACAGTGGAGATGTACTTCTGTTTTAAATACTGACTGTGGCATTTCACCAGTTTCCAGGTATTGCTCCGTGACTGACAGTTACCTAGAGGATCAGCTGGTTTATTTGGTAGACAACAGCTGCATGTGAGGACACTCCAGAGTCAGCATGATCTGCAGGGTTTCAGCATTTCTTTACAGTCACACACTTCAAATAATCAGGTTTCTCCCTGCTGCCAGGCACTGCCAGAGCCACAGCTGGGAGGTATTTGGTGGTACTTCAGAAGCAAACAAGGGCCATCTTCAGCTGCATAGTTCTAGCACCTGGTCTCTTTGAGATAAAGTTATCTCATTTTTTCCTTTCAGCCTTTCTGCTTTACTCCTTTGGCTATTTTTCTCTTTTCACAGCCTCCTCTGCCCTACCCAGCATTATAAATCAGACACCCCATTAGATGCATCTTACAATGCCACAAAGGCACCCCAAAAATGGTTGACCTCACTCTTTGCCTGTCTCGGGAAATCCTCAGCTATCCCAGAGCCTCTAAAACAGCTCTGACTCTAACTACCTCTTGGATGCTATTACAGGGCTGAAGACTCTCTGAACTCTAAGGGAGTCCAAATCTCCTTGATTTGGTTAGGTGGTTCAAACTACAGCTGCTATCAAACGTGCAAGAATCACCAAGCGGTTTGGGATCAAAGAGTCCCAAAGATTGTTTACAGTACTAGCAGCTACTGCCGAGAAGCTGAGTGATACCGCCCACATATTTACAGTTTAATGAAGAAATAGATCCTCTCGGCAAACTGGAGCCTGCAGGAACTTCACATAACTTGTCAAGTTCCACTGATGGAGACAGGTCGCATACAGATGAAGTAAGTGATAAAGAAAATGGCTGCAAAACGTATGTGAGGGCCCCATACACCCACATCTGAAATGTCACCCTGCATATTATAATCTCCCATAACGCCCAAGGAAGTCAAAATGCATGGAAATGTGATTTATTTTAAACCACAACAACCAAAGGAGCTCTCACAGAGGGAAATTTTTCAGTTTTTTAAGCAAATCTGCTCAAGTATTTGTGCTATTTTCAGGACTCTGTGTGTGCACAGTGGAAAATAAGATCATTTCCAAAGTCACTTTGCATGGCACCATAAGTAAAACAGAGCCGTTCAGATGACTGAACACAATCTGCTCTTTAGTGCTCTGTGTTAGCTTTTGTCTCTGGTATTAATTTGACAGGGCAGCATGCGAATGTCACCCTTGATCTCAGCATTCATTCCCTTCCTACCTCCTTACAATTATTCATCCTACTACTACAGTTTCTTTCACCAGCACATTGTCAATTCCACCACTACACTCAACAATTCCCAAGATGAAGCACTTCTGAGTCACAGGACAGGAGGGCAAATGCCCATTCTCACTCAGAGCTCCTCTCTCTGAAGTCCATGCAAGTTTTGCCAGTGATTTCTACAGCACCAAAGCAACCTCCTTGCAGTCACATCCAATCTCAAGATCTTCTTTCTGTACTTGGAGAGATGACACCATTACATTTCTGCTATCTACTTGTTTGGACTCTTCAAAATGAAGGATTGTGCTCCAATGAAGGTACATTGCAGCTAGGAAGTTTGTGCTGTGAGTGATTTAGTATTGACATTTTCTCAGGCCCACTATTTAGACACTAGGTATTCCTCCTCAGTGTATTATCCACTGAATTCACGTTGCTTGATACTACCACTACTTCTATACACACAGACATTTTTCCAATATCTACTGATATAACACAGGGCCAAAAATTTTGCTACACCTACTTCAGTTTCAGTGTACCTGTTCGGGAAGACAAAGAGCATTTGCATGTGAATAGTGCTGTGCTCCCAGAGCAGCTTGCTAGCACTTCTCCACTGCCCCCCTAAAGCACAGGCCTTTTTGCAGTTGCATGTGCTGAAGGCAGAAACTATTTTTAACAGTCAATGCTTTATAGAGCATCAAACACATAAAAGAAAATCCTAGACACAAAAGCAATGATTTTTCAGCTGACCACTCATGCTATCACAATAATATTCAATGCTTGCGGGCTCAAGGAGGAGGGCATCACTGCAGATTTGTATGAGGGAAAGGGCTGGAGCGTTTCATCCACCCATCAGCACTACTCAGGGGAGCAGATCAGCTTCCACGGCTTGTAACCCAGTTCCTGCTGTGTAGACCCTTCCTCCTCATTCAGATCAGCATCTGTGCCAAAGGATCTTTTGGGGCCAATGCAGAGCTGTAACAGCAGTCTTCTAAAACTTCTGTATAGCCGCTTCAAGGATTTTTCTACAAAGAGATCTGAGACAGCCAATGTTAACATATCTGCATTTTCAAAATCCTCTGCAAACAACAGAGATTTATTTTGCAGTTATAGAGAACGAAACAACAGCACAGAAAAAAAAGTAAACATCATGCTCAGTATTGCACAGTGCTAGTCTCAGAGGCAGGGAGACAACCCAGATCGCAGCTCTCAGCCTTCTGCCTTGATCACCAGAACTTGCTCAGTCCTACACAGTTAGGGACAAACTGCAGAGGGTATACAGCCTCATCTCAACCAAGATGCCATACAATATAACACGCAAATACAATGTCTATAGATAGTGAAATGACCATGGTGATGCACGTAATTAGAATGCCTTGCAGGAGTCCAACTATTGGACTCACTGTACCCCACCAAGTTGCCAGCTTACTAGGTAACTTTTTAATTATCAGGTCTACAAGAATTTATGGTGGTGTAGGGTATTACAAGAGTGATTATCATTATATGGTAAGATCTGCAATACTTCCATACAGCAAAAAGGTCACAGAAATGTTCTGAACACTTTCCAGGACATGCAGCTATAGAAAGAGACAATTTCTCAGACAAAATGCAGTGCAGGTTTCAAAGGGAACATTTTCCAAGCCCCTTAAATTCCTTACAAATGACACAATGATGCACCTTTAAAAGAATAATAATTAAAATGCTTTTCTGTTAGGAAAAAGGCCCAATTCCTGTCAAGTATATGTATGTTTATAAAAATACTTAAGGCTAATCTAGGGAAAATGTTAACAAAGTCATTTGTTCTGATGATTAGAAAAAGAGAATAGAAGAAGCCCCAGGTTTTCCTCTCACTCTACCTTGTGCGTGGCCTTTTCAGTGCCAAACTGTTTTATCTAACATCCCTTCCTCTCTCACATCAACCCAATTCTTGGACACTGACTTCACAACTGAAGGTGAAAAATTTTGAATGAAGAATTAAACTTCTATCCAGAGGGGGGAAAAAAAAAAGCTGATGCTAGGGCTATAAAAGGGGAAATATACATCTTTCTCTCTGGGCTGTAACTTTACTAGTCTTGGTTTTGCCCTATGGCAGTGGGAGCCCTCAGTGTAGCCTCTTACAGCATGCCCAGACATGACAATTCAGCTAAAAATTTGTGCCTTATATGGTCCTCAAGCAGGGTAGTGGCTCAGTTCACAAGAGGTACAATTTGCCTCAACTAGATTTAAGGCATTAAAATGACACTTAGGAGGCTTCTCAGTTAAGCTGCTACTTAGTAATCAGATCCTACCTGTGTTATTCTGATGTTTGTGTAAAATCACATTCTGTAACATCCATAATTGGGCAAGATAAGGGAAGGTTATTTAATTATACAATATAAACATGAAAACATGAAGGATTAAATTCGGATATAATCCAAAATTCGACCTGAGACGTGCAGAGGTCCTGTCCAACCTAAACTACTTTATGAGTTTGTGACTTCAAGTGCTTGGATTTTGCCGATTACAGGTTTAAATCAAAATATGCCATAAACTCACTTGGGATTGAGTTTCCCACTCCACACAGCAAAGCAGAGCTTTCCAACCTATCATCCATCAGGAGCATTCACTTGCTTTCATCTCCTCACTGCAAAGCCAATGTAGTCAGCCCATGTAGTCTGACTGCCCTACCCCCTTCCTACTCAGAAGCTCAGGAGCTGGAGAGTTAAGATGTCCCAGTATCCTGAGTTTATGAATCACCAGATTCTTGTGAGGAGTGCCCAGCAGCTGTAATTTCCCACCAACTTTGTCACCAGACAAAAAAAAATTACATCACTTCAAACAATTTTTTCTCCAAAATTGTAAAGAGAGAAAGCCCCAACATAAGAGCCCCCAATATAAAAAGGACATGGACCAGTTGGAGAGGGTCCAGAGGAGGGCCACAAAAATGATCAGAGGGCTGGAGCACCTCTCCTATGAGCACAGGCTGAGAGAGTTGGGGCTGCTCAAGCTGGAGAAGAGGAGGCTCCGGGGAGACCTGACAGTGGTCTTCCAGTACCTCAAGGGGGCCTACAGGGAAGATGGGGAGAGGCTGTTCAGTAGGACCTATTGTGACAGGACTAGGGGTAACAGTTTCAAAATAGAGGGAGGTAGATTGACATTAGATATTAGGTAAAAAGTTTTTACAGTGAGGGTGGTGGAACACTGGCCCAGGTTGCCCAGAGAGGTGGTGGATGCCCCATCCCTGGAAACGTTGAAGGCCAGGTTGGATGAGGCTCTGAACAATCTGATCTAGTGGGGACGTCCCTGGTCCTTGCAGGGGGGTTGGACTAGATGACCTTTGAACATCCTTTCCAACCCTAACCATTCTATGATTCTAAATTTAGAAAACATTATTGACACAGAACAGAAAAAAAAATCTGCCTCCAGTGCTAAAGCAACTAGCTCACAGCCCTGGTTCTCTATAGTTAAGTAAGAACTCCTGCTATTGAGGTAAAACATGATTTCTTTGTTAAGGTGCCAATGTTCTCAGCTCAGGAGTGCAACATCTCTTGCCGGCTTAACAGGGCTTTCTCCTTCGCCATGGCTGGTACTGCAGTACCTGCCCTGATACTGCACACAACCTTACTGCCTGCCTACCTGCACTGATATTGCTTGCTTGCTAATTAGCACATTCTCTGCTTCAAATTGCTTGCTTCAAAAGCAGCCTTCCAAAGGCAACAGAGAAAATTTATGCATCATGTACAAAATATTAAATGTACGATCACCTCATTAGATTCTTGACTAATATTCTTCCGTAAGCATGACATAAAACCCAGTGACAATCTGGTGAAACTTGCAAGGGGAGGCCTTGTGTGATATCCACTCCCTTTCCTAGTTTTGGCTGTAAAGACTCCTCCTGGGAACCCTTCACACATGTACTGAAGCCACGGCAGCTTAACACCCTGCAGCACACCGGGGGCTGAGTAACAATAGCTGTATGAATGCATGATTTTCGCCTGCAGTAAAGAGAAAAAAGAGTCAAAGTTGCATTTAAAAACCAGCAGCACTTACCAGAGGCTAAGGGCTCTTATACCATTACCACAGCTCAGGCAATGCATGGTGAACTGCAAAACTAATCATGAACCTGAAACCTTATCTCTTTACATTGCAGCAATGATACCCAGCTGTCAAAAATCCCCTGGAATCAATGCAAACTCTGCATTCAGTGCCTTGTATCTGCTGCTACAGCCATATTATTTACTTTGATTAATGATCACTTTGTGTGCTATTAGCTGAGCAAGCAAAGTGTGACTCCAAGCATCTGAAATAAGACCAGTGAGATATTAAAGCCTATAGCACAGTCAAATGGCCTTGCAGCTCCCTTCTCGCTCCTTTTTAACCATCTCTCAACTACAGGATATATTTCCTAAGAACCTTCCAAAGATCCCATCTTACTATTGAAATAAACAATAGTATTTAGAGCTCCATGGAGTTGTTACAAATCGCCTTCCCTAGCTTTTGAATTACTCCCAGATTACAAAGCTAGTAGCACTGGAGAAGTTAGCCAAAATGCAGGTGTTTACTGAACAGCGTACCATAGATAAATCATCACTTAGGGCTTGGAGAGTTTCAAAAGAAAACTATGGGCTAAATGTTCCTACAGTACCAAGAAGAAATGGCCTAAAAACAAACAAACAAAAAAAAAAGAGTAGGGAAGTCTAGTTTAAGTCAGAGATACAGGGGTTTGGTGCGATGATTCATGAAACCTTAATGGCCAGGGCCTCATGGTCCCAGTGACAGCATGGCTGAGAGTCTTAATCAGTTGAACTAAAGCGGACACTCTCAGTGAGCTTGTCTTCCTCTCTTAGCTTATTTCAATACAATATGCTAAGATTGCTCCCTTTTTCTTCCCTTAAAATAAAAAGTAACAGAAAGCATCTTTCTTTAGAAGAGTTTTCATCAGAAAATTTGTTCACAAGAAAATAAAGCTTTTAAGAATACTTCTCCCTAAAACCACCAGATCACATAACTGCAACAGATATTTATGAAACATGTCAGAGGAATCAGCAATCGGGTCTTTTACTTGGGAAAAATAATCATTTAATGAAAACTTTGTATTTAGTCAGAACAAAAATTAGACTTGCATTTGTCCTTGGCCAACGTCTAAGCCATTTCCTTCCCCACACATACTAGAGGACTTCGCCCAGTGAAACTTTCTCATGGCTTGCAGCTTTAGGCGAGTTCCCCAACTATTTCTCACTAAAACATTTACAGATGTAAGAGGTTAACTGTCCTTTTTCTACCAAGGGAAGGAGAGGTGTAGAGTGGAGTTCAAGCTTTTTCAGCCCCTATCAAGGGAATCTGCCAAAATAATGCTGCAGATCTCGGCAGCTTGCTGGCTTCTGTTATTAGCATCATATGAAGTGCTAAGGAAAACTGAAAAAAAAACCCAACCAACCCCACCAAACTAAAACAACAGACAACTTAAACAAACAAACAAAACTATTTGCAGACGTTTCAGTGTTCTTTGAAACCCAGGAACATAGCTGTATGTGCTTCAAGATCTGATCTTGTATCTAACCCACACTGCAGGGATGTTTTACAGAGCAGAGCTACTGCTCTCACTGCTGCCCCTCCGCTCACCTTTCTCTGCGCATTCAGAGCCCTTCAGATAGTCATAGAAAAGAGGAGTTGTCCATAGACTAATGTAGATGCAGACACAGGTAAACAAAGAACCACCTGCATCACATGCATCACTAGGTTGCCGCTATGATACAGAGCCAAGATTCTCATGACAATTTTCAAGTCTCAATACTTTGCTGCAGTTTCTGGAGACTGAAAGGCCAGGGTGAGCAGGTGCTTTCAAAGCCATCTTTGAGAAGGAAACTCAGAGGCTGCGGCTTTGATTCATAGCTACTTTGAATCAGCTTTAAAAGTATCCATATAAAAAAACCAACTATTCGGCATTTCAGAGATGGAACTCAGCTTTTAAGACATCAGGATGATTTGTGAAGAACTACCACAATGCAGAGCCTGCAGACGTATTTTGTTCAGAACTGCTACCTGCACTACGGATTTGCAGGCAAGGTCTGGCGCACATTTTCTGGCTGAAAAATCACAGCTTGGACAAAAATAACCCTACAAGAAAAACTGTCAGAATACATGGGATCAGAAATGTTTCTGTTTTTAGAAACCTAGCATTTTGTTAAGGTGAAAAACTCTCAAAGTTCTATTTAAATCTTCAAGAAAATCAAGCCCTGGAATACTTGAGAAATAAATATCATCCTTTGATTCACAAGGGAAGTATTCCCCTTTTATCTCCCTGTAATTCACAAAAGGGAAAGCATTTAGAATATTTTCTTCCAAAATAGTACTCACTTGGTTATCTAGATCAGAGGTCTGCCTACAGAAATGATAATGAAACTGCTGAACTATTTCAGTACAATCTTGGCTCCAGTAAATTACGTGGCTACTTTAAATAGACAATATGCATCAAACTGCAGTTTTCAATCATATTTTAGCATAACACTATATTTGTAGAATATGTTATCCATTAGTTATATATTAAACTTGCAGTTTAAATCAATGTATGAAAACAACTATTGCAAGACTTGGTTACTCTTGTACAGAGCAAAGTACAGAAGATGAAGTTTCTAGAGAAAGCAATATGCTGATAAGAAAGCTAAGAACAGGAGGCTTTTTGCTCATTTGTTCTTTTTGAGTTTGGGTTTAATCTGTTTGGCTTTTGCATCCCTTGAGTGCCCTCCCGTGTAGGTTATTCCAGGAGCTGTTCCCATCCTGAGGCAGAACTCTGGCTCTTGGGAAGGGGATGGGTGTTGGTGCCTTCAGTTCTTCACCTTGCAAACAGAAGCAGTTTTAAAGAGGACATATTGTGATGCTCCTCCTTTTCCAAGAATATGCTAGGCGAAATTCTAGAGACAAGAAGCAACTCTTCAGATGAAGATCAAATCTGAACTATTGCATTTAAACTACACCTTGAAAACCCACTGTCTTAAAGATTAGAGCGGCAGAGCAATTAAAACTCTGAAAGTCTGCAAGTAAACTAGAAGTCAGGTGTGAACAGGGCAGAACTGAAAACTAACGACTTCCAAATACAAAAACAGAAAATAAAAAGCCAAAAAGAATTCCTTGAAATGAGAAGAGGGTGTTTTCAGTGAGCCTCACAAGTCATGCATAAATGGAGGTGATATTCACATCCAAAGCATATGTGGGGGGGAGTTGCTTTCTTTTGAGAATTGTCATACTTCTTTGGCAGAAGCCACACCATGCAGGACTTGAAGTTTTGATGCTTCTACTTGACATGGAGGCTTCAGTACTGCCTACTGGCTTCTTTCCTCAAAAAATGATCTTATGAAATCTGCTGTAGCCTTTTCTCCACCTCTTTTACACCACATATGTTCATAGTCTGTCTACAGCTCTCAAAACTTCACGAAAATGTGCTAAAAAGAGTAACTCAAGACACCATGAGGGCTTTTTAAAAATAACCTGTTTAAAGCTAAACACCAGAGGAAATCTAAGGTCCACATAGGTTTAAGCAGTAATTAGCAACGAATATTTTGTAACCAAATTTATCTTGTTTCTGCTTGCAAAATAGGTAGGAGTCATCAAAAAGATGTCAAGTTCAGAATTACTTATTATTTTTTTTTGCAAAACATTTGATACCACTGCATTTGCAAACCTTAGGTGGAAATATGCAGCATTCAAACTTTTAGGCATGCATTCCTGTCATGATTTTGTTACCAATGAGATGCAATACCAATGCAATCATTAGCAGTCAGCACAATACAGCAGCCCTTCCCAACAATAATCAAATATATATGCTGAATTTCACATTCATAAAATATGAATGTTTGAAATTAAGTTGGTTTTACATAATTGTTCCTTTTACAAAAATAGTCACATATCCCTAGGCAGCAAATTTTGAAATATCTTTTCCTTTAATACTCCAAACTGAGTTATAGTACTTTAGGCATGTAAACACCTCTAATGCTTCTTACATATGTATTTTCAATTCACATATCAAAAGCCTATGCTTGCTGAGTGGCAAGAGAGTAATAAAGAGTTTTCAAAACAGATTATGATTACCACGCTGCTGATTTGCTTAGTCTAGTATAAGTTAGTGGAAAAAGCCCCTGTTCTGCTGAAAAGATTTCACCCTAGAGAACATTGAACAGTTCAGTTTTGCTCAGCTTCTCAGGGCTCCTGCTGAGAGCTCCAGCAGCCCTCACTCCCTGCCTCTGGTTGCGGAAACACAGGCGTCCCTTGCCCACACCTCCAAGGCAGCCAGCAGCTAAGGAAATCTTGCTCCAGCTGTGAACTAGAAAGCCCAGACTTTAACCAGACCATTTGGTCGTATGAAATGCACTGGCCTTTAAAATTGATCAGGGAAGAGACAGATGGACAAGAGGCACTCCTGTCTCCTTATGGTGTCAGACAATTTGTACTCAATACATCCCCTTTTCCGTCTGCTGGCACTCTCTGAATTGTCTTTGTGTAAGTGGCAGAGTCACTGGATACATCTTACTCAACAAAGCCTGTGGACTGCGGTTTCTTAAATAAACTTTTCTAAGTTATTCCAAATCAAGGAAGCTTTTCAAAAGTATGGTTCAATCTGATTCAAACCAAAACACCCCCCCCCCAAAAAAAGAAAGAAAACACCCAGGTAAACAAAACAAACCCCCAAAAAGCAAAACCCAAACCAAAAATCCACAACCACAATGCTGCTATTTGGTCTACTTTATGCATATCTTTAAAATTAGTATCCGAGATAAATTCATTCACTTGACCCACATTTAAATGATGCCAGTAATTTTAAGAGAGGCTTTTTTGCATAAGCAGTAACGTTGCAGTTGTGTGAGAGGCACTTGGGACTCAAAATGCATTTCCTGGACTCTATTCACACTATGTCTAAATATTTAGCTTTGTCCACAGCACTGGTCCTCTCCCTGAACATAAAAGCATGTGAGCAGTCAGAAATACCATTCCTGTTCTTTGTGTAACCATGCAGGTAGCTACCTCAGCAGGACCGCAAGTTTCCTTGATGTGAGATGTCAATTGTGAGCTGATGGGGAAATGACCATCATGATGCTTTATGGCTACATGAAAATAAACATTTTGAATGCACAGAGACACAATCATCTCCTTTCTCCAAGTGAGCTCTCAAAGCAGATGAATTGCATGGATTCTGGCTCAGAGCTGTGCTCCAGCATGCTAACCTCCAGTTTGCAGGTTAAACGTATGCAGAACTAAACCCATGACATCATCCACAGTTACGTACATGTGTAAATGTTAACCCTGAAAACCTTGTAAATAGGCCTATAATTGTAGGACTTTTGATCAGATTCAGAAAAAGTCATCACTGCCTTTTTGCCCACTGAAAAAACTGTAATTTCTCCCCCAGAAAAGCAGATTTGCTTTTTCTATGTCACCTGTCACAGTGCTGGTCATAAAGAAGCCTCAGAACATCAGCTCAGAGAAACTCTCTAGAATACATTTGTCTCTAAAGGAGGAAAAAAAAAAAAGACTAGAAAAGAAACCTCCCACGTTTTCACCAAGCAGTAACTGAATCAGAATTCTAGGCCTTCATCGCTTTCTCTAGTGCTCCAAAGTATTTCATCTTGCTCAGGGCATTTCTAACTCCCTGTTAGAGGGAGTTAGACACTGCCCATGTGGCCCTGAGCACAGAGGGCATCCTGCTGCAGATTCCCCATCCTACAGAATAAAACACTTCAATCTCCTAAATCCAGACATCTGTTATTTCATGTTGCTTATCTAAAAACTAGAAATTTCTTCACTAGTGCTTCACGATCATCTCCGGTATTATAAACATTTTAATTTTACGTGATCTGACATTACTTTGTGCTGCCTTGCAACAATGGATTTAGAAGAGTGGCTGACAAAGCATTAATACATTTACCTGTTTTTATGCAAACAGAAACAGCGAACCTGCTTTTTCATGCAGTGGAATTAAATTCAATATGATCATAAGAATATGTTACAGTAAAATCTCTGATGAATAATTCAGGCTCTTAGGAGTGAAATACTGAAGGAGACATTTTCAGATGACTGTGTTGACAGGCTCTGATGTCCAATATGTTCAACGCAATGGAGAATGAGTTGGAAAGCCCATGAATGTCATTTTTCTAGTTCATTTACTTCTCATCAATAATAAATGACATCATGTATTCGTTTTAAACTCCCTACTGGAGAGACTGGAACATGTATTCTAGAAAGGAAAAGTGCATCACAATGACGTCAATACCCAAATGTAGGAATGAGTCAGTCATGTGCTTCTGACCAAAACAGCATTGAGGGGGAGTTAACAAAACCAATTCCAATTATGACCACAATAGTTACAAAAAGAAGAAGTCGTGTGTGAGTTATGGCACATGTGAGTTATCTCCTCTGCTGGCAAGTTCAGATCAGTAAGGGATATACTTTCTCTGATACCTTTAGGTACGTGATAGCTTCTGGCCAGGCTGTCAGAGTCCATCTGCGAACAACAGGTTAACTAACTCCTATGTTTGCCTTCATGCAGCCTTTTACCCCTCCCAAGCTAAGATTTCATAAAGTCCAGTTTGTCCCGATCTTAAAGATTTTAAGTGTTAGCCTGCTGACTCTGATTTTGCAAATATAGATCAGATGAATGCATCACAAACATCAACAGCGAAGCATTAGAGTTAAGCTTCTTTATGCTTATACAAACCATTGAAAGTCTCCCTCACTCCCCTAAGGTGCTTAACAGCCAAGCTCATCAAATCACAGTCATCATTTCAAATAATTTCTGATTTATGTAATCACACACAGGTCTGTTGAGCACAATTAACTTATACTGATATATCAGAAAAAAAAAAACTTTCACTATTGCACTTGTAATTAGTAAATAGCAGATTTCTCTAATTGCTAGAGAAACAGAGCTCACCTATCATAGCAACAACCCTGCAGATCAGCAGGCCGTTCCGCATAAGAGAAAACAGGCAGCTCAGCAAGGCACATACCCGAAACGGCACAGTCTCTTCACAAACTGGACATGTTACACATCCCTTTATCGCATGCTCAAAGTTGTTCCTTAGATGGGAACAGCTCACAAGTTTCTGAAAGCTCAGACCTGCTAACTCCATTGATTTCA
Organism: Tetrax tetrax; assembly: GCA_009806455.1. Lineage (NCBI taxonomy): Eukaryota > Metazoa > Chordata > Aves > Otidiformes > Otididae > Tetrax > Tetrax tetrax. Next base: position 131,239 of record WHYT01017179.1, on the reverse strand, counting down.
CCACAACTGCTGGCCTTTTTCTGGAATACTGAGGAAAGCAAAGCAGAGTTATAAATTGAGGTGGGTGCTGCTCAACTGCCTCAAGCATCCATTGGCAGCTGCCAAGGCAATACAAAACCATTCTTCATGCACATCCAGCAAGAGGTTTCCTCTGGGCCATTCAAGACTCAAGAACAAACAGCCACATTAAAGGGATGGTTCTATGCATCCTAGCAAACCACTTTTTAAGGAGAAAAATAAGATCCTTGCTAGCACTGCCAACTTCTCCCAGTCAATTCACACTTATACTGGTAACTCCTGGCACACAAAAGCCTCTTTCTATTTACAAACTCCAAGGCTGAACCAAAGCTGGCTAGTAATAAGCAGTTGGTTTGCAAAATTTAATCTCTCCTTTGGCTTTAAGTCAAAGGTATACAGAAAACATGTCACAAAACCCAAAGCTGAAGTACAGATCAATGGTTTCTAGATTTGTGCAAGATGGAAGTCCCTACAGACTGGATTTTCAAAGGCATTTTGCCAACCAGTGCAATATTACAAGACAGCTATTGGCACCTGGAAGCATCTGAAGCTCTGGTTTGGTGGCTGTCCACATCAGTGCACGACGACAAACATTTTCAAACTTAGCCTGTTATGCATAGAGCTCCCTTTCCAACACTGCAAAATTAAACTGCATCACAGCTGTAGTATAACACTAACTAATGTAATGTTTTGACCATAAAACCATAACAAAGACATAAGATTTAAAATTACCCTTTGTATGGTTTCAATAGGAGCTTATTATCTAAATGTCAGATGCAATCAATAACATTACCTTTTGGTATATCCCAGTGTACATGATTTATTTGTGGTAATGTTCCATAATTACAGCTGATATAAAATGACTAATCAGCTTCACATTTTGCCACAATTCATCACAGTTAACCATTCTATTTGCAACTTCCACCCTGTTTGCTGTTTAACACATTTTTAAAAGCAGTTGAATGATCCTTTAAAAAGCCAGTGAAGCACGGTCCTTCATGTAGATTTTTATTTATATGTGTATACAATTACCTATACAAACACACACAGAGAACTGACCACTGCTTTCTGTTTGCTCACTAAAATATTTTCAAGATCAAAAAAGTGGTTTATTTTCAACACAATTTACAGCAGGCAAAATGATTGAATATTTGACAAGTGACAAAAATTAAGCCAGTTTCTACTTCCTTTCAGCTCATGTCATTTATTTTATTGGATTACAGTTATTAGAAGCTGGGGGAGGAAAGTGGGCAGGAGAAGGGGGATTAGATTTAGTGGTTCAGTCAACAATGTAACTTACTCATTTTGGCATGTTCCACAATGCCTATTTTTACACAGCCCATTGCTCTGCTCTCCCCAAGATGTGCCTTCACCCACACACCACTTGTGCACCGTACAAGTCACTTTCCTTATGTAAAGGCAACATTTTGTCTCAGATACATAGCCTTGTACCAGAGTACGTGTGAAAGCTGGAGCAAACTTATAGAAAGGAACCAGCTGGAAGCACCGACACAGGGCATGAGGAGTAGGCTCACCGCAGCTCCCAGCTCGAGGGCTGCTGATGGCTTTGAAGGTTCTGAACAAAACCTAAGAGGAAAAGAATAAGCATGGCCAATATAACCTTGAAAGTACAAATCAAAACCAGTCAGTATGATATGCAAGAATTTACAGCATGAAAATCCCTTTCACATCATTCAAAATGGCCAGTGGAGTTTTTCAATGTTTTTTTTTGTTTCTTTTTTAAGTCCCTTCATGACAATAACATATTGTGCTATATATATTGCTATAATTCTGTGCTTTGGTACCACTGATTTTTTCTCCCTACATATAAAGTTTAAAGATAATTTCTCCTTTTTCCTATAATTTAAAAGCTATAATTATACAGCAGATATTTCAAGCTACAGCCAGTCACGTGGCTTGCTCCCTCACATTATTTAAAAAAGGATGAATTTACAAGAGAAATGAAAACTAAAGTCAAACTAGAGTTTTAGTGAGTTTTTTGCAAAACTATATGCTGTTATTACTCATTTGAAAATCCTAAATAGGAAGTTAAAACTAGCTCAATAAATAATTTTACATGGTGAAACTATGTTCTTAAGTATATATATGTATTTCATATAACCCTTTAAAACTGATGGTTTTTCTTTCTTAACATTGGTTAGCAATCATGATTTCTTCTCCAGTTCAAAATCTTCATAAATACCGTCCTAGAGATTTTAAGCACTTCATACACAAAATACAAAATATTAAAATCAACTAAATTTGTCTTTATGTATTACTGATACAAGAAGCAGAAGGAAAAAAAACCCCATATGTCAGTATAGAAAAATACAGAAATATATTAACCACAAAACTTACACATCTTATAAACGAGCAAAGAGACTAGCAGAACTAAAAACACTCAGGACCTCAAAGACTGGGAGATGACTGTTGTCCCATTCCTCCCAGACACACACTGTAAACTCTGCCTTGCTCTACTGACTACTCAGCAGCTCGACACCAACTCACTAACTTCTCTGCACAAGTACATGACATGACTTCTAAAACATCTATACAGATCAGATCAGATGCACAATCACGTTGTCCACAATTATTTTGCAAATTACTGTCAGTCAGATTCAGCACTGAATACATTTCAGAGAAAGGTCAGTTAAATATGCTAAAATATCGTTATGAAATGATATAATAATTTAGATGACAAGCACAACAGACAGCTTTCTAGATACTTTGCAAGGAAAACAGCATGCTTTCCTGTGCTATCTAGAGAAACAAATGCATACAAATAACTAATAATAGTAAAGCAGAGTCATTGAGTAATTCAAAAGATATAGCGGCTCTCCTTCCTACAGATATTAAAATTACATAACAATAATAAGATAGTAATGAGCTAATTCCATCATCGTCATTATTATTAGCCTCTACATTTTATGTAAATGTTAACAAAGGTTGTCAAGACAGTTAGATGATAAAGTATATGCAGCAGACAGATTGGTTCAATTTAGCATCTGAATTTACATTTTAGCTAAAGAGAACAATTTAAATACGAATTTCATTTGAATTAAAATATAGAAAAGGATTTTCATAAAAAGACCTTGTTCCTATAAATCTATATGAAAAAAAAAAGCTGTCATCAAAATAGAGTTATTTTAGTAGATTTCTTTCTAAAAAGACAGGAGATGGATAATATGAAGGTGAATGAGCCCAGTAAAGTAAACTTCAAATACATTCACTTTATGCTATGCTTTTCCCAGGGCCATGGACAGACTCCGACATATCCTGCTTTGGTGAATATCCACATGTAAAGACCTGTGGGGTCCTCCCAGTCTCATCCCTCCACAGAGCAAAACTACACATGAGATGGGACACTGCCCGCTCCGCCAAGCCCTCAGGTGAAGGGACTCACTGTGGGAGGGCACAAATGGAGCAAATCAGCTTCATGCAACAGCCCACCAGCTCTGATAAAAAACCCTCCTGATTTACACTGGCATGAGCGAATTGGGTTTTTAATGCTCTGGATGGTGCCAGCATTGGCACACGTGATCTGTTAGGGGAGATCCATCAAACAAGTTCAAAGTTGGGCTCTGCTCTTTTTTTTGCTTTGTAGGGAGCCTGCCCTTTGCAGAGATTGGAGGGGTACAAAGATGGGGAAGAGGTGGATGGTGGCATGGGACCCTGCTAGGCTTTCCTGGCCCCAGGAAAGCTGGCATGGCATGACCCTTTAGAAACAACCTATAGCTGGGTGGGGGCCTGCAGACTATAAAATATATAATTTTTGTAGTTTACTATTTAATCTCAATAACTCCACAAAATGAAATAGTGTCTGGTTTTTTTCAGGCCCTGTAGAGCAGTATGAATATCCTCTAGGCCTTTTTTTCCATTTCTGTAGAAATTATAATATCTTCTATAAAATACAGACACAATTTTCACAATGTAAGCTCTATTAGGCACCAATATTGTTGGTTCTAGGACAGACAGCTGTTGTCAGCAAAGCAACACTGTGCATCTTGAACAATTTAATGTATTATTTGAATAGGGGTTTAGTTTTAGAAAAATACAAAATTAAGTTGAGTTCTACAGATACAGAAAACCCGTCTGCTTCGGGCAAACAGAAATGCTGAAATGTTTTGTCATTTCATTTGAACACCCTTGGAATAAGATTGGCATTACCTCCATACACAAAGCACACTGTAGAATATGATAGGAAGGTAAGTTGTGAAAACAGACAAAAGATTACCTCAAAATGAAATCAATGACTTCAGCACTGCTAATTATGATGTCATGGAAAGACATAATTCTGTCAGCCAGAAGATTGAGTGGAAGGGAAATAAACTAACTGTGACAATACTCAAAATGGAAACACTTAAAAAACTGCAAGGCATTTTCATGATGCCTTAGGAAACCAGTAGACACCTGTTCAAGCTGTACTTCAGGACATGCTATGCTCCAATGGCATACTATGTCTCCAACCAAGTCCTGCAACCCCAAGCAGTTCCTTAGGCAGACTGTATAGCAAAGTTTTTCAAACATCTTTATTTCTCCTCCTACACCGCATGCATCTGTGTTGCTTTCTTTGATGACTAGGGATGTAGGCAGGACTTCCAGCTGAAGTTCATCCAGTGCATGTGAACAGATGCAAAAACACTCAACTGGAAATTCTGAAGAAAAAAAGGAAGCCAACCTTATGTGCAGCATAAAAATGGTCATATGCAATTGCTGCTGCTACACTGAAGTTCTTTGTTTCTAAAAGGTAAGTGGCTATGGCCGTTTTCCTACCATTCATTGCAAGTCTTCATAGTATGGATGACATCAAAGTATTAAATCTTTTTTCTTACTCTAACTGCATAAAAGAATAAAATTGGGATTATGTATGCTGGCACATACACACAGTGCATCTACAGGTCATAAAAGTAACAAATCCAGTAAATTGCAGCCACCATTTTTGCCAAGCAAAAGTGAAATACATCGTCACTTCCAGAAAAAAAACAAAACCACTACCTCTTGAAACTCAATGTTGTATTTGTATTAAAAGTGATCTAAATATTACGCTTTACGGCCAGCATTAATTTGATGAAAAGGAGTATGAATTTTAATTTCTATGTTACTGAGAGATAGTTAGCAGTAATTTAAAAGTATCCTGCATGTTTGCTTAAAGGTTTTATACAGTTCAAAAGAAGTTTTGCATTACAATTTATTACTGTATCCTGAACTGAAAGCATATCTTTCGCAGAGTTGCCCTACTCCAAATATTTGCTTATTTGAAATACAAGACTCTGAATTACTGACTTTTTAGTAACCACAGGAATAAGGAAAACATACAAATAAATGAAAAATGCCCCACAATGTGCATTTCAGAGATAAGAGGAAAGCGGTCTTAAACAAGAAAAAAAAAATCAATCCACAGAGCATATAGTATAAAAGAAGAGACTGGGAAAACATGATTTAGGAGGCACCAGAAGCATGGAGAAACTTTCTTAATGTAAGGAACACCATCTGCCATGCATGAGACTTCACTATCACTGGAGCTTGGCTATAGTTCCATGGAGACATCGACAGAGATTTTACAATATATAATACTGATGTGAAAGACAACCACAGCTAACAAATAGTCACCGAACTCAAGATGTTGACCTGGAAAAGCATAATCTACATGCATCGCTCTCCCCAGTCAGCCATGACAGTTAAGCTTTGCTAACCACTCAGCTAACCATCTGTATTACAAATGCATAGAAATTGTGAGAAAAGAAGAGAGACTCTGAATTTGAGCTTTTTTTCCTCCATAGTGCAAAGTCTTCCTATGACGACAGATCCTTGCTAAGATTATTGTTTATTTAGCTGCATTAATCTTCTCTCTGAAATTTGCATTAACATTTTTATTTATGGAACCAAGATGAAGAACAACATATTTTAAGAAAAGAAAAAAACAAATTCAGGCAGTTTATTACCATGATCTCTTAATATAGACACAGATATCTCAAGAACAAAGGAAGACCACCACCTAAGGGAGGCATTTCACCATTTGAATTTTCAGGCTCAGTTTCCATTTACAGGACTTTGCTTTGGAAATGCTTTTAGTAAAGAAATTTTTAAAAAGACAGAAAGGAAGGTTTTCTTATTAGCAATTCCTGCTGAGGTTGCATAAGCCGTAAATTTATAATGTTAATGTTTTCTGCTTCCATAGATATGACAAATACATACCTTGTAATTACAAAAATGAGATATAACTACTGACACATTTGAGTTTTAGATAATGAGATAGTATCTTGGAAAGCATAATTAGAGAATCAAGGGTGAATCTGAGGCCATTTCAGTGCCACTAGTTTTCTAATGGCTTCAAGATTTTCATTTGTTAGTATAATAAAAAAAAAATTAGTGAAAATTCAAGTAAGCGTTGAGGTTGCTTCATGTCTCTGAAAATCCCTCTCCATTGCACTGATTAAAGAACAACAGTGCAGTGCCAGTAAAAGAAGTGGAGTACAGCAGGAAGAGCAGCATCTGTCAAAGTGGAGAAATGACAGAACAAAACCAAAGGAAAACAGGGAGGTGAGATCTGCCACACAGTACTATCAAAATCTAGCTCATTTTCCAGCCCTACTGAAATGTACCAGCATGGGAGCCCAAAGATGTTCAGCTGAGGGCAGAGGTGAAATCACACTATATTGAACAATTAAAATATGCTTCATGGTGCAAGCCCAAAATGCCCATTAATTAGTTGTTCAAAAAGAAGGGCAATGAAGATCAACTCTTTTTCACAAATTATGGCAAGTCTGAACTATGACTACTTTGTACAGTAAAGAGAAAAAAAAGGCAAAACAGAAAATGAGAATCGGAAACATGTTTCTCGTTGCCTTTATAAATTTGCAGTTACATTCTGGTTTGGGGGAAGTCCATCAGGACCACTTGACTCTCTGCATTGCATCATTCCTACAAAGGGAGCTCTGTTATTTCTCATAAGTAAAATTTATTTTTCCTCTTGACTGGTGGGATGACTGCATACTGGTAATTTATCTTTGTCTGTAGAAACACTTCCTGACACTGCTTCATGATGTGTTCTTTAAATGATGCTACTTTCCACTCTTCCATTATTTCTTTCAGCTGTACATCAGTGCTGCTCCATGGGGCTCTCATCCTGCTGTTCTTGCTCAGGCAAGACTCCAGCGATGCCTCTAACATCCCCATACGAGCAGGCTCACTGCATATAGGAGACATTTTATTCCTTCATTATTGAAAAACCAAGAGGGAAACAGTTTTCTCTTTCCCACTTAGAGCATTGCATTCAAAAGCCCCAAATATAATTAAGTGCCTACTTCAAAGTTCTTCCTCTTGGTTCCAAGCCTTTCTCCCACAGTTCCTCTGGTATGGCGGGAATTTATTAATTCTCCTCTATATCAAAGACTTTTTTTACTACAAGAAACTGGGCAAAACCATCATCCAAGTGAATCACAGAGCATGCTTACAAACCTAAAGCTACCCAGGGCAAGGACTCTCCATGCCTGATGGCAAAACACCGAGCAAGGGCACCCTGTTGAGTGGGAAACAGGTCTGAAAGCAAATCTGTGCTTCAGACAGAAGGAACCACCACATCACAAGGTAGAATAAGCCAGGACTGTGGTAACAGGCAGTCAATGTTTTTCAGGTGTGTGGATATCAGTATCTGAAAGGTACTAATGAGACCAAATTAGCCATTCCCTCTTGGAGCATCCAGGCTGGTTCACTGCCAGTTTATTCCTTTTTGTCCCTTTGCATTTAGCTTTCTCTCTCTCCACCTTACTCTGCCTCACTTTAACACACATGCTATAAGCTTCCCAGACACAAGTTAGATGGAGTCAAGTGGGACCAGACTGTAGCTTTGCTGCTTGTGCCAAGCTCCCCCCCCCACCCCAGAGCTCCTCTTTCCAGTTTGGGCAAAGTTTCCAACTAGTAAAACTGTTTTGTTTTGATAAACATTTAACAAAGATTTAATTAACTGAGGAGAGGGACACGGGTGGGAAAATTATGAAAATGGAAACATTTTCTGTGAAACACAACTTATTTTTTAGCCTTGTAAAAACTGTCACTTCTTAGGAATGAGTTTTCTGCAAAATAGCTCCACTTTCTCCATTGAGAAAGCACAGATCTAGCAAATATGTTATAGTCATTTTGCATGTGGTTAATTTCCCTGAATTTTCAAGTGTAAATGAATCTATAAGGGGCAAAAAGTAACCTCATATAAAAAAAAAAAAGATCTAGATGGATTTTGGACAGATTCTTTTCTATATTACTGACATTGGCATACATTTTCTGAAGAGCATAGAATGTATGCTGGGCAGAAACAAGGGAATAATCTGCATTTTCTCTGCAGTTTGTCAGTTTTATCACTTTGACCACACCATAATCTAAACCAGTATGAGCACCATCAGCATCTTCTGCAATATGTCTGAATTTTTGCAGCAAGTTATTTGAACCCATGGAGAAGTATCCACCAGTAACTGCAGAATCCCAACTATGACCTATTATAACTTCTGAAGATGTATTTTTGGACATCAACAACAGTGATACTGATCTTATAAAACATTCTGGATGTGCTGATTAACATCCCAGCGCAAGTCCTTACATAAAGATAAGCAGTCCAGAGGAGCTGGAACATTTACAAAACTGGAGTCAACAAACCACAGCAATGGCACCATTTTGCTTATTCATATTTAATACATTCAACCCACTCTAGATATCCCCTTACACCATTTACTCTTTTTTTATTAATCTAGCAATCCATCTTTTACTGCTGCATAATATTTTTTGCCCACATTGAGCCAATATAGCTGTTGCTACCACTTTGCACTTAAAAACATAATTTCAGAAGGACTGAATGAAATACCCCAAGTTAAATTCACATTCAGCCACCTGTCACTTTCACCACCCCTGATGCTAAACACATCCTTTAACTCTTGCTTTCCGATATGTCTGTTCAGAGATCTTTCCTGCAGCCCACATACACTTACTTCTAGTGTTTAGGCTTTTCTCTGGTATCACCATCTGTTCAGTTCCTATGTGATTTCATTTCCTGTCCCTCCCAGTCCATCCTACTAGCTTTATTTCCTAACAGCCTCAAGCTCCAACTAGTTCCCTGTTCTCTAAAGTTTATTCTTTTGTCTCTTGCCAGGAGAACTCCCTACACTGACTTCAAGCATTCATGATATATAATATATACTCATATTAATAATATATATACATATATATTAACCTGCCCACTTCCACAAAGCTGCCTACAGTTCTCCCACAACTATCTCCAGAAGTTCTGAAACACCAACCCCAGAAGAGATCTCTGAGACGTGAGTCTCAGAAACACATAACAGCACACTACTTGGTGGATCACTTGGGGAACAAATTACTGATTTGGTCTGAAATTATGAACTTTGTCTCTTCACCAAGAAAACAGACATTGTTTGAACAGGACAATAAGTAGTCACACCATCAGGAAAGCCAGTTTGCCTGCAAAGATCTGCAGATCTAAAGTACAGAAAGTTTTCAGCATCAGACAGATGTGCAAACAGGAGTTTAAAGAACACTGGAAGTTGACGAAGAATGTTCAACAGCTGAATGACACAAATCACAAGTGCTACAGGAGAAAGAGATTAAAAAGAACAGGCACTTTTATATTTTGAAGAGATGTGAGCTGGCACAGCATGCCACAAGATCAGTACGTTTGGAAATCTGAAAGGCCACCCATGGAAATCACAAAAAGCATTGCAGAGCAGACATGCCTGTGAGTCAGTGGAAAGGTAAACAGCTGCCTATTTGCATCTGATGATCTCTAGAGTGAGTGGTAACTGTTTTAGGGAGCCAGGAAAATATGTGCCTCCCTGAGACAAGATGTCACAATCTGGGAATGCCCAACACAGGCAGAGCACAAGGGAAAGGCAGTTGCAATAGCACCAGGAATGCTCTGAAATCTGTAACCTACAGCAACAGAGCTGCCAAAGTCCTGAAAGGATTACAAAAGGTCTGCATCAAGTCTTACCCTCAGTGGGATTTGAGGAAAACGGTTCCTGTAGTTAGAAGTGCAAAGGATGGGAGTGAAGATCCAAACATAGCTGCTTGCTATATCCAAGTAGGAAAGGGACTCAACTGGGCTACAGCAGCTTTTGTTATGAGTAATCCCTAATCCCACCACAAAGGAAAAGGAATACAGAGTTTCTTAGATATTTTGCAGGTTGCACATCACATCAGCTGGTAGTAGCTGTGCTCCATACCCTGACAACCAGTTCCTACTTTGGGCTTGCAAGGATTAAGACCTCAGCAACAAGGAAAACATCTTTAAAAATAAGAGTGGAAGCCTACAGCGTGACAAACGGGCAATAATTCCTTTAAATGCATTGCATTTGTTGCAGCCCTAAGCTTGCCAGAGGCACAACATGAATTTCCCTACAGCTCTATTTTAATGAGCCTCAGGAACGTCTCTGTTAGGAGCAGCAATCTAGCAGTACAGACGTGCAGGGCAAATTCCATTAGCACGTAGATACCAGAACGGCAGAGGCTAGAGAAAATGCAAGTAAATCAAATGCATAGATTAGATACAAAGAATCAAGCCCAGATTTCCTTCACTTTGATCAAGGGGCTCCTGCATTTTCCTTCCAGCCAAAAGACTGTATTAATAATGGTATTCTGAGAGCCATCCTTAACAACTGCATGAAGAACTGAGCTGTGGTGGGCTAAGGGGAACTGACAGCTGGAGCAGTCTTCACTACTTGTAACTCCTTGCTCCTGGGGTTTGGTTTTCTAGTCTTTAAACACAACTAGAACAGAACTCAATTCAGTTACTGTCAGTAGAAATTAAGAACAGCTGAAAACCAGAAAGGATAGTAAAGGAAAAAAACAAGCACATTTGGAAGAAACCTGTAGTTCTGACTTCTAATACGATAAACTTAGCAAAAGTATGCAAATCATCAGCAAATATGCTGCTGCCTGTCTCTGTATCTTTCTTCATACACTCACCCTGTAAAGTTTGCTTCCTAGGTAGATGTGAAACAATTTGGAAAAAAGCCCAGCCCAAAAGACAGTGACCAAGCCCATTCATAAACACTCATTGGAATGGCAGCAAGGACCACAGAATGTGGCCTGTGGGGAAAGGTAAGGATCATTAACATAAATAAAGTCACAGGCAAAACTAACCTTTTCAGTCTCATTTTGTCAGCCACTGAACTCCTGCCCCAGCATAGGCACCAGCTACAGCAGTTGGTTGCCAACACTTCAATTTGATCTGGGAAAGCAACTAACACCCCACCAGAAACTCCACAGAGAGCTGACTTCGATGGCATGAATTAAAAATAACAAAATAACCCAACCACCTACAAACCGAAGCAACTGTGACCAATCCTAATGGCCCCATAGGACTTCTCATCAAATTTTCTGGTCTCAGCACAGTTTATCCCTGATCAGAAAACTGGGAATAAACACATCTGCACATCGCTATACAGGAAAGGGAGGAGTTGAGGAAAAACCTTCAAACTGTATGCTTCAGAGCCTGTCAAAGTGCCCCCACTGAAGATGACATGCTGGCTATCATGAAAAACAGATGCTGAATCTTCTCCCATCTTTCTCCCATGTGCTGTCCTCCCATTCCAGCCCTCAGCTCACCCCAGCTGTGTCAACACAGCTCTTATGGGAGACACACTACAAATCAGGAATGATCCACCCTGCAAATAACCTCTAGTTTCCTCATTCCAGTAAAACTTTACTTTTAATCCCCCGGCAGCATTAATAACACAGTCACACAAATGCACCCCTCATTTGAGGAGGCATGGCACGTGGGGGGAGGTTCTCCAAGGATTTGTGTGAGGTCTGAACTGACTGGGAGACAATTGGTTATATTTAATGCAGGTACTTTTTAAATTTCAATTTTTTTCATTTTAATTCAGGTATATTTTTGGATGTTGGGTTTTTGAAAGAAATTATAGACCACCAAGTTTGGAAACACAATGAACCCATGAACCCATGCTACAAAATCCATTTTCAGCTGTGCTGTGCTGCATTACTACATTGCTAGAGTTGCCAAGGTCCCTTCTTCTGTCTTCCTCTGTTGCACTCCTAAACTATTCATTCCCAACACAATCATTCACATTTCCATTTTTATTTTATTATACTCAGATATGATGCAACCTGTATTTAACAATGCATTGCCATTTCCAAGGGCAAATATTTTTTCTGTAATCACAACTATGTCATTATTCTATTACACATACTTGAAATGTCAAAATCCATCTCCTAATCAATATAAAACAAGCCTAGCAGGAGAAAGCGAGCTTGAAAGGAGTATTCCAGATTAAATAAAAACTGAAATGTCCTTCCTTTAAAAGAGATCTTGCCTATTATTTAATTTACTTTCAGGTTTTGAAAAGATCTCCCAGAGATCTCTGTTGAAATTACCCCCAGTCTGGGGCAGTACCTGTTATATAGCTAAATGCTGAAGAAGAATTAAGCTGAACATTACAAAAGAGGGAGAGAGGAAACATATCATCACCATCTCTGATTTTAGTCTCTCTTTTATTCCCAACAGGCGATCAGGAAAAGTAAAAGCGCAAAGAAAATGTTAATGCAGTGAATCACTATTTTATGAAAATGGAGTGTGTCAACATTGGATGTTTAAGTGTTTGAGATTAAGCTTGTGAGTTACCTTTTCCATAAATTCCTTTCCCTATGCAGTTTGTCAGAGCTACTTTACTCTTCCAGTAGTGGTTTATTGGCAGCATTAATCTTACATAATGCACAAATAATTGGTTATCTTTTAATGCAGCTGTTAAAGTTTATCTGATATTGCAGTATGCTTAACTAATTTTGCAGGTTGCTTGGTTTGGTTTCTTTTAAACAAGAAGTCCCAAAGTAAAGCCTCTCTCCATGTTGATGTATATTATGAAAGTACTGAGCAATTTAAATTGCTTTTTCTATTTGAAGGTTTTAAAGTAGTAAATTAGTTCAACACCTAGCACTTCTTTTTCTGGCCTCTTAATTCGTTCAGAAAGCATTTCTTCACAGGGACACAGCTCAGTTTCTGACAAAGGTGCACCAACACCACAGATCTTTTCCTGGCTTAGCAAGGACAGTGTCTCGGCTGGATAAAATGAACAATATCTCTGGGATTCCAAAATTTCCATGCAATTCAACAAAGTAAATTGTTCAGCTCTTTTTAGGACCTAGCTCCTTCAGCAAGTGAGGAAATATATCAAGTCTTAAGACATCTGGAATCTACTTCTAGGCTACAGCTAGGATTCTTGCTTCCACTCTCAACTTGATCAGCCCATTCAGGTTACAAATGAGACCCTGAGCATTGGTCCCTAAACAATGGATAACACGGGTTAGTATGTTTCTGTCCAATTTCCTTCCTTCTTGATCCAGATAAGAAGCTTGATATATTTTTTATTATACTTGCTAGAGTCTTCATAATCCAAAACCTCTGATTTTCTCCTATTTTGGACATTCACTGATAAAAAAATACATAAACTTTTGTAGGATATAATTGATAAGACTACAGCTATCTTGTCTGCAGAATGGTACTTTGGCATGTATTTGCTACTAGGTTTAACACTGACTTGCTTTTTTTGGAGCAGCTCTGGTGTTGTCTTCAGGTGCCCGACACAGATAGGCAAGAAAATGATACTCTGTGTAGTGTTATCTAAACCTACAGCAACTCTGTAAATATCTGTGTCTCATCTTAACATGCAGATGGAGGTGAGCTGAAAGAGCTGACAGTGACTTCAAGTGGCTGTCTTCTCTTTTCCCCTGTTCTGAGGCAGGATAAAAATCATATATAATCTTCCTTCACCAGAAATCATCCAACTGGATTTTAACCTGTAGCAAATTAATCAGTGAAGCAGATTTCACAACTTCCACAAACACCCAGCTCTAATGTTCACAGTTTGAAAATATTTCCTAAGTCAAAATTTATTATTGACTTCTTTTATTTTCTGCAACAGCCTGATAATAACTCATGAAAATTCTCTTCATAAGAATCTTTTATGTATTACAAAGTCATAAGAGCCCTCTTTAAACTCAGTAAAGCCAGTTCTGTCAGCCTGTCCTCACCAGTCACATATTCTGTACCTCTTATCCCTCCATTCTTTGGACACTTCCATTTGTCTGCAGATTTCTCAAAGATGAAGCATAAAACTGTACCTCTGTAGGATAATATCAAAACTCTTGCGGTCACCACTCTAAGCTTTTTAGTGGCAATGTGAAGTGGTTCCTTAAGTCAATGGACCTAAAAAGCAAAAGTTTTTCAGTCCAGTCAGTCATGTCCCTGCTTATGGGAGCCCCATGCTGAGTAGTCAATAAGACTGTCATTGGCAGGATTCCCCACTGTGTATGCCTGCTGAGTTTACAGCTGATTTTAATGCACATGAACTTTTCATGAAGCTCTAAACCTTGCATACTACAATTGAGATCTTTATAGACATTCCCCTAATGTGCAGTGAATCCTATTACATTACTGCACCTTCCTCCTCAATAAATATTAAGATACAGATTTGGAAGAGCATTTCCAGTATCACAAAAGAATTTTTTTTTTTTTTAAATGTACTACAGAGCTCTGTTTCTTAAAAGTTATCTCCCTCTTCAACCTCCACACTAGTCCCAAATGCCCATAGCTGTTCCCAAAGTCAGACATCTATTCCTTAATGGAATGAAGTTAAGTAATTTTAGGCAAAAATGAGAAGGCATTCCAAACTGTAAAATTCTTAAATACAACTTCAGTAGATGAGCAAGACAAACAACTTTATTTGCTTCCCAGGAGAAGGCGTTTTAATGGTATAAAATCCTAGCACCAAATACATAGTCACCAGGAGATACAACTGTGTCCTTGCCTGACAATACAAGGCTCCAATGCTGGTTTATGCACAAAATTTACACACACAGCTGCCACAGTATCCAAAGAAATGGGAAGCACTAGTAAAAACAGGGCATTCCTAGGAAGAAAAAAGATGCAGTCATTTTTCCCATGTCATTCAAAACCAACTGAAGTTACTATGCAGCTACAAAACCAGGCAACTGCAGGGCAAAAAAAAAAAATCAACCAAAAACTGGCATGCTAAACGAATTGATGGCAGAGGTTTGCACACTCAGGAAGATCCCTTCATATCTGAGACTTCAACAAGTGACTTTTCTGAAGCTGCTACAAGTATTTATGGAAGGATAATATTTTTTAAACAAGAAAATTATGCACAGCCACATGGCTTTCACACCAAGTCATTCTGGAATTGAGTAATGCACTTGAGCAATTCTAAGATTACATCTGGCAGTTTAAAAATATACCCAGATCCCACCACCCATACATGTACAGGAAAATCATATCCGTAAATATGTCAAGGACAAAACAGAAGCAAAGGACAAGGCAAAAGAAGAAAGCCTGTCAGGAAGGACTGGAAAAATAAGCAAGCAGAACATACCGCTGTTCATGACTACCTGTCATTAGGTGGCACTAACTTAGTTTCTCCTTCTCATCATCTTCTCCCTCTTAAATCTGTACTTAAAACATAGTGCATGTTTTGCCATCTTCAGAAAAAAAACGCTGACATTTCAGTGGAAATGGGACTGAGGCAACTCAGTTTGTAGTCAGCTGCTCTCCAAGCACATGGGCTGGGTTTAGGAGAGGCCAGGGTTTTGCAAAACAGTTCTGGAGCCTCTCAGCGACCTAGCACGGCTCGTGCTGCAGCAATTTAAGCTCCCTCATTGCTCACCAAAGGGTGCAATGCATGCTCAGAGTTATCAGTGCAAGAGATAAAAGAGAAACTGATGAGAGACTTGTTGATGAACATAAATTAATTATAAGGCTCTTAATCTGCCAACTTAGTCTCTTAGAACAAGGTACAGTAAAAGGTGGCACATGGAGAAATATAATTACTTACCTTCCAGCTGAAATAAATTATAAGCTCTTAAGCCTAGCAGACAGTTCTGAAGCCTGCAGGAGCAGCAGGTAAATGAAAAGTAGCTGCTCTGCAGGCTAGATAGTTCTTAAATCTCTCCTCATTCTTTTCTACACTTTGCAAAAGTTGCAAAGGGACTAGAGGGTCATTTTCTTGAAAATCATGACTTCATAAAGTATAGGAAGCCCAGCAAGAAGAGTGCTCTAACACCAGTCCTGCAACTCTCTGGACAGATTTTTCCTTCAACTGAAGCACATGATGTATAATTTTGGGAGACGAATAAATGGAAACGCTCTTTCCTTCACTGCAGCAATGAGTCACCATCCAGACATCACAGTAAACTCAGTCAGGCGTTGAACAGAGGTGGTTCATCACCCTCAGCCTTATCTATGGGCAATGGTGAAGAATAGGCCACCTTTCAGCATCTCTAAATCAGGCTGACTCAGAGATATGAAGGAAACTGTCTCAGGGAGCCTAGAAGGAGCTTTACCTCCCAAATTAAGCATCCTTCTAGTGAATAAGCAAAGGATAATTATTTTACCTGGACCTCAGCAGCATGCAAGACAAAGCTATGTACCCCAGTGGGGCTCATGGATTTATGGTAGCTGAGGGACTGCAGTCCTCATGTATCTCCCAGCAGTGCAGCAGACTGATTTGTTGCTTCACTGACTTGTGTTTCAACTTACCTTTTTCACCTTAATTTCTGCAAATTCCTTGATATGTTTGCTATTTCACAAGGGAATTGAGAAATAGAAAAGATTAAATCAAATGGTATTAAGTGAGATGCAAAAATGAAATGGTTGAAGAACTGCCATAAACCTGGAGAAATTAATTAAAAAACTGTCATCCAAAATGTCATCAAGAATAGACACACACATATCCCAAGACCTTTGCTAAAGAATGCCTAACACCAAATCAAGAGAAGGAGGAGAAAGCAACTTTTAACATTTCACATAAGCTGGAAGCTAAGCAAGATTCAGCCATGAAGATGGCATTTCCTTTAAATGACTTTCACTTCAGCCTGTCAAAATGCTGATAGCTTTAGATAGATTGTACTTTGCAGTTTAATTACTAATGGATTTTGGTTTGTTCTTTGGTGGTCTTTAATCTAGTGTATGTATTAAATTAACATAATAAAGCAAACAACCAGTATTTCTTCTCTTAAGATTTTACTTTTACAAGACATTAGAAATATTAACAGAAACTTTTGAAAAGCTGAAATTACTGTGTGTGGCAAAACTTCTAAATAAACAGTATGAGTGAATATTTCAGCTTTTATTACACACACACACACACACACACATAAATTAGCTTTATTA
Organism: Tetrax tetrax; assembly: GCA_009806455.1. Lineage (NCBI taxonomy): Eukaryota > Metazoa > Chordata > Aves > Otidiformes > Otididae > Tetrax > Tetrax tetrax. The sequence continues at coordinate 114,015 of WHYT01017179.1, read as the reverse complement.
TGCCAACAGATTCCTGGGCTAGGAGCCACAAGGTAACAGACTCCTTTCTCCTCTGCATGCTCTGAACAAAACTTCAAGGAGCTGCTCAGAAGAAAGCAAATGAGACTTGTCTTTCCAAAGAAGAAAGTGGGAGTCTGAGCTCCTGAGCTCCTTCTCACACCAGGAGATCACTCATGACAGAAGCCAAGCACGTGTCTGAACTTCTGAAGGGAAGCTGAGAAGAAAACAGAAAATAATAGAAGTGCCAGGGAACATGCACTGCTAGTAACCTGCAAAGAGTGAGATTACACAAATCATGCTCTGAGAAGCAAAGTCTTGTCCTGTAATAAATCCAACTTTTTGAAAACATTTCTCTTCATGGGAACAGAGTCAATGTACTATATCGAATTATACCTTCTCCAGGAATTAGGTGAGTAAAATAAAGGACAGGAGAAATGTTGTACCTGCTCTGTGCTTAGCCAGTTCAGACTGAAGCTCCAGTTATGCTCATAACTACCAATCTACTGGTGTTAAAACAGCCCTATGTGTTTCATAGGTGACTGACAGCAGGACAGAGATTGTGTAATGACAACAGTGGGAACATCCCTTTGGGGACAGAGGAGCTGAAATATCCATGCTAGTCTTAGAAGTTTCTCTGCCATGGCCAGCACACTGGCCAAAGGAATGGCTTAGTCATATGCAACCATTAGCCAGGGTGTCCCAAACAGTGACTCACAGCCTTGAGAAATGCCTTGAATTTCCCTAGAATTGCCGGAGAAGTTGCAATCTCCTTGTGCACTCCATCCAGCATTTACACAGAGACTTTTCTGTCCATGCAGCAGCAGAAGCCAGGTTAGGTGCTACAGACATTGAACTTGCCTGACCCTTTATGCTGGCCCTGCATCTGCCTGACAAAGAAAAGCAGTCCCACAGTTATGATGCTGTTACCAAGTAAAGATTATTAGATAAACAAATATAAATGGTAGGTGAAAAAAAAAAAATTCCCAATATCTTAAAATGCCAGAATAGAAGACCAATCTCTTCATGGCTTGGAAGAAGCTTGGCCTCCTCATCCCAAAACATTTTACAGCCAGTATCAGAAATACTCACTGTGACACAGCAAACAACTGAACAGCCTGCAGCCAAGTACAACATACGTTACCTTCCCAAAAGGGCTGGATCTCCAGCCACAAACCACAACTGGCAAATTAATAGTTTATATTACTGAAGGAAAAAAACCTACAGAACCTCAGAGACAGTTCTGAAGTCTCTGACTTCCCAACAGTAAAAATTATAGCTTATGCTATTAAAATACAAAGCAAGCTCAGTGTTACAAACCAAGTCAATAAATTTACAGAGCCCAACATATGGGATTGAAAGATAACAAAAAATAATTTTTCTGTCCTGAAAACGGGCAGCTTCTCTGCCCTAGAGGGAAGTACTTTTTAACAGATTGGTTTTTATGAAAATAGAGGAACAATATTTCCATATGGAAGGCTTGGTTGTTGTTTTTTTTCTTTTCTTAACTGACATATGCATTTTGGATGTAGCAGTAAATTAGGCATTTCCATGAATGTTCACAGCATGCTTGGCACTGAAGTGTTCAGATATAACAGAAACCCACAAACCACAAATACTAGCAGAGAATTTTTGTCCCCACTGGCTTATGGGGGGGACCTATCCAACACTGTTCACAGCTCTGTTTTTATTTCTACAAGTAAATTTTTCTTCAGGTTGGGAACTATCATTTCATTGTTTGTAACATTATCTGTCCCAAACTGTTCAGCATCCTCTAATAACTGAAAATCTTAAGAAAGCATAAAAGGAAATCACTGCCTGGATCCTACGCTTTTGTCCAGTGTCAGCATTAGCAGAACAGACACCCAAGGCAAAATCCCAAGAAAACTTGCACTAAAGGAAGGAGATCCATTTCCCTGCGCTTTCAGGGACCAACTTCATAAATGCAGAAAGCTGTATCCTCTCCTAAATTCCTACTTTTTTTTTTTTCCCTAAGCTGTGATCATGAGTCAAAATATGACTTGCTCATGGAAGTCCCTCACGTCCACCACTCTCAGCTACTGTGCTTCTCTTCCACATCAAGAAGTGTTGTTTATTTTACCTGTTCCTGCCTCCCCTCTCTTCCCTCTATCTTCTATTCACCATAGTAAATAACAAGTAAATAAAAGATCAGGCTACACATATCTTGAACATATTCATACCACTGCTGTAAACCTTCACGCCTCCCACCTACTGAAGGCTAAAACACACATTTCCTGACAGCGATCATAATCTTTTGTCTACCATCCTTCATTAGCTAATTTCAAAGCAATTTACAAAAAAAAAAAAAAGGTCCACATCAACAAGATGATGATGGCTCAGAGAAAGAAGGGACTTGTCTGTCATGAGGAGGTAAAATATGCATAATTCCAAGAATGCAGGCCTGCCTACCTTCGCAATTTTTTGCTTGCACGTATCTGGCAAATCTGCTTTTTAGTTTTAGTACACAAATGCCCTATGTCTTCTCTGGGATTTTGCTTTCAACTACAGTCCTTAATTTCATGAGATGGTGGAGTGGTAAGTTATATGGACAACAAGTTATCATAATCATTTCCAAATATTTCAATCTGTTTGCACAAAGAAGAAATCACAACAGCTTTTCACACAGAGCTAAACCATACCAGTTTAACGCTTACGTACAGTTGCAGGTATCTATGGTAACAGCAAATTATATCACATTGCCACAGTACTCACACTAGTTCCTTCCTTGACTTTTATGCAATCTATTGGCTGGAACTGAAGAAACCCATGAGGGCATCCATGGGTCTCAAATTGCAATCTAAATGCAAGTATCTTAGCAAGCAGATTGCTTTCCAGAGCTGAGTATCAAGGCAGGAAGCAGAAGTCCCACCCTCACACCTTCCAAAGAGATTTCCAAAAGTTAACGTGCCTTGTGGTCAGCAACTTGGGTTTTGTTGATTTTTTTGACATACAGTTTTTACTTTCTCTAACTTGATTTTTCCTCTCTAAGGCACTTCCCTTGGCTCTGCCATTATCTGCTCGTACACCCACATCTACCACCCCCAGAAATGCCTCTCTCCCAGCGTCATCACAACTCCTCCTAACTCCCACCTCTTCCCTAACACTTTCCTAATGTTGCTCCCCAAAATGAAACTGCTATTCCAGATCCACTGCTGCTATCACAGAAAGCAGCATTTTGCTGGTCCTTTCTTCCAGGGCTCAGCACTGACACATTATTACAGTTATCATTTCTGCTGCCTCATCCTGTCATGCAGTCATACCTATTTGTTAGTCCTTTATTACCTCTACATCTCCCAGAGCTTTACCAGCCCTCCCCCTCTCAGTTCTGATTTATTTATCTTGGATTACAAGCCCTAAATTCATTAGCTTGTCCTTTCATGGAATAAATCTCAAAGCAGTTTTTTGGCTGCATTTGGAATTTCTCTAGATACCTTTGAATTTTTTCTTTGGCATTTAGAGAGGCATCTAATTTACAATAATCTGCCACTTTTGATACAGCACTGTTTGTTCACTCTTTTAGATCATCAAGGGACAGCATCAGAAAAAAAAAAGAAGAAATGATGAGTTATTGGAACTCCCTTCAAGTCATCTTACAAGTGAACAAGATATCCTCTTTTTTTTTTCATGAGGCTGAAGCATTTCATGGGTACTGAAGCCAGAGGAAACCACAGATAGCATTAGCCACAGACTCCCTAGCAGATATTCAGACTTCCTCCTAGGGAATTCAAACATATGATTTTGCATTTACTTGCCCTGATCCAGAAAAGGAATGACAGAAAAACAAAACTTACAGAAGTGTAAACTCGGGATTGAAAATCATAACTCTGTATTGAATACATTTCATTCTAGTTATCAGAGCAAGGTCCTATAAGTCACAAGAGAGTAATCTCTTGAATATTCAGGAGTAGAAAAAAGTCATTAATTCTGTACATATTACTGATGTTTAGAACTTCTTAGAAATAATTGAGATTCTCCAGGGCTTGCCATTTAACTAGTTATGACTTACTACAGTGGGAAACACACTGCACGAGAGTGTTCAATATGCAGTAGTTCTTACCTGCTGTGCATTTTGAAATGACTCTCCAGAAGCTGGGAGAAACCATGTTGTGATGAGCAGGGTTTGGCCTCTTCTCCCAGGCAACAAGCAGGACCCGAGGTAATGGCCACAAGTTGTACCAGAGGAGGTTTAGGTTGGACGTGAGGAAAAACTTTTTCTCCCAAAAGTGGTCAGGCACTGGAATGGCCTGCCCAGGGAGGTGGTGGAGTCGCCGTCCCTGGCAGTGTTCAAGAGGAGGCTTGATGAGGAGCTACAAGATATGGTTTAGTAGCTGTGGCAGCAATGGTAGTGGGAAGACGGTTGGACTAGATGATCTTATAGGTCCCATCCAACCATGTGATTCTATGATTCTATGATTCTATGTATTTTCAGAGACAACTTCAAGTCCAAAATGCAAAATATCTTGCAATTATAAACAATATATAAATTAAAACCTAAGCCAAGAAACCTTCCAATATAACTGACAGAACAGAACGCATCTTTCTGAACATTAGAATGACAAGATAATTTATTATTTTAAGTTATAAGCTCAGACAGGAGCAAACATACACAAAAAATCTTAAAATATTCTAGGATAATTCACAATGGCTCAAAAATACTTATAAAATGTTCATTGTTCACTTGGTCAGAATGCTGATTAACAGATTTAAAAACTACATCAAAATGTCACCAAGCTGCAAGTTCAGATCCCCCAAACAACTCCAGAAACAACTAGATTCAAGAAAATTAAATGTGAAAGAATTGTATGTTCTTTCCTCAAAAATGGAGAAAAGACTAAAAAAACCCCCACAACAGTATTGGTGACAACTGACATAATTTGGAAAATACAGCAAGGCAATAGCTAACTGCCTCTATCATCAGACCAGGTATCAGGAATAGCAGAGTGCATGGTTCACCTTTCATCATTTAAAAGGGCAGTCACCAAAAAGTCAGACTTTCACAGATTTTCTACAGAATATGTTGGATTTCAGTTCTGTTAGATTATTCTTTTATTCAGATAATCCCAAATGACAGCCACTACATAGTACTGATGCTTACTTTATTTCTTCTTATTACTGGCCATCTTAAAATCGTTACCCTTTCCTCAGTGTTATTTATTCAACCAATTATTTTCCCACGAATCTCAGCAGAATCACAATTCCTCAAAAGCTCATTTAGCTAATAGGAGAAAATGTTATTTTCTGACTCATTGTATCAAGCTTGGCAGTATGTAAAATAGAGAAGAGACAGTTCGCAGCCCCATGGCCTAACCATACATGACACCGACAATAAGTTACAGAAGCAGAATAGCATTTCAGTAAAAATAGGTAAGAAAATGCAACTGCCATGGTTTTCATGAGTTTGGAGAGTTCAAGCTATCAAGTGCCAGTAGGGTTTAAGGTGATAACTCTCCAGAAAATCGAGCTTCTGCCTACCGAGCTCATTTGCTGCTCAGGTACTAGCCCTGCAGCACATTGCATAAGTGGGACATTAAGAGGGGAAAAAAAAGAAGATACATGACAAAGAGCAGACAGGAGACTAGTGAAGAGAACAAGTTGTTATGTCACTACAGATTTTTTTTTTCATTCGGCTTTTCTTCCAAGGAATTCTAAAAGTAACAAATTTTCTCTGTAATGTTGAACTGCTGTTCTTTGAAGATATTCCTAAAACTCAGCAGTGGTCCAGAATTTGGCAAAAGCAATGCAAAAGAAGCCCCACCAACAGTCTGGAAATATGGTCCTGCTCCCGCTGTGTGTTCCACAGTCTTCTCTTACACACACATTCAGCTTATCCATTTGATCTCTGTCTTCAAAAATTTCATAAAATCCAAAATTAGATGCTTCTGCAACAAATTGTGGGTGCCTGCCACTTCCAGAGATCACACCCTGATCCAGTTTTTCCAGAATGACACATACCACCTACTTGTACAGCTCTTTCATATGTATGTCTTTTATCTTACTCGGTGCTTTGGGTCAGCCCATAAGGGAGGCTCTGAGGATCAATCACCTAGGTTGGTAAAATAAACCCAGTTTATATTTACCAGGTACCTCAGAAATTATTTAACAGATGTTCTCAGTTCTTACATGAAGCAGTTGCTGCAATGCCTATGTTGTTAGAAGAAAAAAAAAGGATTTGTCAAACAGATGAATGTCTTGGGTCTGATGGATTGCAGATCTCATGGCTGCAGAGATTGGCCACTTTATCAACCAGATAGGGCTACTCTGCAACAGTCCCTCCTAGCTGTCTTTTAGAGCCTCACAAACAGCAGTGTGTAGGAACACTGTACCTTGATTAGTTTCTTTGCTAACTAGGCCCCTTTGTAATTACTATACGTGGAGCTTTTAAGTTTTTTAAGAGGAAGAAGCGAATCTCCGTCCAGATGTGCAGTAATTGGAAATCTTGTGCTACCTAGTAAGCTTGAAAGCTTCAAAGTGTAATATATTGCTTTCCCCCTTCCCTCTGTCTCACCTGACTGTAATATTTTTTCAGCATCTAAAATAAGATGCCTTCATTACATCCTGGAGAAAAAAAACAATGACACCATTTCTTCATTCAGTTTTAGTTAAGAATTTAGATTCCTTGATTGAGGCTTTAAACAAATGTACCCTTTCTGAAACTCAGTGAAGTGCAAAGAGTAAGGGGTAAAGCTTGCACAGGAACACGCATTAATAGCCCTTGTCTGCTTAGATATCAAGTACCTGCCCAGTGCTGGTAAATTCCTGGAAGCAGCTTAGGAAGCTGCAAAGGTTTCAGCCCTGTGGTTCAAAACCAGACAAATTCTATAGAAAAACTACAATTGAATATTCTGCATTTTAGGGTCAGCCAGCAAAGCATAGGAAAGATGTTTTCCTGAAGCTTCTTACAATCTCTGAATGCCTCATTTACTCCAATAACACGAACTCTGCATTTAACCCTAAACACTGTATGCAATACCCAAGAATTAAACATCTCTGAAAAGTCTGTGGTCTTCTAAATTAACATATGACATGGAAATACCATTTACTGAACTGTTTGAAAACTTGGTTCAAAGCATACAGTGGTGGTAAATTCCTACACAACTTTCTATCCAAAAGCATACTCATTTCTACTATTTCTGATAATGTAAGATGCATGGAGATAGACCATTACCAGCCAGAACACCAGCATACCATATTTATTGAGCCCAGAAACAAGTAATTTTCAATGATGTTGTGCATTTAGTTCCATTTTGCTGAAATGTCCCTTTGCATGCCACTCTTTCCTGACTCTGGGACAAGGGTCTGTAATTGTCCCCCATCAATCAGCTCTTGCTTTGTTTCCTGTCAACTGCCATCTTAAAACTTTCTTCTGTGTTGTTTTGCTTTTCAGTTTTCTCATATTCATATATTTCATAGTGCTAGGCAGGCTACCATTCAAGAACTAAAGTGAAAATACCAGAAAGCGCCCTTGTCTGGAGTTTCCCTGGTGTTTCCCAGTTTCTCAGCTTATCTGCTCCTTCTCTCTTTTTCAGATATATCCATAACTTCAAAAAGCCAGGGCAGAAACATCTCTCTCTTCCTTGCATTTGCCTTTTTAACACAAATTTCTGTGTGAAGGTTGCTGATTTTTCAAATTAAGTTTTCACAATGAGGTTTAATGGCTTCTTACAGGTACCTTTTACCACTTCTTCCTCCAGACCTACAAAACCAGGCGACTCTCCCCATCCAGCTGCTAATGGTCAGCTCATTGGAAGGAGGGCTGTTATGGGGCTCTCCAGGATTGCCATTTCAGAGTCAAGAAGGATTTTTTCCAGAATGACCAACTTGGCCAAGGAGGCAGGATAGGACTCTGGTGAGGGAAAAGGAATTTCTCCCTATTTAAGGAAAACACAAATGAGAGCAGAAAAGTTCCAGTGTTGCAAGATGACCCAGTTCTCAGAGGTAAAAAGTAATTAGGCAAATTGAAAGTCTTTTAGTCACTCCTAAGGGCTAACCTGCAAACGGAAGGGTTTGGCTGAAGGTAAGGGTACCTCAGAAAAAAGTGAGCAGAGTCCTGAATATCCAGAAGACCGAGTCTTCCCTTGAGGTACTATCCAGCAATACACATAAAGGCAACACTGGATACAGACTTGCATATTTATATACATACTTACATATTGACAGTAAAATATATCTCTCATATTTAAATATATATACATACACATATATAGATGTGTATGTATAGAAAAACATATATAGATGTATGTATAGAAAAACATCCATAAAATCACTGCTTGGATATTTCAATTCAACACCAATTTCAGTATCATCCTTTATCTGTGATGGAGCCAAAACACAAAACATTTAAACCAAATTGTGTTTAACCATTCAGCTGTAACATTCCCCCAGAGGCAGCAGTATATAACAGATTTTTGCTATTACAGACTTAATAAATCATATTTTATATCAGTGCTACTTTGCAAACTCTCATTGGATTTATTGATTTGTTCTTTTTTCCTTAGGTCAAGTTAAAACTTTCTTGCGCAGATAAATATAGCTTCAGAGCTAAAAGACAACCTGAAGGACATTCAATTTGAAATTTCTTTCCGTGTACTGTCTTGTAGGTTATGCTACCTGATGGCAAAATTGAGAAGTTAAAATCCATCTTCAGAGATAATTAAAAAAATTCAACTGTGAAATGGAACTATCAGCATGCCACCTTTTAACTAACAAGATTAGAGTTACAAAAGCTGTGAGCTTATACAGTTCTCACCAGTGTAAGTCCCTGTAGAACTGGAAGCTTTATAAAGGACTACAATATTTGAGCATGCCTGAAATACATAGAAGCAAGTTATTTTATTTTATTGAGGCGTTATACCAGGAGACATCACCAGACCATCCAAATGACAAAAACCAAAGACTTGTAGGACCAAGGACTTAAAAAGCTATTACTACATCTGCAGCACACTCCTGCAACCTTATTTTGGACACCTCCTCTTGCTCTTAGCGGGCTCAGTGATACAGTGAAACAAAATGCATAAAAACATGAGTGTTTCCACATCCAACTTGGGAAAACACAGTCTACCCATCTCAAAAAACCTCATGAAAATAAAAGCTAAAGCAGTGCTGAATCACTTTATTAATTAAACGCTAGTGCCCTAGCTAGGATTATTATTTTACTCATCAGTATCCAAACACTTCTGCAGGAGAGTTCACCATGTCCATCTCAAAACTCTGAAAACTAAATTTCCATCTTTGATTTTAAAAAGTAAAATACAATCCCTGAACCCCAGATATACGTTAGAAGGAAGAGATTTCTGTTTCTAATAATCTTCAGCTTGCAAAATACCTTTTCAGTGATACGTAGGTTCTGGAGCTCCTATAGAGTCTGAACCAACTAACAGTAATGGGAGGCTGTGCGCCTTTGGTTTTTTTGGTACAGAAGAATGAATACTGATGGGCTTTTGGATGTGAACTTACCATACTGCACCTGCAACACTGCCAGCTACACAGGATCCATTGCCAAAAAGTTATCATCTGAGACTATTCAACACATGCCATGCAGTCCCAGCACCCCCTCCTGCAGTGGACTTGGATAAACAGTCCCAGTGTAATCCCAATGGGCCAACATTTTCTGTCTGGGATTGCAGCTACACTGCTGTGGTCCTGGATATTGTCTCTGGTACTCTGATGTTTACTGCACAGGTTTGAGAAACCCATTAATACAAACCCTTGAGGCAGAGAATAATGGAACTAAACAACAAAGGTCAACAGCTAGAAATTATTATTGAGATCACATGTCATGGTAAATGGATATCATGTCATGGAAAATCCCTCTTACAAAGTGTTCCATAAGAGTAAGAAAAAACCTTCAATATTTTGATGATGTTTCATTTTTCTAGCTTTCTGCTTTACTGCTTAAATAAATATACTAATTACATAATACTTTTACTTGAAAAATTCAGTTCCATAAATAATCTCAAAGCCTGTACCAAGTTCAATTTCTTACTCTTTAATAAGCAGCTGCAAGATAAAACAACACTCAATCCTTTAAACTAACACCTTTCAACTGCTGAGCACCCTCCACTAACATTGCCATGCACATTCGATGGGCTTTTACCAGATACAATCATGAAAGTGCTGCAACTCCCAGCCAGCAGCTGCATGTGTCCATCCTTGCAATGGATACTGCTGCGAAACACCAGCTGCTGCACCATCTTACTTTATTGGTGTCCTAATTCTCCAGGAAGTCAGCCAATGACTTCCTGATCCTTTCCTGTGTTGACAATTTCCCCTGTGCCTGTAACATTTGCATTTTCTTCTTGGCAAACACAAGGCTCTACGACATTTGCACTTTTATCTTTATTTCAGAGGCGTTTGAGCAGCATCACAGGAAAGTGAGAGGTACAGTGAAGCATAAGGAAAGGCAAATGCATCCCCGTCTGCCCCAAGGATGGATTGCCATGGAGATGGCACCTCCTGGGTGAGGAGGCTTGTCTGAGCACATTGCTGCTTGGTACTCATGCCCTTGTGACATGCTCCAGCTGACTTACCATGGGGCAGGATGCCATTCGAAGAGATTGGAACAAGTATAAATGGTTAGAAAATTATCTTCCCATAAATCATTTTTGCTGGTGGCAGCAATGTTTAAATTGCTTCCTGTTCCTGAAGGGTTTGATCTCTGTCAAGTTAACTGAACTATGAAACCACATATCGGGGGGATGGCTTTGCTGTTACCGCCCATTTTCTTGCACTGGTGGCATGGCACACCTGACCTGCACGCTCCTCTGTGGCTCCTTAACTCCTACGCTTTTCCCAAGTATACATCCAGGATAGAGAAGATGTTTTAACCAAACTCATAGGGAGTGAGTAGCTTAGGAGGAGGATACACCATAGCCAATTTTCTAGCCTGTTTGATAGCTGGTGCACAAGCATGCACTATGGCAGCCTCCACTGCTTTTCTCTAAATTCACCAGGTCAGAAGTGAATGATGTTCATTTCCTTTTCTTTCACAACTCCATCCAGACATGTTCTTCTCTATTCCATCTCTGCAGGGTCCAAAATGCTTATGGTGACATCCAAAACAGACAAGTGGATACACACAAGCAGAGAGCCAACGGGAAACAACAGTTAGTGAGAAGATGCTCTTCGAGAGGGCAATGCCAGCAGGAACCTAATTTGGGTTTCCAAATCGCTCTCTGAAGGTGCCTACCCTTCTTTACTACCACAGCTGAGTTAGTTCAGATGATCAGCTTCCCGACTAAGACACCACAAGTCCCTGAATGTCAGGGTGCCATCTCCCTCCTACCAATCTCCAAAACAATCCTAATCTTTGCCCAGTCTTGTCTCTAAACAAGGGCCCTCTTTCGTTAGACAGCTTCCCCCAGACACAGTTGCACAGGACAGATAACGCTCTGTGTGAAGACACAGAACATTATGGCAAGAAAGAAAAACAAAGTAAATCAAACTGAAATCAGCACCTCCTCCATGCACTGACTCTCATTACAAATACTCATAAAGACTATGATTTTCCAAGCAAGCAACATTTCCTCTCCAAAAGAATCTGAAACATAACGATGCCTCTTACAACTCAGAAAAAACAATTACCAAGGGTAATTAAATAATTCATAATAAAAAAAATGACACTTCTGATATGCACAAGGAAGGTGTGAGTGTTTAATACCACACCCTGAAATACGGAATAAACAGTTTGCTCATTCTGTAATATCAGTCTTAGAATTCAGAGCAATTGGTGAACATGCTTTTTGGCAGAGTGCATGGTAACTTGTTACTTTCACATGGAAATCAGGAAAGCAAACTCACTGAGAGGTCTGCTACTCCAGGCAAGCATCGGCCAGCAAAAATAATACACACACAAGAGAGGGCAACAGTCTGCCCTGAAAACTGAAAGTTTGGTTTTGTTGAAGGGAAAAAAAAAGTATCCTCAGTAATTTAGATGCCATCTGACACATATGAACTTTAATTATAGGTTGCTAAGTCAGAGCTATTAAAAAACAGGGTTTCTTGTAGCAATTTAGTGACTTACACTGTTCTAATTTCAGCTGAAGTTGGCAAGGAGAGCTGGGGAAAAAAGCAAACAAAATATCTATGCATCCAAGTGATCTTATTTTTTTCTAAATAAAAATTAGTTCCCACACATCAAGTCAGATTCTGAAGGGCTACACTTATTTTTGGCTCCTAGCAACTGTTACATAGATCTGGTCCAGACACAGAGCAGTATTTTTGTAAGTATTTCCACAAAAATACTCTTTTGTCTGTTCCAGTTCAGAATTGTATCAATATGAAGAAGGATAACATTTCTCAGAAATATCCATTATCAAAATGTGAAATTTCATTGAAAATAGCCTTGAGATGGCAAATTTTCTACAGCTTCAATCAACTCCTATAACTGAGTACTAAAAAGGAATATATACTCTACTTCCTCAAGGTGCCAGGAAGATTTAATCTTTCCAAAAGTGATTGAAGACTCAGGCTCTCTGTCACTTCTCTGCAGGCTCTCTCCTATATAAGCAGCTCAGTGAGACACACTATTTGTCCTCCACCGTTTACATTTATCATATACAATATTCTGAAATCACACTTCTAATCAGACATCCATTTCCCCTCCTGCTCCAAGCCTACACCCTGGAACAATAAAAAATAGAAAGATTGGAGGAGGAAGAAATGAAGCCAAAACCAAACTTTCTTAGGCACAAATTTTGGCTCTGGTTCTTACCATCTTCAAAGACCACAGCTACCCAGAGATAACATGATAACTCTGGTGCTTCTCCTCTGCATGCGCTCATCGGCATGCAGCAGCAAGCACCGGGAACCTTTGGCAAATAGGTAAAAGAAGAGGCTAGAAAAAAAGTAAATAGTGCTCCCACAGAGAAGCATAAGCTCACTCTCAGGCATAAGATGATGAAATGAAATGCCAAACTTCACCCTAATGATATGAATCATGCTTTTGGCTCTCAGACAAACTTTTTGTCTTTCTTTGCTTTTAATGTGAAAGCATTTCCACTGAGAAATCCTGTTGCACTGCAAGGTCATACTTCTCTGAAATCTTTCACACGTTCCAGGTAAACACACACACAGTCTACCTAAACCATGTAACCTTTGCGAGGGAAACCATGCAGCACAGCTAAGATTTTTTTTAGCTGTATAACTGATACTCTGAACATATAAGCATGTGTAAGAAATTATTATGTCTGTAGGTAAGAGCTCAATACAAAGCCAGACTAACTCCCCAGCAATCCATACTGGAGCAGAGACCTGCCAAGACAAGCTCCAGGAGGTTCCTGTAAGCAGGACCAGCCTGCCACCAAACTTTGCTGGCTTTAAGCAAGTCACATCTGCCACCAGTTTCTTCCTGGATGAACCAGTAAGAACAACATTTCCCAGACTAACTCACAACATTACAATAGAGTCACACCAACCGGGGTAATACCAGGACAGGCACTTTAAGTTAACGCTGAACTGCCCTAAAAGCAGAGGGTATTCGGCAGAAGCCAGAAATATCATGATCTGTGAAGTTACAAATAATTGAATTAAATGAATACATGGCCAGGTCTTTCCATGATCTGTGATGGAAAAAGGATAAATTAGCAATGACGTTGCAAAGGTCATATCTAAATCATAGAATCATAGAATGGTTAGAGTTGGAAGGGACCTTCAAAGGTCATCTAGTCCAACCTCCCTGCAAGAAGCAGGGACATCCCTGACTAGATCAGGTTGCTCAGAGCCTCATCCAGCCTGGCCTTGAACATTTCCAGGGATGGGGCATCCACCACCTCTCTGGACAACCTGTTCCAGTGCTCTACAACTCGCATTGTGAAAAATTTTTTTCTAATATCTAATCTAAATCTACCTCCTTCTAATTTAAACCCATTACCCCTTGTCCTATCACAACAGGCCCTACTGAACAGCCTCTCCCCATCTTTCCTGCAGGCCCCCTTGAGGTATTGGAAGACTGCTATCAGGTCTCCCCGGAGCCTCCTCTTCTCCAGGCTGAACAGCCCCAACTCTCTCAGCCTGTCCTCATAGGACAGGTGCTCCAGCCCTCTGATCATCTTCGTGGCCTCCTCTGGACCCTCTCCAACTGGTCCATGTCCTTCTGATGTTGGGGGCTCCAGAACTGGACGCAGTACTCCAGGTGGGGTCTCACCAGGGCAGAGTAGAGGGGGAGAATCACCTCCCTCGACCTGCTGGCCACGCTCCTCTTGATGCAGCCCAGGATGCAGTTGGCCTTCTGGGCCGCAAGGGCGCATTGC
>WHYT01017179.1:76807-99731 GCA_009806455.1 Tetrax tetrax | reverse complement strand
ATGTTGAACAGGGCTGGGCCCAACACGGACCCCTGAGGGACGCCACTGGTGACCGGTCTCCACTTGGACATGGAGCCGTTGACCACCACTCTCTGAGTGCGGCCATCCAGCCAACTCCTTATCCACTGAGTGGTCCATCCATCGAACCCGTGCCTCTCTAGTTTAGAGAGAAGGATGTCGTGCGGGACAGTGTCAAATGCCTTGCACAAGTCTAGGTAGGTAAATGACTTGGGAGTCTCCACTCCATTTATAAAAATGACAATTAGCAAAGAGACACAGGAATCGTAACTGTCTGCAGTAAGAGAAGTGTGAGCATGGCACATTTTGGCAGCCCTACGTGAGCTTTAATGGGGTAACTGTCAGGTAACAGAAGTATTATGGTGACAGAGCTGCTTAATCTCCAGGGTTTGTGTTATTGCATTGAGCAGAGTGGTTTGGTTATCTTCACATGGTGAAATGTTACTCTGCTATTCTGTTCAAGACATGCACAAGTCTAATATAGGTCTTTATCTGCCATAGACATACTCCTATCTCTATCCTGTGAAAATGTTCTCTATTGCTGGCAGTGCTAGGACCTGGCAACAAAATTTCTTTCTATAAGCAAGTCAGCTAAATAAATTCAAACCAAAATGCAGGACGCATGCCTCTCTGAAAGCCTTCTCTCAAAAGATCCTAAGAGTTGGTATCTAGAATGGAAACCAAGAGAGGAATAGAGAAAAGGAGAGGAGAGGAAGAAAGAAAAGATAGAAATATATAATTTCACTGTAGGAAATGCAGAAGAGATGGAACTGAATGAGAATACAGTGCACGCTGAACATGCTACAGCACTACAGTAAATGCCAAAAAATGTGAGATACAGAGGATACAAAAATACAGCACATTCCCCTTAATTGCATGTTATTTTGGTAGCAAACAAAAAAAAAAAAAGGAGTAAAAATGAAAAACTTATTTCTTCCATAAACTAGACTTGTAATAAAGGTCAGGGCCTTAGGTTTGTCAGAGTTAAAGGTGTTCACACTCCAGGCACGTAGGAAGCACGTTGCCAGCCTGCTCTCTTCACACTGTTTCTTGAATGACTGTCTTTTCCTAGCATAAAGTGCCAAGGAGAGGTGCACTCTGAACTGGCAGCTACATGTTATCCACGGGGAGAAGGGATGAACTGGGCAGGAGCTGCTTGCAGGAAATGCAGCTGAACAAACTGCCCCTGGGACAGGACCGCATGCACAGCCAACAAACCAGCCCTGCAACAGAGCCCTCAAGCCAGCTGTTGCCCCAGAGAAGACCCTCTTATTCCCATAAACACAGCTCTTCCCTCTAAAATGTGTCTAAAGATGACAAACCAACCACCTCTCCAAGGGCTGACATTCCCCTGGATTCCTTGGTTTATTAGTGGCTTTTACCTCCTGGCCTTGCCCGAGGCTTCATTTGGGGAACCAGAATCCAGGTTGCTCTCCAGATCAGTGGAAGGAGATAGAAGTGAGGCTGGTGCTTCTGGCAGTCCCTGTCCCTGGGGAGGTCTCAAGGGGCTTTCTCTACACCATTGCTGGGGAGAGCCATGTGGACAGGGCTGCTGGAAGGGCTTGGGTCACCCTGTACTGCTTTACTTTGTTCCTCTCTCCCAAAATACCTGCTGGAGCCTGGGCATGCTTCTCCCTTTGGCTACCTTGCATCTTTTGTCTACAGATGTCAATATATTCCCTCCTACCCTCTCCACACAATGATGTATATGGACAAGCCATTATTTTTCCCCCCTTCTCAAATTTTCACCTCTCTTTCCTTCTATCAAAGTACTTCTGGTCCTCTCATCACTTCCAGCACAGATCAGCACCACATTTTTAGCATCCAGTACTTAACCTACTATTTACACTTTTCTTTTTGTTCAGTGTATTATGTCTAGGGAGAAAACATTTCCATTAATGAACATGGTGTTAATTCAGAGTCTGAAAATTTTACTGTCCTGAATGCCAAATTCTTATGACAGTATGTCGTAGTTTAGCCCCACTCAAGGACCAAGCTATGCAGTCTCTCACTCACTCTCCCCGCCCTCTGAGGGTACAGAGGAGAGATAATATAACAAAAAGGCTCAAGGCTTGAGATAAGGACAGGGAGAGAGTCTTGAAGTTATTGTTAAGGGCAAACCAGATTCAACTTGGGGAAAACTATTTCAATTTATTATTAATAAAACCAAAGCAAGCTAATGAGAAAGAGAACAAAAAAAACCTCCCCCTTACTCCTCCGTCCTCCCAGGCTTAACTTCATTTTAATTATCGCTACCTCATCCCCCCCCTGAATGGCACACGGGTGAATAGGAAATGGGGGTTATGGTCAGTTCATCACATGGTGTTTTCTGCCGCTCCTACCTCCTCAGGAGCAGAACTCCTCACATTCCTCCCCTGCTCCAGCGTGGGCTCCCTCCCACGGGCTGCAGTCCTTCGTGAACTGCTCCAGCGTGGGTCATTTTCCACTGCAGTCCCTCAGGAACTGGCTGTCCCAGTGGGCCCTCCACAAGCAACAGCCTCCTTCAGGCCTCCGCCTGCCCCGGCGTGGGGTCCTCCCCGGGCTGCAGGGGGATCTCTGCTCCTCCGTGGGCTCCATGGGCTGCAGGGGCACAGCCTGCTCCACCATGGGCTGCACCACGGGCTGCAGGGGAATCTCGGCCAGGAGCAGCATTACTGCTCCCCCTCCTTCTTCACTGACCTTGGCGTCTGCAGCCGTTCCTCTCACAAGAAATTCTTCACAATCAGCCTCAGGTTCTTTATGTTCTCTTCACATCTCCTGTCCTCACTTCTCTGGGCCAGGACAGGCCGAGTTGGGCCCAGTCGGCTGCCCGGTGGGAGGCCAGAGGGTGAGGCCTACAAGGCCCACAAGGCTGACAGCTCCCCCTGTCTGCCTCCGCTTCAGCTTCTTCATTTTTTTTTTTCTTTCTTTAATTTTCCTCTTCTTAAATACATTATCACAAAGGCATTATCACTGTTGCCAGTGAGCTTGGCCCTGGCCAGTGGTGGGTCTGCCCTAGACACAGCCAGGTCCACCAGACAAAGGGGAAACTTCCAGCAGCTTCTCACAGAAGGTGCAACTGTAGCCCCTGCCCCGTTACACAAAACTAGCACATTCCACCCCTCACCTCTGCAAATCGCAGATAATTTAAGAATTATCATCAACATACAAATACAATACTCTTCTGCAAAAAGAAGCTACATTAAATATGAAAAAAAAATGCACATATGTGTCTGCACAGCATGGTGCAGAAGGAGAAGCCCTAGGAAGAGTCCTCAGGAGCAGAAAAGGCGTTGCCATGAGCTAGGCAGAGAGGCTGCAACCACGACCCCTGCCCTGGCTGATAATGCTACTGCTGAGACGTGGCCATGCCGCTCGTTGGGCACCTGGGCAATGTCTATGCTCTCTTCCTCCACCTTTGCTAGTACCCTGCATGCAGCACACATAACATACAGTTGTTTTAACCAGATACTGCTGTGAGCTAATTAGACTTATTGAAAGCCAAGATGGTTCAGGATTAATAATTAGTGCTTTATCACTGAGGAAAAAAACAGTGTTTTTGCAGCTGCCTTGGCCAGAGCATTCTGACAACAGTTCCACAGCCACCTTCGTTTAAGAGTAGTCGAAGTGCTTTGGCTTGGGACAGACTGCGACTGTGGGTGGTGTGAAAGTCAGTGCAGATCTGGTTACAGGGAAGCTGCTGCCGAAATGCCAGGCAGCACCCATAGACCTGCCAGAGGTGGTACAAGCGCTAACAGGAGAGCGGCAAAACCTACCATCACTGCCAGGATTACAGTCACACCGAGCTGCAGGAGGCTATTAATGCAGACAGATAGTGCTCCCGCAGGAAGACTAATACCCTTCTCCTTTAACACCTCCTCACTCAAAACTGTGTGATGGGCACAGGCCACTGACCCTGATCTTCAGCAGTGACAGTAAGACTGTCCTCCTACAGCTTACACCTTGTGGGATTCTTCCCTCCCAGGGGCTGTCGGTTTATCTCGTCAGCAGACAGTATAGTGTTCTCCAGGAGCGGAGGAGGTAGAAGAAGGTGAGAAGCAGCAGAGTGCTAAGCTAGACCGTCCCCTCCTCACTCTGCCCATGCATGCACCTATGACAGGCAGTAGGGACTGATGGAGAAGTGGCCTGGGAGGGATAACAGTTGAGTATATACACACTACAGTAACTGTTAGGATGCTCAACAGCAAGGGAAAACAAGTTTAATCTCGTATATTCAAGGCATATGTTTCCTCAGATCTATGAAGACAATAGCAGTAATACTTCACATAGAAGAACAGAAGAACCAAACAAATTGAGCAATTATGCAAATTCTGTGCAGACATCTCAAAAAAATAACAATTTATACTACAGTGAGTGCTACTTTGTTATTGTGTTTTCTGCACACTTTTTCATATAGACATTTAGTTCAGCATTTCCAGCAAAATACATGGATTTTAATATCTTCTCCATATGGAAAGTACCAAGATAATGGGCACCTTTGAAATATGGCAAAGGAACAAGACAAGGTACTGACTGGTTAGTGTAATTCTTGAAATGTCAAGTATTCCTTCAAAATAATAGATGAGCTTATTAGAAAATACAATTATTGCATTAAGATAAAAACATTAAAGATTGTATTTTTTTTAGAATAGGAGCTTCAAGAACACCTGAGTCATCAGACAAAGCAATAATTACAAGTGGTTACAGTCCTTGCAAGGCATTCCCCTCTCCTCTTTTCTTTTTATGCTGTGACCTAGAAACTGTTAGAACTTCTCATCCAAACATATTTGCTGTCCATTTGCGCACACAGAAATGATGGTCGCATCACCCTGGCAGTGTCCAGACAAACACATGAGCTGCTGGAGGATGTGCAGGCAGACCAGGGCAGGTGCCTGGTCTTGCTTCTCATTGCTTGTATTAATAGCAATGTTCTCTTCCTAATGAAGACAGCGCTGTGAATCACTGTGTCATCTTCAAACTTTGAAGAGTATCTGACTAAAATTCAGCTATGATAAACTCTATTCTAGTCCTGTTAAGTTTTGGTATGAACTTTAAAGGAGAAGGAGTTAAATTCTTACTCACCACAGCACTAATTATATGGCAGCTTCTCTTTCCACTTAGTTTCATTTTTATTTTGCATATAAAAATCATTTCTCCATACATATTATAAGCACACTATCTCTGAATTCCCTGAACAGAGTGTGGACAGCAGCAGCAAGGGAAGTTTAAACAAGAAAATCATTTGCACAAGTGCTATGAGAAGTCAGAATAGCTGTACCATAATGAAAACATGTTGGAATGAATTCATTGCCATCTGTCTTTATTTTGCTAACCAGCTCAATCAGACACCGCAAATATACTCAAACATGAGAAAAATATTTAAATTATTTGTGCTGTGTCCTTTTTGAACATTTCCTTGTCCTCTCACTGTCACTGATTTATCAGTATTGAATGCCCATCAACAGCAGTGAATTCGTTCATGCACAGCCTATGGAATATACCTACACAACTACACAACCTACACAACTTTAAATCCACATTATCAGCATCATGAAAAAAGCTCACAGTAAAATTTACACTATTAAAAATATTTTAAAGGCATTCAGGGAAGCATGGCAAAAAAATACCAACGGAAACTGTGTTTCTCAGTGTCAGAGTAGTTTAAAAGTCCTCCACTTTTTGTAATTGTTGGATAGGAAAAAGCTGAAAAAAAAAATACCAGGTAGTTCTACCACAACAGTTCTCATACAAAGCATAATCCTATAGAATGAGAAGGAAATGACAGAAAGAGGCAAACCAAGGAAGGAAAACGAACTGTTAGAAAAATACAGAAATTAATAAAGAGAAACTATCTGAAAACAATTAATGGAAGAGGAGGAAACAAATGCAGAGCTCTGCCCTGCACAGAGCTTTGGGATGGTCCCCCAGAGCCAGGCTCTCCCCGGACCCCATCGCTCACCCATGTGCCTTCACAGGCAGCCCCAGCCATTCCTGACCCACGTGGCACAAGGGCAGGAAAGAGGCCAGCGAGGATTGCTTTAAGGAGAGACAACACTGCTGCCCAGAGACACTCCTGGGGAGATGAGGATTACTAGACAAGGTCAGCCTCAGCAGCTGCCCAGTGGCAGCTCATTTCTTTCCATCCTTCATACTTAAAGATAGCTTAAACCCTTCCAGCCTGTAGTCCAAGGAGGCAGAGCTACAGCAAGTGCCAGTCCTTCAAGCAGATTCTGTGCCATGCTTAGCTGCCTGCGTGTCCATCACACAGGCATGTGCTGCAATCTGAACCCGCAGAACTTTAATTTACTGCAAGCAGGATTCAGTGGCAGACCGAGTCTGCAGCACCCGAGCTGGGGGTTAATGCTCAGAACTGGTACAGAGTGAAGGTTTACAGCACATATCTGCTCCAGAGCTTGACTTAATGTAAAAAAAAAAAGTATAGAGTTATAAAGGTGAAACTACTCCCCTCCTCCCAGCAAACCACCACATTGCTCCACAGTTGTTCTCTCGCACGCCAACAGAGCAGAAGCACACACCACCAAGCAAACACCAAACTTCTCACCCAGACCCACCTTCCTCTGCTCAGCGCTCCTGATCCACCTGCCACCAAAGCAGTGCAAGTCATCAACAAGAGAAAGCAATTAGAAGGATGCAGAATGAAAGACTCCTAACAGCAGGCACGTGTACACATGCACACTCACAAACCACCCAGCATGGCCCGTCATGACAGGTTTAAACAGTCCTCCCTCTGTAGAAGGCTCACTGGCAGAAATACAGCAGCTAGACCACAGGCAGAAAGTGAAGCACTGCTGCTTCAGCTGAGACGTTGCCTGCACTGGCAGCTGCCTGTGAACCAGGGCACGGGGCAGCACATCGCACTCCCTGATACAAGGGGAGCAGATTATTAAAAACCACGGTGCTTGCTAGTTCAGATGCCTACTCCGCATCCAGTTTTAGGAAAGGGGACTAGTGTCCCTAGGGAACATCTGAAACATAGAAATTTTCAATCCTGTTCATTAGTGGTCATTTAGGGCAAGACGCAGTGTCTCAAGTTCTCCCTGTATGAGACACTTCATAACAGGCTTCTGTCCACAGCACTCATTGTCCTGTGCCAGCCTCGCACACATGAAACGCTGCTGCTACCACAAATGAGAGAGAGCTGATCGGTACCGTTGACAGCAGCAAGCAAATTTTGTGCTGTACGCAGTAGAGCTGCAAGTGTGTTAGCAGAGGAAAAATCAGCATTTCACTAAGGTTCACGACTTTTACAGTGGAAATACATGAAAGAGAGCTTTGCTGACTCTTGGCAATTCTCCTTTTTTAGTCTTTTTTCCTGAGTTTTTTTTATTTTCCACCACATGCAGACAATACTAAATTTGGAATTCTTCATCTGTGCACAGCAGTAAAAACATAGTCCTCTAATGCTGCCTCATGTGAATTTTTTGAGGTTTTGGCACAGTGTCTTTCTAGCTAGCACAGGCTAGAGAGACTGAGAATTCCGCAGTGCAACCTAGTCACTAAATTTATTTTATGTAAATAAACGTTTCAGAATAACTTGGACTAGTGGCTGGAGCTATGCCATCAGACACACCAGAATACAACCACCGCTGCCAGGCTGAACATGAGCATCTGAACCCCAGCGCAGAGCAAGCGCTCCCAGAAGAGCCAAACAAAAACACAGGAGCCAGTCCCTCAGCACCTGCCTGGGACATCGACGATGTTGCATAGATAACAGAAAGCTTCCCTAAACAAGACAGAGAGGAAAGTCAGCATTGCTTTTGACATCCAAAAAAAACCAATCAAGCACAAGCTGCACAGGGCTACTCGGAGGAGAACCAAGACCACAAATATGCTGTTACCAGAATGAAACATCCAAACATCTTCCTGAAAAAGGAACTGGGAAAGCAAATCAAGAGAAGAAAAAGAAAACCTAAAACATCAAAATACCAAAACCAGAAAGAAACATCAGAAAGAGCTTACTTCATTGAAAACTCTGTAACTCACAGGCTGATAAACTGACATTTAGGAGAGTTTGTTTTATCTCTCTAGCAGTTTAGCAAGAATTCATTCATTGCTTCAGCTGTAAACTCCATTTGGCATCAGAGGACCAAACACCACACACTGTCAGGTGAAGGACTTTAGAGTCTGGGAAGTTCAGTACAATCCAGGTGGAGGAGATTTTGAACAATGCAGTTTGAGAGGCACTCGGGTCCATGATTTTCCATCTAAATCCTTCATCAGGGAATAAGTCTTTCAGCATCCTTTCTTTTACAGAAAATTAATTTTATTCAAAGAGATGAAATGAAACATCTCCCACTTGAAGAAAGCAAAGGTCAAAGAAAGATTCAATCTCTGGATTAAAAAAAAGAAAATAATAATAATAAGTAGTTCTAGCTCCTACATTGATTTAATTCTAAAGAGGTCATTAAAAAGTGCTCTACTTGGAAAGACTTACAAAGCAGTCTTGCAAATTGAATACCCAGACAATTGCACACCAGAAAGCTGGGCACATGGCATGAATGGGATAGCTGAGGGGGTAGATGGAAACTACAAGCGCAGAGAGGATATTTGATAAGAGAGTGCTCGTTATGAAAAGATGGCTTAAGATGCAGATGTTGAAGACTGGAATATGCCCCAATCCTCTTACAGAGGATAATTCCTTGTGCCCTGAACATCCCCTCACAAACTCTTCTTGTTTTTTGCAATATAGCTAGATTAGCTCTGAAAAAACAGTCTTCCAGAAATATTAAAAAAACAAGATGCCCACAAAGCCTATGAGAGGCAGGCTAGTGTGTGCAGTTTATGACGTACGTAGATGTGAGGCAAACACGACCAGAAGTTATCTACTATAAAATATGCAGTAACCATCCCATTATCAGACACTCTCATCATGATAACAGCCTCCCATCTGAGATTGAGGTATTAATATTAGTATGTTGATACCTTCCTCTAATAACTTTGGCCTAAAAACATAAGCCGCTTTTGTATTTTTAATTATGACTCAATTTTACTCTGGGCCTATAATCCTTTTCCAGCAATTGGATTAATGCAAATAGTGATTTAAAGGGAGGAAAAAAAATAATCCAGTGAAAGCAAAACCACCCTGGCAGAGGAGACCCACAGCCTCCAAGGAGCCCTTCACTACAGCGGGACTCACAGAGCAAGGTCAGAGCGGAGCTTCATCAGCTCCTACCAGCCACTACCAACATCTGCAGGACTGAGCTTTGAGGGGTTACATCCCAGGTCCTCTTGGAAAACAACCTGCAAGTAAAGCTCTGCTCTCATGGTATTCTCTGCACTGGATAAACTTTTTTTTTTTCAAGCATCAGAAACTACTTCTCATCATCTCATGTCAGGTCTTTATTTTTATTAATGTAGACTCAGGGCTCCCAATGAGACAAGGCTACTGAGCTGATACCATCATCTTCTAATATAACTACTGCTCCATCAGAGTTTTCCGTAGCCTAGGAAACTTTTTTCCTTCTTTCAGTTCACAGTGATGTCTCTGCTTACCATATACAAAGCCTGATGAGGGGAGACAGAACAAACTCAAAGGAAAAGTGAGCTTTCTTAGGTCTGCAGCTCCTGGAGTACCTTGCAAGGATGGTAAGTGAAACAAAGCACTATGTATTATAATCACCATCATTTATGCAATAAATCCAACGCAGGGGAGCACCTTTCATCACTCATGGTTACAGCATGGCTGTACATGAAGACCACAGCACACAGCCCGCTGCATGCCAGCAAAAGCAACATTGGGTCTAGGGGAGGAAAAAAACATCTGCAGCCAGGGGCTTTAGCCATTTTATTTAGTCTTCTCCCCAGTGTAAACCAGACAAGTAATAATACAAAACATCATCATTAGTAATCCTATGAAAGGCAAAGCTCCTAAAATCTCTGACTAAATGAAATAACGCTTTCAGTAGCAACGGGAAGAATACTTAATGCAGTTCCCGTGAGATAGCTGTTTGTTAGCATTTCCTGTCACTGAAAGCACGGCCCATACCACCATGCCCCCTTTTAAATTTAATTTCAATGCAGTGAAAGTATCAGTTTTCTAATGCAGTTCTGTTCTTGAACAGAGCTTCAGGTCTAGAAAGCAGTTTTTGGCCCACTACAGATTCACAGTACATCCAGTTGAGAATGGACTTTCATTTCCGTAGCCTCCACAACTCACTTCAGGCACAATATTTGCCCTTGGAACAATTTTTCCTTTTAAACATAAATGTTGCTACAAGGTTTACACAACATTTTCCTGTTACACAAAAAAGACAGTTTTTCCCCTAAACTCTAAGTGATCAAACAAAGCACAGAATGTGCCAAAAAAATTAAACACAACAAAAATGTCAATAACAGAATATAGGAACCTAAAATGAGTCACCTCTCTATGGGTGGCCAAAATTAGATTACTGCCCTTTTAAAGTTCTACTAATATATTTCTTTGTGGAGGTCTCGAGAACTGTAGTGACGCTGCAAGTTCTTGCCACTGCCGAATTTTCACTGATGAACTGTATCCACAACAAAATTTTTTTTTCTCCATTTCTTACACAGGAATAGTATGTGCTCACACCAAATAAACACATGTTTAAATCCTACAAAAGCAAAACAAAAAAAACCCGAAACCCACATTTCTTACAGGTAGTTTATTCCCTTATCAGGCGTAAATTGAGCTCCATTATGTCCACATTGCATGCGCTGTGTATGTGACAAATACACACAGCATGTACAATGAGGACACTATAGAGCCAGAGCAGAGAGGTCACAGCAAGTTGCTTCCTAAAAGAAAATCAGTGTTTGGTGGCCCAGGCACTGTGGCAGTGCTGGGAACCCGTCTCTACTGGAAAAAGAGTTGATGTAGACAAAACCAATCCCAAAGATTCAATAGAAGAAAGTATCTAGTTCAAATCTGGTAAGTCAAAATAAAGGGAATATATCAAAAGGCTTTGTAAGAAGAAAGTGTACAGGAAATAATCTAAGTTTAATTGCAGTTATCAATATATCAGTTTAATGGTTTTGCGGTGTTACTGGAAGCCAACAGATTTATCAGTGCATTAAGCAGAAGTTTTAAAACGGCTGCACTTGCATTTTTTAAACATTTGTTCTATTCCATGGATCTTTAAAAACACATTATTGATAATTGCTAGAACACTCTGCAAAATATGAAAAAATTCCCCAGATTCTGTAAACTGCTAAGTATTTCAAAACTTTTTGTAAAACAGTGCTAAAATTATACTTTCAGAACTTCGTACTTCAGGCTTACTATAAAACTTTCTTTATTAAAGGCCATAGATGTTTTTATGGTTATTATAATTAGGTAATTGTAAAATCACAGCAGAAAAGATGTGCTGGAGACATATTAGCAATCTCTGACAGAATATCAAAATACAATAGATACATTAAGAAAGTTTAAAATAAAAAAGACTAGCAAAAATAAGATTAAAAATAAAGCAATATAACAACACATCTTCTCCTTCCATCTCTTACTTTGTCACTGACAACAGGAGAAAAATGAGATTTTCCGCATTCTCTGAAGGCTCACAGAACTGTTCTTCCTGGCACTATGCTAGTGGCAGGGTGGCTTCCAAATGAAATTACCCTCATAAAGAAATATTTTCCAGAAATTTCTTCCCATTAATGCTCCCTAGGAAGTCTTCTCCTTTTTTGTCCTAACAGAGAGGTATGTCACATGGAAAGCAATACAGTATTCTTAGCCTCACAATATTTTCAAAATCATCATCTGTTGCCAGCTTCAGTCCTCTCCTCAAATATTAGGAGAGCAGGTCAGAAACGAACAGCAATTCATAAGATCCTTCACAGTTAGTATTAGGTTCTTGCTATTCCCTCATCCTCCAGAAATCTCCTTTTTCATAACGTTTTTTGTTTCATCTGTCATTACATATATTAAAAACATATAAGCCTCTTTAATTCACAAAAGAGGGATTTAAGCTAAAGAATTTAATTTTTCTTACCATTCATCATTATCTTTTTAAATATTCTTCAAGACAGCTTCAAGCACACTCAGCAGCCTGAGTATATGTCCACAAATCTGAGTCCCTGTATGATGGCACGGCACATCTATTGTCATACTCTTCATCATAGTATAAATGGTTTATCTCAATCAAGCCTGTTTCTTGAGAGTCAAGGATACTCTTTTACCTGGAACAAGGTCAGAACTGCAGGGGTGAAGGCAGAACCCAGCTTTGTTATGCAAACAGTGTCTTGTTCAATAGTTGGTTTAATTCAGTTTTTCTAATAACTGGAAGATTTCTAACTCATTGCACTTATACGTTGCTATGGTAGCATAAGATATAGTATAGCAGTTTCTGTGAATCCAGTCAGATTCCAAAATGCAATTCTTCTTTCCAAACATTAATTCACAGAATAATAAGTAAAGCCAGATTAAAATTCTTCCATTCACAAACTGAGCAAAAAGTGCAGGTTTCCTATTCTTGACCTAAGGGAACTGCATGGCCATTGTAAAAATTACATTCACTGGAGTTTCAACCAATATCAAATGTACTGTGTGTTCAGCAAAATCGCTCCCTTCGTTGGTATCCTTCACTAGGTCAGTGAACCATGCCTGTTCTTGGTTCAAAGCCAGTCTCTCCCAGGGGCTGCAGAAAATAGAAAATCCAAAATGGAATCTCCTTTCAGCAGCTACTGATCCTTACTGCTACTTAGCTGATCCACATAATGAGAAAACAAAATTACTGCAGATAACTGCACATTTAGATCAGAGAGCATCTGTCCTTCATAATGCCAAAGCCCCATACAGACTTGTCATACTACCAGACAAGGTAGTCAATTTTTTATATTAGATCACAAGCTGAAATCCATACTGTTAAACTGAAAAAAGAAAAAAAAAGAAGAACCCATTACTATCTACATCATCCATTTCTGTATATCCTTCAGAAAAAGCCTCATAGGCTTATAACGAACAGAGGCTGCAATCTCTGCAAGTCAGTAAAGTACAGAAGATGATTCAAAGAGCACAGAAAGGTTTTCTAGAAGTACAGAACTGATACCCTGCCTTGTGTGCCAGCACGAGGGAAGCTGCTCCTTCTTTCACCCAGGAATCCCTCTGCCATGAATTCAAAAATTCTGAACTCCATCTTCATAAAATACAAAAAAGAAAGGTGTTCTCTTTTAGCAGCCCTCTTGGCAGAAAAAAATTGAAATTTATATCAAGTGTAGGCATATGCAATTCCCCAAATATATTTTCTATATCAAGTTTATAATAGGTCCTATTCAATATCTATTACATTCGAATGAACAAATACAACGACTGAATGCCAGAAGTACATTCAGAATATTTAAAATTTCATATAGTGAAGCTGCTGACAATTTTTGGAATACTGAATTATAAATCCTTTAACACCTCAGGCTCACAGAACAGAAAATGATGATAAACTATATAGGTTAGGAGCTAATTTTAAAGGTCATTTGAAAACTTTTCATACATTTCCATAAACTACCAGAAGGATAGAAATGAGAACAAATTAAGGACTTCAATATATATGAATCCGTCATGTTGCCATATACAGTATTAGCTTTTCAGTTATATAATGCCTGTGCACACTCAGTTTCTAATTTTATGGAGGAGGCAGGTCTTATTATATCTAAAGAGCATATCCATCTACAGGATAGATTAACCATTTGGTTACTCTCAAACCTGTCCATCAAGCACACACAATCAGATTGCTAACAGCATATGGCACTCTCACAATTTCTTTCTCTGAACAGCTTTATCAATATTACAGAGATGTTGAATTTTTTTTTTTTCAATAGATTAAGGAAAAACCTGAAAGGCTTCCAGCTCACTGCATATCAGTGTGTGTATCCTGGTTTCGGCCGTGATGGAGTTAATTTTCCTCTCAGTAGCTGGTGTGTTTTGGATTTCGTGTGTGAAGAATGCTGATGATATGAGTTGTTGTGAATGAGACCAAGGACACTGCCCTGCTTTCCAAGTCTTGTTAATTTTCAGATACAGGAACCTGGGAGAAAGACAGACAGATAATTGACCCAAACTGGCCAAAGAGAGTATTCCATGCCATAAACGTCATGCTCAGTATATATGTGGTGGTTGGCCAGGGCGGGTATCTGCCTTCCTGGCATCCATCCCCCTCTCTCATTCACATTGGCATCATTCCCTCCACCTTGCTGGCCCCCTTTTCGCTCCTTTGCTTGCTGCTCAGTTTCGCTTCCGTGATGGCTGCTTGGGACAGGCTGTATTGGTCATTGGGACATTGGGTAGTGAGAAAACATACATTGTTCATTTTGTATATTTTATATCCTTATATTCTGTTATCACTGTAGTTTTCCTTTGCTATTTTAGTAAACTGTCTTAATCTCAACCCACGAGTTTTCCTTTCTTCTCTCCGCCATTCCCGCTGGAGAGGGGCAGAGTGAGTTAGAAACTGTGTGGTAATTCAGCCTAAACCATCACAGTGTGCCAATATATACCTGGTGTGTGCCCAGTGACTGGCCTCTGGAAAGTAGTTTTACCAGCCCAAAACTGGAGATATGGCACATTATCAGGTTTCTGTGTTCAAACTGCAAGTGGCAGGGAACAATTGTACTCAGATGTGTTGGTTTTGTGCAGTGAAGGGAGGCTCTGGGTGGCAGCTTCTGTAAGAAGATGCTAGAAGTTTCCCATGTGTTCAGTGGACTTGGCCAGGCCTAGGGCAGATCTGCTGCTGGCCAGGGCCAAGCCAATTGGTGACAGAATGTTCCCTGATAACACCTCTGTGATAACATATTTAAGAAGGGGAAAAACAGAAAAACAAAAAAAAAGAAAATGTGAAGAAGCTGAAGTGGGGGCAGAGAGAGGGAGGTGTGAGCCCCATGGGCCTTGCAGGCCTCACCCTCTGGCCTCCCACTAGGCAGCCGACTGGGCCTGACTCAGCCCGGCCCGGCTGCAAGAAGTGGAGAGGAGATGAGATGTGAAGAGAACCTGAGAGGCGTCTGCCTGCCAATGGTGAAGAATTTCTTGTGAGAGGAATGGCTGCAGACACCAAGGTCAGTGAAGAAGCAGGGGGAGCAGTAATGCTGCTCCTGGCCGAGATTCCCCCACAGCCCGTGGTGCAGCCCATGGTGGAGCAGGCTGTGCCCCTGCAGCCCATGGAGGCCCACGGAGGAGCAGAGATCCCCCTGCAGCCCGGGGAGGACCCCACGCCGGGGCAGGCGGAGGCCTGAAGGAGACTGTGGCCCGTGGAGGGCCTGCGCTGGGGCAGCTGTTCTGGAGGGACTGCACCCTGTGGAAGAGATGACCCACACTGGAGCAGTTTCATGAAGAACTGTAGCCCGTGGGAGGGAGCCCACACTGGAGCAGGGGAGGAATGTGAGGAGTTCTTCCCCCGAGGAGGAAGGAGCAGCAGAAAACAACATGTGATGGACTGACCATAACCCCCATTCCCTCTTTCCCAATGTGCTGCTCGTAGGGGAAGGAGGTAGACATAACGTTAAGCCTGGGAAGAGGGAGGGGTGGGGGGAAGTTATCTTGTTCTCTTTCTCATTATCCTTCTTTGGTTTTATTAATAGTAAACAAATAGTTTTCCCCCAATCGAGTCTGTTTTGCCCGTAACTTTGAAGATCTCTCCCTGTCCTTATCTTGAACCTATAGCCTTTTTTCTTATATTATCTCTCCCTATTCCCTCGGAAGGTGGGGAATTTCTTGTAATTTCAGACAAAAAAAAAAATTGTCATATTAAATAGAAAGAAAACTGATTATTCTGAGATCTATCTAAGGTGGGGGGAGTGACCCAGAGACTGCATGGTTTGGTCATGAGTGGGGCTAAACTATGACACCAGAGCAACTGGAGAGGGGTTCTGGAGTTACAGACAGGTTCACAGTGGTATCTCAGACCCACACCCCAACTTTGAGCTGAAAGTCGAAACTCCACCACCCCTAAAATACTGGTAGTGTGAGGGCATGTGTGAAAGGATCCAGAAAGCCAGGAGAAGGCTGAGATCTCTCACTTATGGTGAAAGAGGAGATGGCAGGAGAAAAATACAATCTGGCAAGGCAAAGGTGACAAAGGGTGCTGCCAGCAAAAGCTTCACACCTGGTGATGACCACTGTGGGATGGCTGCTAGAGTACAGTATTTAGAAAACCATCTGGTGATTTTGCTCTTCTGCCTAGTGCAGTGACGGCAGTGGTATGGGCTCCGAAGGGTTTTCCGAGCTCCCCCTTACTGATCGCCATGTCACTTTGTTAGACCCAGCACTTACACTGGCCCTAAAAGACTCCTGGTTACAGTGCTGACCTTCAGAGTGGTCCATCTGCTTAAGGCTGCTCATGTTTCCTGAACTGAAGAATTAATTTAAGAGAAGGAGAATTATTAATGAAAACTGTAAAACTAACATAAAATTCACTTTTCTTTCAAGGCATGAATCCAAAGTCTAATAGTTAATATTTCCAAGCACCACTTGAGCCAGCTTCAATTTTACTAATTAATGAGCAGCATGCTCCTTACCCTTTAAAGCATTCTGGCAACAGAAATCTCCAAATCCACTTTGAAGAGGAGGTCATGCCCAGCCTGTCACTCACTCTGATCAACATGTTTGGTCTCCAGAGTTTAGGGGAGCATTTTTTTCTCTTTGAACCAGTGCCAGGCTTACTTGGAGGGCTGCACCATGGCATCTGCTCTGGGACAGAGTGCAAGCCAGCTATCCCCCTAAAAGAGGAGTTTAATCATGCCCTGAGGCTGCACTGTGGCCTTTCATCCCACAGCGCTCCATCCATCACCTGCGAGCACGGATGGGGAGACACTTGCACTTTCTTCTCTTTCCACTTTCTATGGCTCTCTTACCTGCCCATAGACATATTAGGTGGCACTGTCCTCTAGGAGATGCAACTACTCAGAGTAGGCCAACATTTACTTTTATGAAAACTTGTAATTTCAGACAAAAAAAAAAAATTGTCATATTAAACAGAAAGAAAACTGATTATTCTGAGATCTATCTAATTTTCTGTCTGCAAACAAATATTAAAAAACAAAGACTGAGAAAGCTAAAACAATTCTCATTTCTGTAATGGAATTTGAACAGAGTATTATGAGTAAACAGGATTTCAGATAACTTTTTTTTTTTTTTAAACTCCTGTGCTATCAGGCCTCGTTAGAAATTCCACAGAAGCCAGGTCCCTAATAGTTTTCATTTTCTTTCTGGGATTTCATTAGACCTAAAAATGAAGCAACTTTTGCATAAATAATTTCATCGTACTACAAAGCATCAGTTTGAGTTTGCTTTTAAAAATAGACAAGTATCTGAAATACTTTACTTAGCT
Organism: Tetrax tetrax; assembly: GCA_009806455.1. Taxonomy (NCBI): domain Eukaryota; kingdom Metazoa; phylum Chordata; class Aves; order Otidiformes; family Otididae; genus Tetrax; species Tetrax tetrax. The sequence continues at coordinate 82,446 of WHYT01017179.1, read as the reverse complement.
AGCAGGCCTATCCAGTCCCCAAGATTTCTATTACCATTATAAAGCCTCACAAAATCACAAAGCAAATACAAGCAACCACTCCTTCCAAGTGCAGCATGTTCTTCATGCCCTGATTTCATTTTCTTTAACCACATTTCTTGTTCTAAAATAAAACCAAGAACTTCTTGCAGACACTAACCACAAACAGGGAGCAAACAGGCCCGCAATAAAAAGTTTCTCTCAGCTTCACAAACACGCACGTGGGCAGGACCAGAGCGTGCTCAGCCCTCTATCGAAATCTGGCTTGTTACTCTATCAGAAGTTACTACTCTAAAAAAAATATCTGACAGATTCAGCACAACTCATGGATCAAAAGTGTTCATGAGTCAAAACAAAAGAACTCAGAATTTACAGTATTCTCTGTTTTCAGTACAGGAGACAAGGCTTTAATAGACCAGAAGCAGGAAAAATCAAAGCCTCTGCTCTTCAAGCAGAACCTGTGTGCCATCTTGTACATGTGGAGGGCAGTCAGATATTAAATGGACAAAGCAAAACAGCAGAAAACCTAAAATAAAGCTTGATATCCACAATAACCATTCCTTCAGAAAATACTCTACAGAGCATGACTGTTCTGACAACCAGCTACTAACAATGTGTGCTATATTAAAAAAGTTAGTATCTGAGTGTCTAGCAGCAGGATATCTTCTGGGTGAGAGACCACAGCTGTGAAATTTATCTGAAGAGAACAGTGAAAGCATTGGAGAAGTGCATAATCTTTTAAAAATCTATTCCTGCACAACACAAAAGCTTGAGCATGTGTTTTCACTGAATGATTCAAAATGACAGTAAGCAATGCACAGAGAAGTCCATCAAAAATGCATTTCTTCAGAGCGTAAAGCACCACACAGAGATGGAGGTGCTTGGCTCAAATACTCAGTGCCTAAACATCACAAGGGCTGGGGTAAGAGTCACCAAATTCTCTGCAATACTGCCCAAGTTTGATCTTTCCATTTTGCCTTCTCATTGTCAGTCTGCATCTGCCACCACACTACAGCCACAGCAACATGGAGATGGGACACATGAGCTGGAGAAGCTGGAAGACACTCATCGAGGAAGGAAAGGCGGGCAGGGCGCTGGCAGAGCGGCCACAGCACAGGGCCTTCAGCTGAAGCATCCCTGCGCACATTGCAGTCACACCTTTGCCTGCAGTGCAGATGCACCCTAAGAGCACAGCATTTGATAGACGTCAACTCTAATCCAACATGGCAATCTTTATATTCCTGCAACATATCTCAACATCTTGCATTTATGATAGCAAAGAATCAAAGCTCCAGAAGGAAGATGGTAGCTTTGATGGTTAGTATAGACACTGATTAAACATTGAAATCATCTAGAGATGGTCATAAATACACTAGCTATTTCACAAACACAGCTTTTGCAAAATGCTAGCCAGGTCAAGGTCTAGCAGTTCAATATTTATATTCTCTAGCAACCCTAGAACACCTGGAATGCTCAATGCTGAGCTAAATGCTTCCTGAAAAAGAAAGAGCGCTTTGCATAAGCTTCTGTGAACTAAATTTTATAAAATCTCCTTTTAAAACCACCTTTTCCTGGATGACACCATGTTTGGTAAGCTGTATCCTTTCAGTGCTTTTTAATTCCATTACATTGTAAAAAACAGTGAGATAATGGGAAAGCCAGGGAAATCCAGTGCTGATGTACTACTACAATTAATTAGAAATATCTCCAAGTCATCACTGTGGGGCAAATCATTTTGAATGTGCAAGGTTTGCAAGTTTCAGCCATTTGTAGAAAACTATCAAAGACTTTCTTGTTATAAAGCTTTAATTCCCATTTCAGAAAACTTAGAAGCTGACCTACTTTTTCATTATTAGGTCAGGAAATGCACCATGCTAATTATTCCAGATTAATGTGTCAGTATTTCCATATTAATAGGTCGCATGCACAATGTATAACATCATCCGTTAGATAACAAGAAGCTTTGTTATTATTTTTCAATGAACTGGATGAAAACTTACACCTAGTAGCGCTATTGAAACAGTAATTAATTATACTTTAATAGAACAAGCTGAGATGCTGCCTCTGAGCTACAGTACATACGTGAGTTAGGTTATATAGTGCTATAGTACTTGGAAAAGATCCTTTTCTCACAATTTGACACAAGATGGTTTGGAAGTCACATGGTGCTACAGAAGGTCAGATGCAAGTAGGAAAAGCCTGAGTGCATTTTATTTTGAACACTTTTTGTTCTGGTGCGGTTGCACAGTAGGATCCAATTCACAGTCTCCTCACATCAGCAGGTTAAACCAGTCAGACTTGGCAATGGCAGCAGCCAGGAAGGATTTTGTGCAGAGCAGCACCACCACTATGGCGGGAGCAGCATTGAGGAACGATTGGTGACTACCCAGAAGAGGGAGAATGTGGACCCTGAGGCTAGAAATGAAGAAGAACATGGGATTACAAGGCTAGGCTCAGCAGTACCTCCCTGGTGAGAACAACCCCCCTGGTGAGCCCAGCAGCTCCTGCCTGGGAGCCTCAGTACACCACGAAGACAGATCATGTCTTGGTGAACTGCTCCTGCTGAGATCTCCATGTGGCGGAAGTCTTGAGCCTGAAAGCACTGTCTCACACAGAGCCAGCAGCTTTGGAAGTCTTTTGCCATGCTTGCAGGGACTCACCAGGATCAGTCAATCCCATGCTCCCACCAGCGTTTGCAGTGCAGGCTCTCCCCACCATGAAGCAGCAGTACAGCGTGCTGCTGCACAGCCGTCCCATGTCACCATTTACAGCTGCCAGTTCACACCTCTGTGGGTACACAGAGGGCTGGTTGTCACCATTTATGTCACCAGGGCCCTCCCACATCACAGTAGTCAACCTGCAGGATCCCCTTCAGGAGTCGCGTGGGCATCATCCACTTTAGGAAGCTGTTGTAGTTTAGCCCCACTTGGGACCAAGCTACATAGTCCACCCCCACTACACAAGCCCAGCACAGAAGCACCTGCTGTGATTTCAACATGGTGGCTTGTACAGCCGCAGGAAAAAGGAAACAGTAGGCGGTCCACAAAAACAGGCTCTTGTTCAGCCAGGAAATAAGTGATAAACGGTGAGTTAATTGTGCAACTCATCCGCTATCACCCCAAAATATCATGAGGAAAAAGGAGGTTTGCGGGTTCAGCACCCTCACTCCAAAGCAAGGTTAGGGCTCATCCCGGAAGGAAGTAAGACTGGTCCCAGTTGTAGGAACAGGCTCTCCAGCCAGCTCTCTATGAGCCGAGCTATCACACCTCAAAGTCCAAAATGTGCATTTTAACTCTGACTCTTCCGATCGGGGTACAACAAGTTTACAAGCACTGCAGGAAAACAACAGCGCACTATAGTCGGATACCCAAGCTGCTGCTGCTGAAGATTTTGAGGGCAGCACTCATGCGGCAGCATTGAGCTTACTGCAGGAGCATGGACCAAAAAGTGTCCTTCATCTCGACTCTCATCTGCCATGCAATTGTGGCACCAATATATAGCAGCAATATATGTGTCATATATATAGCAACAATTATATGTGTCATTTCAAGACGCTGTAAGGTACTAGTTGCATTTTTCATGGGTGTTGGTAAAATCAGCTTTAGTGAGTCAACAACACAGAGCAGTCTTAGAGCGATACCTTTATAGTTCCAGTGAAAAGATGAAAAATTATATTGTACTCAGTACTGATCAAATCATAGAATCATAGAATCATAGAATGGTAAGAGTTGGAAGGGACCTTCAAAGGTCATCTAGTCCAACCTCCCTGCAAGAAGCAGGGACATCCCTGACTAGATCAGGTTGCTCAGAGCCTCATCCAGCCTGGCCTTGAATGTTTCCAGGGATGGGGCATCCACCACCTCTCTGGGCAACCTGTTCCAGTGCTCTACAACTCGCATTGTAAAAAATTTTTTTCTAATATCTAATCTAAACCTACCTCCTTCTAATTTAAACCCATTACCCCTTGTCCTATCACAACAGGCCCTACTGAACGGCCTCTCCCCATCTTTCCTGTAGGCCCCCTTGAGGTATTGGAAGGCCGCTATCAGGTCTCCCTGGAGCCTCCTCTTCTCCAGGCTGAACAGCCCCAACTCTCTCAGCCTGTCCTCACAGCAGAGGTGCTCCAGCCCTCTGATCATCTTTGTGGCCCTCCTCTGGACCCTCTCCAACTGGTCCATGTCCTTCTTATGTTGGGGACTCCAGAACTGGACGCAGTACTCCAGGTGGGGTCTCACCAGGGCAGAGTAGAGGGGGAGAATCACCTCCCTCGACCTGCTGGCCACGCTCCTCTTGATGCAGCCCAGGATGCAGTTGGCCTTCTGGGCCGCAAGGGCGCATTGCCGGCTCATGTTGAGCCTCTCGTCCACCAGCACTCCCAAGTCTTTCTCCTCAGGGCTGCTGTCAATCCATTCTCTGCTCAGTCTGTATTTGTGCCTGGGATTACCATGACCCAGGTGCAGGACCTTGCACTTGGCCTGGTTGAACTTCATGAGGTTGGCATGGGCCCACCTCTCCAGCCTGTCCAGGTCCCTCTGGATGGCATCCCTCCCTTCCAGCATGTTGACGGCACCACGCAGCTTGGTGTCATCGGCGAACTTGCTGAGGGTGCACTCTATCCCACTGTCTGTGTTGCTGACAAAGATGTTGAACAGGGCCGGGCCCAACACGGACCCCTGAGGGACGCCACTGGTGACCGGTCTCCACTTGGACATGGAGCCGTTGACCACCACTCTCTGAGTGCGGCCACCCAGCCAACTCCTTATCCACCGAGTGGTCCATCCATCGAACCCATGCCTCTCTAAACTAGAGAGAAGGATGTCATGCGGGACAGTGTCAAATGCCTTGCACAAGTCCAGGTAGATGATGTCCGTTGCCCGTCCCTTGTCCACCGATGCTGTTACCCCGTCATAGAAGGCCACCAAATTGGTCAGGCACGATCTGCCCTTGGTGAAGCCATGTTGGCTGTCATCAGATCTCTTCAAAACCAGACAATCCTAGACTACCTAATTTTGCTCTCTTATGGCATTCATGTAACTTTGCCTTTTACTTTACTATTGCTTTACAATTTTCTCAAAAATTATTTCTAAGTCACAGCTTTCAATTCAAACATTCTCCAAATGTATTTTATCATATAAGTTAACTGAAAAAATGCACATTTGGCAGTAACGTCATTCCTGCACGGTTATATGGTTTCCCTAGTGGTTGCACAATATGCAAACACACATTTTAGAACAGAACAAAACCCACTCAAGCAGAGTAAGCATGGAAGGGCCACCAAGTGCAACTGCGTAGCATTCAGTACCCCGTTAGATCAAAGCACTTCGCTAAAGATAGGATATCCCTCCTAAACAGACAAGAAAAAAAGCTCACGCTGCCCATGAACATCCAAGGCAGAGCCCAGAAAGACTAGAAGGGTCATTCCATCTCCAAAGACACCGGACATGTTATCTTGTAGATACTTTTCTTGGAAAGACAAGCGTATATTCAGTGGATCGGGAAGAACAGAAAGGAAAGGGACATTTCCAGCATTGTCAAGAGATTGCTGCTGGTCTTGGTTTCAAATGAAAGAGGTTATCTGGGGCAAAACAGGCTTTCAGATATTCACTGGAGAACAATTCATC
>WHYT01017179.1:47127-66219 GCA_009806455.1 Tetrax tetrax | reverse complement strand
GGCAACCTGTTCCAGTGCTCTACAACTCGCATTGTAAAAAATTTTTTTCTAATATCCAATCTAAACCTACCTCCTTCTAATTTAAACCCATTACCCCTTGTCCTATCACAACAGGCCCTACTGAACGGCCTCTCCCCATCTTTCCTGTAGGCCCCCTTGAGGTATTGGAAGGCCGCTATCAGGTCTCCCTGGAGCCTCCTCTTCTCCAGGCTGAACAGCCCCAACTCTCTCAGCCTGTCCTCACAGCAGAGGTGCTCCAGCCCTCTGATCATCTTTGTGGCCCTCCTCTGGACCCTCTCCAACTGGTCCATGTCCTTCTTATGTTGGGGACTCCAGAACTGGACGCAGTACTCCAGGTGGGGTCTCACCAGGGCAGAGTAGAGGGGGAGAATCACCTCCATCAACCTGCTGGCCACGCTCCTCTTGATGCAGCCCAGAATGCGGTTGGCCTTACGAGCCGCAAGGGCGCATTGCTGGCTCATGTTGAGCCTCTTGTCTACCAGTACTCCCAAGTCTTTCTCCTCAGGGCTGTTCTGAATCCATCCTCCGCCCAGTCTGTATTTGTGCCTGGGATTGCCACGACCCAGATGCAGGACCTTGAACTTGGCCTGGTTGAACTTCATGAGGTTGGCACGGGCCCACCTCTCCAGCCTGTCCAGGTCCCTCTGGATGGCATCCCTCCCTTCCAGCGTGTCGACGGCACCACACAGCTTGGTGTCATCGTTGAACTTGCTGAGGGTGCACTCTATCCCACTGTCCATGTCGCCGACAAAGATGTTGAACAGGGCCAGGCCCCACTCTGACCCCTGAGGGACGCCACTGGTGACCGGTCTCCACTTGGACATGGAGCCGTTGACCACCGCTCTCTGAGTGCGCCATCCAGCCAACTCCTTATCCACCGAGTGGTCCATCCATTGAACCCGTGCCTCTCTAGTTTAGAGAGAAGGATGTCATGCGGGACAGTGTCAAATGCCTTGCACAAGTCCAGGTAGATGATGTCCGTTGCCCGTCCCTTGTCCACCGATGCCGTTACCCCGTCATAGAAGGCCACCAAATTGGTCAGGCATGATCTGCCCTTGGTGAAGCCATGTTGGCTGTCATCAGATCTCTTCAAAACCAGCCAGTCCTAGACTACCTAATTTTGCTCTCTTATGGCATTCATGTAACTTTGCCTTTTACTTTACTATTGCTTTACAGTTTTCTCAAAAATTATTTCTAAGTCACAGCTTTCAATTCAAACATTCTCCAAATGTATTTTATCATATAAGTTAACTGAAAAAAATGCACATTTGGCAGTAACGTCATTCCTGCACGGTTATATGGTTTCCCTAGTGGTTGCACAATATGCAAACACACATTTTAGAACAGAACAAAACTCACTCAAGCAGAGTAAGCATGGAAGGGCCACCAAGTGCAACTGCGTAGCATTCAGTACCCCGTTAGATCAAAGCACTTCGCTAAAGATAGGATATCCCTCTAAACAGACAAGAAAAAAAGCTCACGCTGCCCATGAACATCCAAGGCAGAGCCCAGAAAGACTAGAAGGGTCATTCCATCTCCAAAGACACCGAACATGTTATCTTGTAGATACTTTTCTTGGAAAGACAAGTGTATATTCAGTGGATCAGGAAGAACAGAAAGGAAAGGGACATTTCCAGCATTGTCAAGAGATTGCTGCTGGTCTTGGTTTCAAATGAAAGAGGTTATCTGGGGCAAAACAGGCTTTCAGATATTCACTGGAGAACAATTCATCCCAACATCTTTGCAGTAAATCACTATTCAGTTTGGAAAATCAGAAGTACATCAACACTATAAGAGAGCTGAAAGTGGCAGATGAATTTATAATAGGTTAATAGAGAATGAATGTAAATCAATTTAGAGTCTGGAAATGGTTAGCTGGGAGTAGGGGCTCTTCCCACTATTGCAATGTCTCTTTTGAATATAAATAATGTCAACTATTACACAGATGGCTCTACACTGGGTACATTTCAGCAAAACAAATTATGAGGTTTGCACATTGCTGTTTGGAATGTTAACCAACAAGGTAGAACAAAGACCTGTAATTTAAGTGATCTTTTAATTGTGGAAATTTCTTTTTCTTCTAATTTCACTCACAAGGGAATTATCAAGCAATCTGCAGCCTGTTACATGTCTACACCTCTGGAAACACAAAATGGTTTCAGTCAACTTGACGTTGTGGAAAAATACATTCTCATCACAAACAGAAAGAGACTGTCAACAATGCAGCTTAGTGACCACAAATGAAAACCAGAACTACATGGAGATGGTCTTGGAAGTTACCATGTTAAAAAACTGTGCAAAATAAAGGGGTTTTTTTGAAACTGCAGTGGAAAAATATTTTTACAGAAAATATGTTAGATTTTAATGCATACTTGATATCAGAGCATGCTTTATTTTACCTTAAAAAGTATCCTGAATATAAGTAGAGTATAATGCTCAAAATACTACGTAAAAGTTAATCCTGTAGTTTAGAGAGAGATAGCTGATAAATCAGATTAGTGAGCAAAACACAGAACAGGAAATGGATACGCAGAGTGAGATGGAGATGAAGCTGGGCAAACAGTATTTCTGAATCTGTTCCCAGTGCTCATGCAGGGCACCCAGCAGAGCAGAAGTGGCAGTCGCAGGTCTCCAGCACTTACCCCCCAGACAGGCAGTTTTTTATCTTATCTCATGTTTGTACCTCCTCCGAGCCTGCCTGCCTTTGCTTCTGCCAGTCCCAGTGGTGAGGCAGGCAGGGACAGCATGGGAGAGTCACCTGCCTGCCATCCACTGTGCTCCCTGCAGTCCCAGGCAGCTGTGCTGCAGGTACTAAAATGTCAAGGTGAGGATCATTCATTTGGAAATCAGCAGCACGTGATTATGTTAAACTGCAGCCCTGTATATACCTGCAGTACCAAAAATACAACCCTTTACCATGCCAATCAAAGCAGTATTTATAGTGGCTGTAAGAAAGCAGCATATTTATTGTGGATTGAGGTGGTAACCCACCTCCCTCCTTCTCAGAGATGTGATGTTTTAGCGCAGGGCTTGATGCTGGAAGCACACTCCATGCCAGCTGACAGACTGCCCTTTCCACTCAGAAAATAGGACAGAATAATTATAAATAAATAAACAAGTGAATATCACCCTGCAACAATCCTAATATTCAAATATTATAGGAAAAAAAAAGATAAATCAGTGCACACCTACTGCTCATGGTTGATCTGATGGCAAGTGCACAGCTCTGCACCAAGAAAGAATGCTAAATAACAATTCTTGTTATCATTTTTAGCCTGCCAAAGGAAAGCATGATACATCCTTTTCTGAAAGCTAGGTGACTCTGCAGCCTTTCTGGTACATCTAATGGGGGGATATGGAATGGCAAAACCAGCTTTATAGTCATAGAGGGAGTAGTTTGGATCCACTAAACGCATGAAGCTCAACTTCATTTTTATTTATTTTGTTTCTTAGGCCAAAAATGGATGCCTGAAAGTACCTGGCATGTTTTAGAACTGCAGAAATACCCCTGCTTTGGTTTTAAATAGATCTTTCTACTCTTCCAGCTTCACACTTTATGTCACAGGGGTACAAAAGCTTTACTCAGCTATGCTGCATTAATGCCTACTGTACAATAAAGTTGTGAAAGTCAACATATGGCTACATATTATTTATTACTATTCAGAAAATTCAATTAACACAACATTGTAAATAACAGGAAATAATCAGATTGAAAGTGTAGGCAGAAAAAGCTAGACCATTCATTTACTGTACATCACCAAAAGGGATTATTCACTCCCTGAAATATCTGGGAAACAGTTTTCCATGGCAGAATTTTCTCCTACCACTCAGCCAGATTTCTGTACTACCTCTGCGAAGACTTGCATGCGAGGTTCAGGAGCAGGACATTACATGCTGTTTTGAAGATATTCAACAGCAGTATATTCTTCTGTTGCTGTTTTTTTTTTAACATTGTCCAACATTATCAAAACAAATGCTAGAGGTTGCCACTCAAGAACTCCCAAGACTCCCGCAGTTTTAGAACATCAGCAAAGTTTGTAGCTGCATTGAATCAAATGCTATTACAACAAGATGAATGGGAAAGGATGAAGAATATTGTGACGCTGTCGTAGTTCAGCCCCGATCCAGACCAGACTACGCAGTCTCTCTCTCACTTCCCCCACCCTCCAAGAGAATAGGGAGACATAATATAAGAAAAACGGCTCGAGGTTTGAGATAAGGACAGGGATAAATCCTTAAAGTTACCATCACTGGCAAAAACAGACTCGACTTGGGGAAAACTATTCATTTATTACTAAAACTAGCAGGATAATGAGACAGAGAAACAAGATAACCTCCTCCACCCCTCCCTCTTCCTGGGCTTAACATTATCTCTACTATCTTCCCCCCCCGAGCGGCACAGGGGGAAAGAGGGAATGGGGATCGCTGTCAGTCCATTATGCGTTGTTTTATGCCGCTGCTTCACAGTTGGGGGAAGAACTCCTCACATCCCTCCCCCTGCTCCAGTGTGGGGTCCCACCCATACGCCACAGTCCTTCATTAAACTGCTCTGGCGTGGGTCATCTCTTCCACGGGGTGCAGTCTCTCCAGAACAGCTGACCCAGCTGTCCCTCCATGGGCCACAGCCACATTCAGGCATCCACCTCCCCCGGTGTAGGGTCCTCAATGGGCTCCAAGTGGATCTCTGCTCCTCCGTGGACCTCCATGGGCTGCAGGGGGACAACCTGCTCCACCATGGGCTGCACCACGGGCTGCAGGGGAATCTCGGCCAGGAGCCGCATTACTCCTCCCACTCCTTCTTCACTGACCTGGGTGTCTACAGCTGTTTCTCTCACAAGAAAAGTTCATTCTTCACAACAGGCTGGCAGAAGCCTCTCAGGATCTTTTCACGTTATCCATCTCACCTCCTCTCCACCTCTTGCAGCCAGACTGGGCTGAGTCGGGCCCAGTCGGCCGCCTGGCGAGAGGCCAGAGGGTGAGGCCTGCAAGGCCCCGGAGGCCTGCGCTTTCCCCTCTGGGCCTCTTCCCCCGCTCAGCTTCTTCACATCTTCTCTTCTCTCTTTTTTTTCTGTTTTCCCCTTCTTAAATACGTTATCGCAGAGGCGCTATCATGGGACATTCTGCTCCCAATCGGCTCGGCCTTGGCCAGCAGCAGGTCCACCCTAGGCCCAGTCGAGTCCACTGAACAAAGGGGAAACTTCTAGCAGTTTCCTACAGAAGCTGCCACCTTAGGCCCCCCTCACTAAACAAAACCACAACACACCGGAAAACTATACGTTGCAGCAAGTGCCCTTTGACCACACCATGCTTAGTTCCTTTATAGATGCCTTTGTGAGAACAGAGGTGCTTAAAAAAGAGGGATGTAGCTCTCCACCAGTCATCACACATCACTAGGTACATCCAGAAGCATCCATGTAGCCTGACATTTAGCTATCAATTGCTGATCTTATAAAAATATTTGTTGAGCAAGAAGCACATTCATTACTTTTGATTTTAGGTGCAGAAATAAAAATAATGAAGGAAAGTGATGTGCAGAGGCTTCATTATAATCAATATATAAAAGTGCCACTGTATACTGATAATAACATCCTTCACATCTGACATTTTATTTCTTTCACAGTGGCATCATGGAACTTAAAAGCTGATGCATAATAAGGAAAGCAGTGATAAAAAATAAAGTTTAAATCTGTGAAAATTCTTTTAAACATTTATGCAACAAGGGGTTTAAAATCTATCTATTCAGGCTCATTGTTCTATTATAAAATATTGCCCACAATGTTTTTGTTCTGCTTCCCTTTTGAATGGCATAAAAGACTTTTATATTCTTAAAGAAAGGTGCAGGGTACTATTTTAACACCATCTTCTAATGCTTGCTTATTCTGCTAGTTGTAGAACAAAGAGTGATGCTAACCTTCCCCCCCCAAAAAGGCAGATCTTTGGTTTTCCCAGTTACTGAAAGTAGTTGCATCTGATTTTTGACTTAAAAAAAAAAAAAAAAAGTAGGGGAAAAAATGTAATAGAGAGCACCATCAGTGTGAGATGAGGTATTCTCTCCAAGAATCACCATCTCCAAGAAAACCATCCAGAGTGGAATTTCCCTGGCATTTTTCATTGGCTAAAGTAATTTTTTTTTTTTTTGCAGTCACAAAATAATGGTGTGAACATTTCAAGTCTGGACCCGATGTCTTACTAGACAATTTACCAGATGTCTGCTGTAAATACAATACAGTGAAGAGGAAGCAGTCTAGGACGTTTCTGGAGTGTGTGGAAGATAACTTCCTAACACAGCTAGTGGGGGAGCCAACTAGGGAAGGGGCCTCGCTGGACCTGTTGTTTGCAAACAGAGAAGGACTTGTTGGTGATGTGATGGTTGGAGGCCATCCTGGGCATAGCAATCATGAAATGACAGAGTTTTTGATTCTTGGAGAATTAAGGAGCAGGATCAGCAGAAGTGCTACCTTGGACTTCCAGAGGGCAAACTTTGGCATGTTTGTTTAAGAAACTGTTTGACTGAGTCCCTTGGAAACACAGTCCTGGAGGGCAGAGAAGTCCAGGAAGGCTGGACATTCTTCAAGTAGGAAATCTTAAAGGCACAGGAGCAGACTATCCCCATGTTCCCAAAGATAAGGCAGTGGGGACAAGACCAGTCTGGCTGAACAGAGAGCTTCGGCTGGAATTCAGAAAAAAAAAAGGAGAATTTATGACCTTTGGAAGAAGGAGCAGGCAACTTAGGAGGACTACAAGGATGTCACGATGTTATGCAGGGAGAAAATTAGAAAGGCCCAAGTCCAACTAGAACTTAATCTGTCTGGCCATAAAAAAACATTTAAAAATATTTCTACAAATACATTAGCAACAAAAGGAAGGCTAATGAGAATCTCTATCCTTTATTGGATGTGGAGGGTAATAAAAAAAAAGGATGAGGAAAAAGCTGAGGTACTCAACGCCTTCTTTGCCTCAGTCTTTAATAGAAAGACCAGTTGTTCTCTGGGTACTCAGCCCCCTGAGCTAGAAGACAGGGATGGGGAACAGAATGAAACCCCTATAATCCAAGGGAAAATGGTTAGTGACCTGCTACACCACTTAGCCACGCACAAGTCTATGGGGTTGAATGGGACCCACTCAAGGGTACTGAGGGAGCTGGCAGTAGTGTTCACCAAACCACTCTCCATTATTTACCAGCAGTCCTGGCTAACCGAGGAGATCCCAGTTGATTGGAGGTTAGCAAACATGACACCCGTCTACAAGAAGGGCTGGAAGGAGGATCTGGGGAACTACAGGCCTATCAGTCTGACCTTGGTGCTGGGGAAGGTTGTGGAGCAGATATCTCAAGTACCATCACACAGCATATACAGGACAACCAGGAGATCAGGCCCACTCAGCGTGGATTTATGAAAGGCAGGTCCTGCTTAAACAACCTGATCTCCTTCTATGACAAGGTGATCCACTTAGTGGATGAGGGAAAGGCTGTGGATGTTGTCCACCTGGACAAAATCTTTGACACCATTTCCCATAGCATTCTTCTGCAGACACTGGCTGCTCATGGCTTGAATGAGCATACTCTTCACTGGGTAAAAAAACTGTCTGGATGGCTGAGCCCAGAGAGTTGCAGTGAATGAAGTTAAATCCAGTTGGCAGCCCATAACAAGTGGTGTTCCCTAGGGCTTGATAGTGAGGCCCATTTTATTTAATATCTTTATCAATGATCTGGAGAAGGGAATCGAGTGCACCCTCAGTAAGTTTGCAGATGACACCAAGTTGGGCTGGAGTGTTGATGTGCTTGAGGGTAGGAAGGCTCTGCAGAGGGATCTGGACAGGCTGGATTGATGGGTTGAGGCCAATCATATGAGGTTCAAGAAGGCTGAGTGCCAGGTCCTGTACATGGGTCACAACAACCCCATGCAACACTACAGGCTTGGGGAAGAGTGGCTGGAAAGCTGTATGGCAGTAAAGGACCTGGTGGTATCGGTCAACAGTCAACTGAGTATGAGCCAGTAGCATGCCTAGGTGGCCAAGAACGCCACTATCTTCCTTGCTTGTATCACAAATAGTGTGGCCAGCAGGACTAGGGAAGCAATTGTCGCCCTGTACTTGACACTGGTGAAGTTGCACCTCAAATACTGTGTTCAGTGTTGTGCCCCTCAGCACAAGGCAGACATTGAGGTTCTGGAGCATGTCCAAAGAAGAGCAACAAAGGAGGTGAAGGGTCTAGAGAACAAGTGTTATGAGGAGTGCCGGGGGATACTGGGGTTGTTTAGTCTGAAGAAGAGGCGGCTGAAGGGAGACCTTATCGCTCTTTACAACTACATGAAAGGAGGTTGTAGCGAGGTGGATGTTGGTCTCTTCTCCCAAGTAACAAGTGATAGCATGAGAGGAAACAGCCTCCAGTTCCGCTAGGGGAGGTTTAGATTGGATATTAGGAAATTTGTTTTTTCACAAAAAGAGTTGGCAAACAGGAAGGTGGTGAAGTCACCGTCCCTGGAGGTATTTAAAAGACGTGTAGACGTGGAGCTTAGGGACATGGTTTAATGGTGGACTTGGCAGTGCTAGGACTGCCAGGTTGAACTCTATGACCTTAAAGGCCTTTTCCAATCTCAACAATTCTATTCTATATTACTGCATTGAGAAATTTCACTTAATCCCTTTACTCCTTAGGAATAATCTCCCATGCCCACTCTCTGAAGAAGTTTGGCTGTGAAAAAAGAATAATGATTCTGGACTTTTCACTAGAAAAGACCAATATTACTGCAAAATCTGTCTGTACAGCTTTTGAGTGCCAGTATCTCATTACAACAACAGAGCATGGGTATAAAGTGCAACAAAAGTCAATGTAAAATGAAATAGGCTTGGGACATGCAGCGAGAGACCTGTGTCCCTAATATAGTGTATATGACAGGGCAAGAGTTGCTAAGTGCTTTGGACATAGCCCTGACCTACCCATGAGTTTGCAAACTCAACAGTGCATGACCTGGATTTCGGAATCACCAGAGTTTTGAGAAGAAAGCCAACATATCTCCTGCTTGCTCCTTCATGCAGAACCATCCAGGCACACCAAGCCCTGGCTTACCCAGGCACCCCACTCCTGCCTTGCTACTCTCTGCCTTTCTGTTTGTTTCTTCCCAGACACCAGTTTTGTTCATTTGGTTTTTAAACAGTGTTTAGGAAGAGAAGGGTCTGAACTGAAAGAAACAAACTGATGGAACATCCTGATATTCTGCCCTCTGCAGCAGCTTACATTGTTCTGCTATTTGTTGCAGCTGAGTGGTGGAGAACTTTTATCATCGCCTTTTTCCCCTGATAGCGAACAAGCTACCAGGTGACTCAGGAACTTATTCAAACATAGGTTTTTGCAAAAGAGGAGGTTGACTCTGGATCTCAGAGCTCGTTGGCTGACATCCAAGCCTTTATGCATCCAGTCCTTTAAAGGAAAGGACTAATGCCTAACTAACTAGCCATCTTTTGACACAAAGGGAGTGAAGGCTTTGCAGATGTGTCCTGTGCTTTTTTTTAAACTCAGCAAGATAAGTGGGATCAAATGTAGAAAACCCACTGTTAAAAACTTTACAATTCTGTTGCTTTTTTTTTTTTTTGATACTTTTACAGTATCTGAAGTTTATTGAAACTTAAATGATCAAACAACATCAATTTTTCTGTGGAAACTTCCTTGTGATTTTGTTCCATATTTTCTGGTTTACATATTCAAAATTTTAAGTTACTCTAGAATTCATTATGAATTCTTCAAAGTAGAGAAATAATTGTATTAGCAGTTCTGCCTTAGCTGTCTTAAAAAAAAAATAAATCTTAACTATGATTCACACTTGAGAATAATTTTGTAGGGTAGTGAACATCCTCTCTCTGCCCCGCTAGCACCCAAAAAAAGAAGAAAAACATGGAACCAGGAAATCCTAGCTCTTTACCTTCATATCCTGAAAAATTAACCTGAAAAGATAAGACTCAATTCTTATTCCTTTCAAGTGCTTTCCCACATATACTCAATTTGATTAAAGCCCAGGACAGGAGGTAAAAAGATTATAATTATCATGTAAATGTCCATGGTTTGTGCATCACTTCAGCATCTACAGTGCTATCTGCAGTGGTAGGACAACTTCTGAGAGTAGCAGAACATACTGTGGTAGCGGCGTCCTCTTCCCATTTGCTATAATACTGAGAAGCAACAGATCACCTTTCACTGTTTTGTCTGAATTTAAAAAAAAATACTACTATAGAAGCATTCTTTATAAAAATGTATTCAACATCTGGACAAATGGGAAAATATCTTCCTATTAGAAGACAGCAGGTCTGTCAAGGGACCCTGCTACTTTTTTGACAACTGAGAAATCCCAGTGAGGCACTCCAGCAAGCCTATCCACTGGGGGACACACAAGTAACTGGGAGCACTGGTAGCAGTGCGGGCGAAGAACCTCCTCAGAGAAGGTGGGACTGCATCCCCTATTTGCTTACAAATTATTCTGGGAAGTTTCCCAGACTACAGATCTGGTCCTCTATTTTGCAGCCCCATTGATAAGAATTAAAAGGAAAACTGAATTGCTATTACTCGTGCTTGTGGGAAGCTGCCTCTTTGCTATCATGCTGTATTATTCTAGGTCCTAATTGGATATTTTTTCTTCCAGTTATCTCATACTGCAGAATGGGCAAAATTTCAGTGTCCTACTGCAAGATTATGAGATTCAAAGTAGTGGAGTTTCTTCCTGAAGCTACTTAAATTGACCACTAATTAGTTTAACATCATAACTTTTCCCTTGCTAAAAATAAATAAATAATAACCCAACAAGCAAACAAACAAACAACCAAAAAAAAAAATTAAGAATCAATCAATCCAAAAGAAAGCAAGATATATTTTAAAGGGTACATTTATCTTGCCAGCTTAGGTAGTTGGCAGCTAAGACAAGCACTTCTAACAGACATTTTTAAAACTCACAGAGTGGATAACAGCAATACTCAGCTCACCACATGAAGGACATGGACCAGTTGGAGAGGGTCCAGAGGAGGCCACAAAGATGATCAGAGGGCTGGAGCACCTCTCCTATGAGGACAGGCTGAGAGAGTTGGGGCTGCTCAAGCTGGAGAAGAGGAGGCTCCCGGGAGACCTGATAGCGGTCTTCCAGTACCTCAAGGGGGCCTACAGGAAAGAGGGGGAGAGGCTGTTCAGTAGGGCCTGTTGTGATAGGACAATGGGTAATGGTTTTAAGATAGAGGGAGGTAGATTCAGATTAAATATTACGAAATTTTTTTTTTTTACACTGAGTGTTGTAGAGCACTGGCACATTCTGCTGTGAAAGGTAATTAACCTCTTACAGAAGGCACCTTTCATACTGAATCATAGATCAATTTGAAAATTAAACATTTCAGCTGCAGATAAAACCACTACCAGCAAGACTCATGGAAATAGGCTGTGCAGGTAGTTGACTGGGAATCCCACTGGTTTGTACTCTCTTTAGGTCAGTCTCCTTCAGGAGCATAGAGCAGCATCCAGGCTAACAGCTGTGCCAGTTTTGTCACCTGGGCCTGTGCCATCCCAAGCAGAGGACAGAAGGGAGGTGATGACAGCAAGGGGAAGGCAGCGGTCCCATTGCTGTGGAAGGAGAAAGAAGCAATGGCAGCAGTTCAGCTCAACCCAGAAATGCCACTGCCCTAATGGATCTGGAAAGGGAATGCAGGAACACCCAGGAAGCAAAAATGCAAGGGCAAGACTTTCAAGTGTACTTTAAAAATGAAATAAATAAACAAGAATTAAAAAATTTAAAATATGAAGCAAGAAAAAGAACAAAAAAAGTCCAGTAGGAATTCAAAGTTCTTTGTAATAAAAAGAAAATTAAAAAAAAAAAAAAGGGGTGTTTGCTTTTAATGTTTATCCAGCCTATATAAGCTCATGATCAGTGTTTGATTTTCTTTTTACATCTACTGATTTCAAGCACTAGACCTCAGGTCTGGGAAACACCAGCCACAGGCTGGTGGCTCTTTGAAAATCCAGCCAATATCAAGTCATTGAAATTTTTCAGCTAGCTCGTCGTTAAAGCTACATTTCCCTGTTAGAAGCATATGAGAAGCTCTTGCAGCACACTGAACCACTGCTAATGCAAGTGCTCGCTTTGAAAGATTATACCAAATGTCAGACAGATCCATTCCTGTGGCTATGCAGGAATGGGAAGTTACACCTTCAACCACGTAAATCATTGTCTGCCACAAGAATGAGAAGCACCTGAGTAGCAGGGGGTCTATCATCTTCTGCAGGTCTAAATGGAACTCTACCAGGTAGGAAAAAAATAAGGGTGAATGAGAAACACAGCCACAGCTTGGCAAAAATTAGAGGTGTTACAAAGAAAAAATATTTGCAATACTCTTCTTTCTTGTAACAGAACAGTCTATTTTATATTAAAAAAAAAAAAAACAAAACAAAACACTGAGCACATTTCATTTAAACACTGCATGGTAACTCAACAAAAGTACCCTGAGTACTTTTGTACTGAGTACCAACTGAAGTACCCTGGAGGAGAGCCAATCTATATAATCAAGGGAATCACCAGGACTTCCCAGACATTCACATTAAGCCTAATGTTAAACAAAATATTAAAAAAAAATTAAAAACACAAAAACCCCAACCAGAAATCTGGTGAGTGAGGGGATAATTCATAAAAACAACTACTAATTTTTGCTATGATTCACTCAATGAGTAACCCCCACAGCTGCTGCTCTCCAAGCAGCAAGGAAAAGTTGATTAGGGTACAAAATATCTGCATAATTAAAGAGGTTCCTAACAATGGTGTGGGATCTGCAAGCCCAGAAGTCCAGGGTGAGGAATGCCCATCACTGTAGATCCATCCGCCTCCTTATCCTCATGGCAGGTCAGGGATGGTGGCCGATTTCTGCAGGCAGATTCTGCTGGAGCTGCTGGCTGTGATGCTCACAGGACCAGCACTTCCAGCCACCTAAATGTTTTGCCTAGAGGTTGCTGCAAACGTGCCAACTCACTTTTGCATATTTTGCTGCTCCTCTGCTGTGGTGTCACATTAATACTTATGGAAATCCCTCACCTAAAAAGGGAATGAAGTTTTAAATTACATGTATTAACTCTCACTGTCAAGCCTATCCAATAAAAAGCTTTTCTAATCTTAACAGTATTCCAACAAAATAAGCTCTAAACTTTCTGAATTCTTTTTTGCTGTATAGATCTAACTTGCATACAGTCTCAAAAAGTTACGATCATGCAAACAAAAAGATGGTTTTGCAGTATAAAACCATCTACATGGGACCCAAGTGCAGACCTGGACTCACGCAGCATGGACCTGTTCTGGAACTGTTCATAGGGCATCTGACCACTGCTGGAGCAGCAACAGAAAATTCAGTTCTCATTACTGACCTACATTAGATATCCAAAATCTATCCCTCCCTGCCCTGGTTTAAGCAGGAATTTTCTTCTCAGTAGCCAGTGTGTTTTGGATTTCATGTGTGAAGAATGTTGATAAAAACACTCTGATGGTAGGAGTTGTTAATGAGACTAAGGACACTGTCTGGCTTTCCAAGTCTCGTTAAAGTCTCGTTAACATGCAGATGCAGGAAGCTGGGCGAAAGACAGACAGAATAATTGATCCAAACTGGCCAAAGAGAGTATTCCATGCCATAAACATCATGCTCAGTATATAAGTTGGGGTTGCCCATGGGAGGGGGCATTCTTTTCGGGCAACCATTCCATTCGGGTGTCCGTTCGGGCACCCTTGGCATCCTTTTCTTCTCTCTTGCTTGCTGACATCGTTCCCTCTACCTTGCTAGCTTGCCCTCCCCCCTTTGCTTGCTGCTTGGTGTCGTTCCTGTGATCGCTGCTCAGGACGGGCTGCATCAGTCATTTGGACATCGGGTGGTGAGAAATTGTACATTGTTCACTATATTTTGTGTATATTAATATCCTTACATTACTAAAATACTAAAAACTACAAAGATAACATAAACTGTTTTTATCTCAACTCACGAGTTTTTCTTTCTTCCAAATTTCTCTCCCCCATCCCGCTGGATAGGGGAAGTGTGAGTGAGAAACTGTGTGGTGATCCGGGCTAAACCACCACACTCCCCAACCCTAATCATTAAATCCTAAGATACATTCAAGAAAGAGATGCACACAAACAAGAAAATAATATACACAAATGAAAATAGTTCTGCTATGGATCACATAGATCTGGTACAGGACTTTGCTGAAGTCAACTTGCTACTACTACTAACCTGAATACACTTTAGATACCTGCTTATTGATCCATCACCTTAGATGTGCATTTGACACTGTCCTGCATGACATCCTTCTTTCTAAACTGGAGAGACATGGCTTTGATGGACAGACCACTCGGTGGATAAGGAATGGGCTGGATGGCCGCACTCAGAGAGTGGTGGTCAACGGCTCCATGTCCAAGTGGAGACCAGTGACAATTGGCATTCCTCAGTGGTCCGTATTCAGCACAGCCCTGTTTAAAATCTTTGTCAGTGACATGGACAGTGGGACGGAATGAACGCTCAACAAGTTCAATGAGGACACCAAGCTGTGTGGTGCTGTCGACACTCTGGAAGGGAGGGATGCCATCCAGAGGGACCTTGACAGAGGCTGGAGAAGTGGGGCCGTGCCAACCTCATGAAGTTCAACCAGGCCAAGTGCAAGGTCCTGCACATGAGTCGGGTCAATCCCAGGCACAAATCCATGCTGGCGCTCAGAATGGATTGAGAGCAGCCCTGAGAAGGACTTGGATGTGCTGGTGGACAAGAAGTACAACATGAGCCGACAATCCACAGTTGCGGCCCAGAAAGCCAACCGCATCCTGGGCTGCATCAAGAGCAGCGTGGCCACGAGGTCAAGGGAGGGGATTGTGCCCCTCTATTCTGCCCTGGTGAGACCCCACCTGGAGTACTGTGTCCAGTTCTGAGTCCCCAACATAAGAAGGACATGGACCAGTTGGAGAGGGTCCAGAGGTGGCCACGAAGATGATCAGAGGGCTGGAGCACCTTTTGTATAAGGACAGGCTGAGAGAGTGGGTCTGTTCAGCCTGGAGAAGAGGAGGCTCCAGGGAGACCTTATAGCAGCCTTCCAGTACCTCGAGGGGGCCTACAGGAAAGACAGGCAGAAACTTTTCAGAAGGACCTGTTGTGATAGGACAAGGGATAATGGTTTTTAGAATAGGTAGATTCAGATTAGACATTGGGAATTTTTTTTATTTTTTTTATTTTTTTTTTACAATGAGGGTCATAGAACACTGGCACAGGTTGCCCAGAGAGGCAATCGATGCCCCATCCCTAGAAACGTTCAAGGCCAGGTTGGATGACGTTCTGAGTAACCCGATCTAGTGGGGATGTCCCTGCTCCTTGCAGGGGGGTTGGACTAGATGACCTTTGAAAATCCCTTCCAACCCAAACCATTCTATGATGCTATGATTCTATTTGGGGCATTTTACTGCAGGTGTCTTCTTCCTAAGCTGCTTGTTGTTAACAATTCCTTATGCCTAGAGCATTCTCAACACTGAAGATGTCCTTGTGAGCTTTTTAGCATAGCCTCTGCCCCTCCCTCACACATTGGTGGCATTTCCAGCATAGCTGCAGCTAGTTTGAGCAAATCCAATCTCACAGCCAATACAAGTTATCTGCCCATGCACCTGCCCAGGTGTTGTCAATTACCCAGGCGTTTACACCTGAACACCATGTGTAACAAGCTGAAAACCAACCTGCTGCAGACCAGGCTGTTGTCAGTACAGGAATAAATCCAGATACAAGCTGCATTTGCAATTTTAGGCAGCAGTTTAAGTATTCCACAGAAGAAAAGATGCAGTCTGATGAAAGCAGGAAAGGAAAGTTGTTTTGTTGTTTAGTTTTGGTTTGTTTTTTTTTTAACTGAAACCATAATATTTTTACATTTTTCCTGCAGAGAAAGCCTGCATGGCTAGGGAGCTAGCAAAGTAGGAAAATAAGGTCTTTTCTTTCTTGCCTCCTTCTCAGGGTCAAAATTACTTAGTACCAGTTTGTAAAATGATGCTGTGAGTCTTGCAGCCCTCAGGATAATTGATTAGCTGACAAAAGTGAAATCACATCTTCCAGACTCATTCATTAACAGACATATGTTAGAGAAGGGTTTGCTTCACCTACCACTGTCAGCAGGCAGCCCCATATCAGCTGTGTCTTCAGAGCCGAGTCCTGCTTTGGCTTGGATCAGAGGAAAAGCCAACCATGGCCTATTACTGCTATTTTTAAGACTAAAACTCCCTTATGCTGAAATGACACACATTCAAGAATGGCACAATTGTCTACATCAACAAGACAGTAGGAAAAGGAGCTGCAGACACCTTCAAGGATAAGGAATCGCACCCCTGGCAGTCTCTTCAGGAGAGCTCACTTCAAGCCTGTGCAAATGCCACTGGAAGATGATGCATGACCCTTTCCCATCATAACCTGTTACCAAGTATTTCAGCTTCAGAGCACCAAAACTGGTGAACCAAACTTTGCAAAGTTGTCATCAGAAAGGAGAACAGAGTGCTGCTGCCACCGTCTGCCAGAGGCACAATGCAAACAGGGACAGGGAAGTGTCCCAGCAAGAGTACAGCTCCAGGGCACAAAGCCACTGCACGCAGCCTCCTTGGTCAAAGGAGCACCAGCAAACAGAATACATCTGCTGGCTCAGGCTCCTTTGTACCAGCACAGACAGCTGGAACAGGCACAAACTCCTCACCCCCTAAAGCTCACCCCTCAGTGGGCAGAAGGTATCTCCAGCCAAGCTGAAGCATAATGGAAACTGAGGGAAAACTTTTGCAAACAATAGTTCCCATCCGCGAGTGGGAAAGTTGAACTCAGCTCCGGAATTGCTATGGATCAGACAAACATATGGAGAAAAACCTGCAGTACAGAAGTTAGCCCTTACCATGATTTGAGATAAGGACATGGAAGAGAGGACCAGAGATCCTGCCTTGCCTTGGTCTGCAGGCTAGAGGAGGGTGGTGGAAGAAGGAGCATGAAAGGGAATGGTGGTGAAAAAGTGAGCCTTAGAGTCAGCACAGAGCAAAAACTGGTGCCTGAGATTCTATTAAATATATATAAGCACAGCCTGCACCACTCTGAGCAGCACACGCTCTCACTGTGACAGCACACATGGAGAGCCTGCAGCAATTCTCCCTGTGGCAGTGACCACCGTGTCCAGTGCTTATGCCAGGGCAACACTTCAAACCCGTCCATCCTCTCTGGAGTGCTACAACTGTCACATCCAGTCTCACCAAGGATAGCTTTGTAGCAAGTTTTTAAAATCTAAAAATGACTCACATTTTCTTTATGTCCTTTAAAGGATGTTGTAGGGTTGCTCCATCTTTTAAGCTACAGTTCAGAGTGGACGGAAGGATTCCATCCCAACCTCGTGGGCTGCTGGGGAAGCATCGCCAACAGCTGAGCCGGGATGAGAAAGAAAGGGAGCTAGTTGTTTACTGAAACTCAAAGGGATAAACAGCTACCTGGGGTGAGGAAGGGGCTTCAGAGAAGGCTAACTGCTAGGGGAGTCATGTGAGAGGTGACCACAAGCCATCCTGAGCCAGTACAGGAGAAGACAGAAACTAGCAGAACATCCTACTCGCAGCTGTGCATTCCCTACCCTATGCTGAGCAGGTGCAGTGGAAATGCTGAGTGGTGGTTCCCCTTCCAGCTTCTCCTCAGCTCCCTGCATGCCTGCAAGGAGATAGCTGTTTAGCTTGCAATGGCAGAGATAAGCAGGGAGAGGCAGAAACATCCTTTCTGTCTTTGCTATGACAGAACATTAGTGCTTTTACTGAACGATTTACCAGTATCAGTTGTGAAAGGGAAGAAACAACTCTGAGTAGAAGGAAAAACTGAGAATAGAGCCAGCTGGAAAAAAGATTTCTGTAACACTAATTTTTAGACACAGCCCCCCTCCATGTACATATCTCTGCAGGAGACTTCAAATAGTAATTACTCTAACGAATTACTCCATGGGAGAAGAGGCAAACATACGCTCCAATACTTGGCCAGTTCTAGCCGATATACTCTGTAGAAGAACAATATTTAGTGTTTTACACTAATGGCTTGCATCCAGCACCTAATTAATCCTCTCAACACAGAGGTATATGATTTTATTTTTTCTTAATGTTAAAAAAAAAAAAAAAAAAAAAAAAAAAAAAAAAGACTGTGCACTATCCCATGCCAATCTGCAATAACAAAATGTTCACGCCTTTACCAGAGAACCGGAATGCTATTTTAGGGCCTGATGCTGCAGGTTTGCACCAGCTCCACACTTTCTGTGAACACAGTATCCACTGAAAACCTGTGCATCATGGTTAACAGCAGGACAGCATGCAGCAAGTAGAGGGAATAGATTTAGATGCTGTTTCCAGAGCAATAAGTGGCTCCAGTGTCACAGACAGGGTCATCCCCAGAACTGGCTGGCCATTAAACATCACACAACCCCCACTCTTGACTCTCCACAAAAAATCAAGCTGATCCACTCTGCTCCTTACACCAGTGTTCGAGGAGGGTCATCAGAAATGGATTAAAGACCAAAAAAAGACAGCAGCTCCAGACCACATGTTGATACAGAGACTGAACAGAGACTTCAAGAAGCCTGCAAGGGCTTGCATGCAGCTCTCATGTGTCCACAGTGGCAGTTAAATGATTTATTCCTCCAAAGGTTTGAGAGCAGGTTTTGCGGCTTTATATTTCTGATGCAGTAATTTTTTTCAGTATAAAAGCACAGGCCATATGGCACTTCCTAGGATGAAATTCGCTTTCAGTGCAAAGTTGCAATGAATTTAGGTAAATTTTCATGAATATGAAAAAGGGTAATTTTCAAAGATGCACAGATTCAGTTCATAGCAAATATACTTCTTAGCCAGACCAGGCAATGACCATCAGGCAATGACTCTCATCCTGCACTTCCAGGTTGGCATGAATAGAATCATAGAATCATAGAATCATAGAATGGTTAGAGTTGGAAGGGACCTTCAAAGGTCATCTAGTCCAACCCCCCTGCAAGAAGCAGGGACCTCCCTGACTAGATCAGGTTGCTCAGAGCCCCACCCAGCCTGGCCTTGA
>WHYT01017179.1:36485-46594 GCA_009806455.1 Tetrax tetrax | reverse complement strand
TAGCTTGGTGTCATCGGCGAACTTGCTGAGGGTGCACTCTATCCCACTGTCCATGTCGCCGACAAAGATGTTGAACAGGGCCGGGCCCAACACGGACCCCTGAGGGACGCCACTGGTGACCGGTCTCCACTTGGACATTGAGCCGTTGACCACCACTCTCTGAGTGTGGCCATCCAGCCAACTCCTTATCCACCGAGTGGTCCATCCATCGAACCCATGCCTCTCTAGTTTAGAGAGAAGGATGTCGTGCAGGACAGTGTCAAATGCCTTGCACAAGTCCAGGTAGATTATGTCCGTTGCCCGTCCCTTGTCCACCGATGCTGTTACCCCGTCATAGAAGGCCACCAAATTGGTCAGGTGTGATCTGCCCTTGGTGAAGCCATGCTGGCTGTCACCGACCACCTCCTTGCTCTCCATGTGCCTTAGCATGGTTTCCAGGAGAATCTGCTCCATCACCTTGCCAGGCACAGAGGTGAGACTGACCGGCCTGTAGTTGCCCGGGTCTTCCTTACTCCCCTTTTTGAAAATGAAATAGTTTTCAGCCCTCACATATCCAAAGTGAATCAGCATAAAACTTGCCAAACTGCACCAAAATCTAATGCAAGTCACACTCAGAGTTACAATCATAGATGGCAAATATTAGATATGTCCCCTCCTTAGTAAGAAATTGTTATTATAATAAGTTTGTTGTGCAAACAGCTAACATTTTCAGAAAATTTTCATAAGATCGAAAACTGAAGAGGTACAAAATGTTAAGTGTTAATGTGTTTAATACCTCAACATCTTCAATATTAAGAAGATTATATATTCCCCCCCCAATCTCATTAGACTAGGACATTAGACTGGCTGGTTTTAGAAAGGTAAAGTATGCTCAGAACACTCGGAGAGCAGATCCCAGCAGTCATAAACCACCACCATACTGTGCTGTTCAAGTAGCGTGACGACCTTTTACCAGTGGTGGGGAAGCTGGCCGAGACCACACAATTTCCAGTGAACACTGCCCAACACAAACAGCTTTAGCCAAACCTGAAAGCAACATCCACCAGTGCCTTACAGCGAGAGCAATGTGTTGTATATCATCATGCAACAGAGCAAGATAGCATCTTTCCATAGAAGATGTGAATGCAAAGGCATAATTAATTATATCAGAGGACAACACCACAATTCTTGGTCTGAGAAACTGAAAGCTCGGTCTTTGAGGGTAGAGAAGTGAAACAGGCAGGCTGGGATTCAGGTAGAGAGGCTGAGATAGGACTGGGATACCTCTGACACGTGCCCTGAGCCTGGGCCTGTTGTGGGCAGATGAGCAGAAATGCAGAAGGTGGAAGTAAAAGAGGATGAAGAGTGAACATTTGGCCAAAATTAAATAAAAATCAAGACACTCATATTTGAGAAGCCCAACACACTGCCTTCTTGAGGATTCATAAGAGATGAAGGAACTTGGCCTAAAAGGTGAAGACAGAGGCAGAAAAGGGCATCAAAGAGGAACAGCAGAGGTGAAAGGGATGAAGTCATGGCTTCTCTCAAGAAGCAGAAGGATTCAGGAATTGCCTCTTTAACCTGATTCAGGACAGAAAGGATCAACATATGTTCAAGGAGGAGGCTTGCCCCATCAGGGCAGGCAGCAGCAAGGTAGAGCTGCAGGAAGAAAGCAGGAGCGCTGCATTCACTTCATTGTCAGGAGATGCCCTGACAGGGAGTATTTGGGAGGCCTTGGACAGGAGATACAGAATAGAAACAGTTAAAGAAGCAGCTGCAGATATGAATAAAGCAAAAACACAACAAAAATAACCCTCCCCCAACAAAAACAAACAAACAAAAAAAACAAACCCAAGAACGAAAAAAAAAAAAATAACAAAAGCAATCCCCAAAAAAATAAAAAAGAAAAGCCAGAAAAACAGTCTATAAAACTATAGAGCTACTGATGAAGCTCGCTCAGGATCATTGTGTATAAAATTCTGCGACTGTTGAAGCTACTTTATTAAAAGTTGCTTTGCAAATATATAACAAAAAGCATGTGCACAGTTACTGACTGAAGACGACTTATTTTCAAATGATGGTTCAAGCACACCAAGTAACACACTGTTACTTCACTAACAGTTTTCCAAAATCTACAAACCTTTAAGTATCAAACTGGAAAATCAAGACAACAAGCACTGATACCCTCAGAAGTGAGGCCCTGTGTATGTGGAGGAGAGTGACAGGTTAAGAAGTACAGCCAGGAAAGTATCTGAAATGATGGCAAGGATTCTACTGGGGCCTCCTGAATGTGAGAAAAATTAGAACCATGGCTTCAGGCAGAGGAGAAAGGTACAGATCTGATACAAGAGGGATGAAAGGACAGCATATCCCAGTTTGTACCACTGAGAGAGTCAATATTAGTGGAGTGATCCAACAGTCTGACCAAGAGGTCCCTTTTTTCTTTGTTAATGAACTGGAAAGATTTTCTCTTATGCACATAACAGTTTATGCTTTTTGAGCAGAAGTTGAGAGCTGTGTTTCAATTGATCTATCTTGCTGCCTGTTCTAGTGAAGAAATGCAACGTCTTTTGCCAGTAGCTGAAGAGGTCACCATCTGAAGTTGACCTGCATCCTTACTGCTTTAATACAAACAAGACTATGGTATTTTCTATTTTTTGAGCATCTTACTGAAGTCAGCATCAAACAGAGAACTAGAATGCATATATTTGGCTTTGCTCACATCTTTCTATCAGCAGACTCCAGTGCTGATCAAGATGACTTCCTTCAAGGCAGTCCCTCAGCTGGCCCAAACTGATAAACTGCCCCCATGCATTGGATCCCTAAATCATAAAACGCTTGACAAGGCTTCAAAGTCACTTCTTATGCTCTTCTAGAAACTCTGAATTATTTTTTTTTTCCCTCTTCTGAGTAAGGAGAGGTACTAATTCTTATTACAGATCCAAAGAACCATCACAGATGAATCATCTAACAAATTATTCAAGTATTTGATTTTCTGCAGATGGCCTTGCTGCTAAGGTGCTATATAGCAGATAGTCTAACACCATGTAAAAATGATCCCAGAGCAGTGCTGAATTTGCCATAAGAACATAGCAAGTTAACATAACAGCTATAAACACTAATGCTTGGCATTTTCTTCTTGCTTCTTATCCAACAGGCCAGAGAAGACACTCCAAGGAGATTACAACCATGCTGATTTGTGATTTTTTGGCATAACTAATGAAACTAATGAGAAAAGTGTCTTAGATTAGAGCAGTCAAATAACAATGGACTTCAAGAAATATATACTCTGAGTCCCTATGGAGTTATATTCCCCTAAAGTTACTACAGGTCAAATTTTCCTGCAACCACATAGAATGATATAGATAATTATACTCCAACTACAACATATCATGTAGAATTAAAGTGACTGCTCTCAAGGAACATTAAAAAAAGCAATGAAAATAATGTCAGCAGGATATGTGGCTTATAAGGAGCTTCTGCTTAAACATACAACAAACCTGTTTATCAAGCTGCAGAACTGCATCCAGGTTCCACTAACAACATTGTGATAAACAGTAAACTTAGCAGCAGGAATGCCACTAACAGGATTGCCATTGGCAGAGTGGACTCAGAAATGGCACCCGATAATCCAGTTTCTCTGTCAGTATGTCCTCTGTCAGGATGTCCTCTCCCACCTGAAGCTGTGCCCAGCACTGCCTCAACAGCTTGTCCCCATGCCTGCCACCAGAGATTATATTCCTCTCCAGCTATGTGAGCTTTTTATGTGAACAGTCCTTAAACACCTCCAGCAAAAATGAGCCTGCTGATCTTTGATGGTTTCCTTTTTGTTAGCCAAGCTCACTTAGTGCTTCTTCACCCATTTCAACACAAACTGTTCAGACAGAAGACCAGTGTAGGCAGTGGCTCATCACCTGTCAAAGCTGTCAATGCAGAGGTTGCATCCTTGATGTAGCATTCGCATGTCTCATAACATGTATCTTTAAGATTAGTAACATTTCAGACACTTCTTAATAAAGCAAGATTTATGACAATGAAATTCATCTTCAGGAAATAGTCTTTGTCCTATTTTTACCTCCACTGTGCCAAGCCAATTACGTCTCTCCAGACCTCTGTAAACATTTGGAGGCCTCAGTAAGGGTCTGTAAACCATGGGAAGCACCACTGTTAGGTCTGTCTGTGGTCTTTGTCCTGCTGTTAATCAACCCTCCCCTCCCATCACAAAAGTGCTTGTTAACAACAGGACACTTGTTTTGCTTTCTCTATAGGACTGCATTCAGACAGGTTGGACAGTTTTCTAGTTTTGCTTCAGCTTTTCTTCTGACAGATACTTTAATACAAGTTACCTCAAAACTGACAGCCCTTCCCCAAGGTGCACTGCACACAGCTATGCCTTTACCCATATAAGTGTATTTCTCTCCACCCCGAATTGTACAGACACAGCCCTGGAGCTGTAGCACAGATCTTCACTACAGCACATCCTTTCTTAACCCCACACCTCAGTGACAAACAAAAAAGAGAGATGGGACATGTGCAGGTGCCATCTCTGCAAGTGGTGATCTATGAGGAACTTTTTATGCATCTTTCCACTCTTACCCACCCCTCCCCCTCCACATTTGCTCCCCTTGATAGATCCTCAGGAAACTTGTCACACTGAGTGGCTTAATCCTCTTTGGGCTTTGCCTTGAAGCCCAGTAACTCCCACTGTCTCCAGAACTAGAACTATATTGCACAAACAGACAATCTCTCCCTATCACATGAAAAACAGCCATAATTGGTATAGCAATCAATTACAAGTCAGCAAAGTGCTAATGTTTGCCTATCAGTGTATTTTACATTCAGAAATATAAAAGAGGTATTATTATTTCATAGAAAGGTAATTATTTTATCCTGTTTCACCAGGTGTCAGTACCAGTGTTCTGGGAAAAAAAAGGCCACCAGTTTATACACACACACACACGCATATACACACACATGTATATATATTTTGTAAAAGGCAGAAAGAATAACATTACAGATGCAGCAAGGAGAGGACAGTACAGGCTGTGTGAAGTTATCAGCATTTCAGCAAGCAGTGGAAGGTTGAAAGATATACAGCCAAATTAATAACTGCAAGGGCATCGGCTGGGTATAGTAACAATCAGAAATGCACCCGAATAAAATGATACAACACAACTGATAGGAGACGATGAAGTGAAGAGACACTTCAGTAAACAATGACTGACCTTAAAAAGCCAGAAAGGCTCAATCAAAGGTAGGCAAATATATCTCTTAGAGTAAAGGCTAAGTAAAGTCAAATAGCTAAATTCAGAGGATAGGTTGTTTACAAAGAATTTTTGTTTCATAGGCTTATTCTAATTTAGAAGGAAGCACAACTGATGCTTCTGCCACACTCCTGCCTCATGACCCTCATACTGCTATAACAAGCTTTAAGTTCACAGCCTGCAGGAAGCAGGGGATAAAGATGGAGAAACAGTTTCTGCACAGAAGAGAATTCAGGGCAGTGTAATTCCTACACACATCTCTTCAACCCTGGTAATCCTGCAAGTGCAAGCCCAAATACGAGGGCTACTTGTGCCAGTTTACACGTAAAGATGGAAGACAAACACCAGAAAGCCAGACATAAAAGCAGTTGCAGAGAAGGAATTACAAACAGAAGGATCTCAGTCTTATTTTCTCCATTCTCAATCCAGATTTTGTACCACAAAAATCCCAGATGAGTCAGTAGCCCAAAAAGAAGTTATTCGACATGTTAAAGCTACGCAGGCATAGGCAGAGAGCTAATACCGTGACCAATTTGGATCCTGAGCCAGTGATTGCTATACTCTGTGCTACACTAATCTGTGCTTTGCCTCCTCTTTCAATCAACTTGCATCTCAAAAGATCTTTACAA
Organism: Tetrax tetrax; assembly: GCA_009806455.1. NCBI lineage: Eukaryota > Metazoa > Chordata > Aves > Otidiformes > Otididae > Tetrax > Tetrax tetrax. The sequence goes on along the minus strand of WHYT01017179.1, from coordinate 40,722 downwards.
CTGCCTTGGACAGAGAAAAAAACCTCATCCTTTAGCTGGCACCACGCTGCAAGAGAGAGCAGGGACAGACATTGTGGAACTTTCTGAGCGCACAAACCAGTCCACCCATTTGCTTCTACTCACAAATCATCTTCATCTCTAGCCTCCCTTGCAGATAAAACTAAGCCTCTATATACAGATAAATCCTAAATATTGACAGCCTCTAAAAGGCTTAGTACTACAGATTGCTATAAAGTATTATTTCATGGCATAATTTGCTCTGCAGAGCAACCCACATTTCACTAACAGAGCAGAAGCTTATATTCAGAGAAAGCTTCTGAACCTCAGCTAGAGAGGCAAGCACAGCACAGGACACTGGGATCCAGCACTGTCTGCAAGTGTCAGGCATCTGCCAAACATGTAAGAAAAACTATGTACACCTGTATATAAAGTATAAAGGCAACAGCATTGCCAAATACACAATGTTATGCACCGTGTGTATGAGGTTCATTCTGAGCTTTAGGAGTAAGCTAAAACTAAGCCTTCCATGGGAAAAAAAAAAAAAAGTTATTTTTTATTTTGATCAGCTTAATTCAGTTTGCTGCTTGTGTGAGTACACAAGATGGAGCACAGCACAGACAAGAGAGAAAAATCTGAGGATATCGAGGCTGTTTATTTCAGCATCAGTGCTGACCTATAGCCTGCAGCTGACTTTATAGACACTGCTTGTTCTTCTTTCACAACATACACAGCAATATTTCACTATTTTCCCATATTTATCGTTTTATTACTAAATGCTAACACCTAATTTCCAGAAGCAGGCCCTTTGTAAAATGGATTTTACTAAGCTGATTATTTAATATGTCAACTTTGTTCTTTTAGTGATACTAAATATTTTCTGCTTTCACATCTCATGGAAAGTACACACCATTTGTGTCTGCAGAGCTGACTGACATTCCCAGTCCTGGCAGTTCATCACGTCCTTAGGCGCAGCTGAGTAGCTTTCACTGTCCAGAAGGAGTGGGCGTTTTGCAGCAACAGATCTTATTCTTTTGGAACTGCATGTTTCAGAAATTTCGCACCAATCTGACAAATAAATTATAAAGTACCTCACTAGTTTCAGCAAAGTACATCTGATTTGCATTTGTGTAGCTAAAAATAGGATTCAGGGGAAAAGCCCAAGACAGGCCCAGCTTGATTCAGTTCCCTGTTTATTCCCAGTGCTAAGTGAGTCAGCTAATTAAAAGCTTATGGGACAGCCAGCATCACTGGCCTTTTCTTGAAAGTTGACTCGAAGACAGATGTGATACTGCAAGCATGTGAGTCCTGATCTTCCCTGCTCACTTCAGTTCCAGACACCAAAGGATCAACTGGTCTCACACCAATGCAGTGGCCCAGGAAGGTTTCCTTGGGCAGCAATGGTGCCGGGTTTCCATTCTGATGCTCAGCTCAGTTTCCTTCTCAGCTCATTCCCACCCTCACAGGCTGTGCATCTCATTTTTGAAATTTCTAGACATTTTACTTAAATCTCACACTATTCACATCTGCAGACTTCTCTTGGAGGACACTCCAAAAGTCAGCTGTCCAATACAACAGTGATTCAGAGGTTAACTGTGGTCTTTAGATCACTATAACAATAACTGAGAAGATACCAACTTCTATTGAATTACTGACACACTTATCTTGAAGCAGAAACCCTCTTTACATCCACTGCTCACAACATAGCTAAAAAACCCTGCTTAGCACAGCAGCTAAGATATGCACACTTGTAATTCAAACAAAATACATTTCTTCATGTAGACAGATATAGTGAATGAATCTGAGGAAGAAAACCAAAGGTTGAGAAACTTTTCTTGAGTATGAGTCAACACAACAGAGAATAAGTGCAACGTGAAAGATGATCACCATCTTTCATTTATCTACAAAGCACATTAATTTAATAAATTAGAACTTGAATATTACTATGTCTGATGAATAGCATAACAGAAGTTGCATTTGTCTGACTTTGACAGCGGGCAATGGTACAACACACACAGGATCTATCTCATCTAGATTGTTTCCATACTTTCTGCCATATGGGACAAGGTACAGACCTGGGAGCACTGCTGCCTTTGTTCACATCTCTCAAGCCAGAAGTTTTTGTAACTCATACCTGCTCCTTCACCACCCATTTCTTGTTACACCTCCATCACAAAATCAGGCAGCTATAGAGATAGCTGTGGCTTGATGACCCCCTGCTATTGTGAGGGACTCCATCCCTTTGCTACAGCCCCTGCCTGCAACCAGCTCATCTCGTACTTTTTAGCTCTCCCAGGTACAGGCCATTTCCATCATGTGTTTATAAAGTTGCTGGCACAATGAGGTCTTCGTTCAAAAGTACAGTTTCTAGGGACATCAGTAATACACATTCATAAATGCATTATAAAAATCCAATCATACACTCAATGAAACTGTGTTTGGTAATCCTAAAATTACTATCAAGAAAAATATTTACAATGAGGGATGGAGAGGATGAAGGTCAGAGAGTGCAACGATAATTACATAAACCAGGGGGAAATGCTACAGGAATAGAAAACCAGAAGATTGAAGAAGCTTTGAAAAGACATCAGTGAAAAACAAAAGATGGTATAAAGCATTGAGGAGCCTACAGCCACTAGGCCAAAAACGTCTAGGCTTCTTTTCCTTCTTGTGCTGAGAAATGAGAAGAGTCAGAGGGTTGAAGGGCCAGCCATTTAAAACCAAACATAAAATGTCAGCTAATCCACTAAAACTTTGTGCCAAACACCAGAGGTTAAGGTTGAATCAAATTTCAAAAGAGGATGAGGCACTGATAACAGCTTAGAAGAAAGCTAGGTTTCAGTAGAAGAAACAAGATTCTCCAATGACAGCAAGCCCCTGATTTCCTCACAGGAGACTGTTAGCTCCTGCAAGCCACCCGTTTCACCCTTACCCACAGCAAGCTTCTTGCTGCTCCTCCTGAAGTAAAGGTCTCTGATGCCAAGCTGGACCAGGATCAGACTGAGTGGAGGTCTGGTCCACCTCAGCAGCTGCCATGCTCAAAAAGCTGTGTGGCTGTGCACCAGAGCGCCCACAGCAGTCCTTCATCTCAAATTGGGATTACGCATAATCCTCAGACTGAAGATTTATTTTCTGACTCAGAAATCCTCTTCTGACTCAGAAAACCCCTTCACTACTGGTATTACTGTAATAATGCACTGTGCTGAGTACTTGCAGGCTTCCCTTAGCCTTCCCTTGGGGGCCTGCAGGATACTTCCAGGCTACACAGGCTGTGGGCACTCTGGGGTACCTGCAGTGCCCCTTCTCACGGATCCACTGCCCTGCACCTCACCATCATCCTCTGCACACACCAACTGGAAACAAAAGTCAAACAAAAGCAGTGAGTAGAGAAAAAAAATAATCTGAAACTATCACTTCCAACAAGAGCCCCTCCATTTCCCATCTGTACAAAGTAACTGTGTACGCAGTGGCAAGCACTGGCTTCCCAAACCAAAGCAGTAGCATCAAGAGCTGCATGTGTTGAGGAATTTTTTAGTTGGTCATTTTCCCCAGTGGGACTTCAGGGAATTTTGACTTCTCCTGGAAAAGCTATTCCTCCCTCTGTCATAGTTCAGCCCCGATCGAGACCAGACTACGCAGTCTCTCTCTCACTCCCTCCACCCTCCAGTGGGACAGAAGGGAGAATTGGTAAACAAAAAAAAAAAAAAAAAACAACAAGCAAAACCACCTGGGTCGAGGTGGAACAAAAAGTAAATTTAACAGCAATAAGAGAAGAAAACAAAACAGTGATGGAAAACAAATACAGTGTAATGGCTTACAACAAATCTCCACACCTTTCTTCCAAGTAGCAGGAGGCTCCCCTCAGCACCCTCCTCACTGATACACTGAGCACCATGTCAGATGGGATGGAATAGCTCTTTAGCTAATTTGGGTAAATTAGAGGATGAAGAACCGCCCACGGTGCTCGAAGAGCGGGTTCGAGATCATTTAAAGAACTTGAAGGAGCACAAGTCCATGGGGCCTGACGAGATGCATCCGTGCGTCCTGAGGGAACTGGCGGATGAAGTCGCCAAGCCACTGGCCATCATATTTGAGAAATCGTGGCGGTCTGGTGAGGTCCCCGATGACTGGAAGAGAGGGAACATAACCCCCATTTTCAAAAAGGGGAGTAAGGAAGACCCAGGCAACTACAGGCCGGTCAGTCTCACCTCTGTGCCTGGCAAGGTGATGGAGCAGATTC
>WHYT01017179.1:0-25763 GCA_009806455.1 Tetrax tetrax | reverse complement strand
GAAAAAAAAAAAAAAAAAAAAAAAACAACCAGCAAAAACACCTGGGTCGAGGTGGAACAAAAAGTAAATTTAACAGCAATAAGAGAAGAAAACAAAACAGTGATGGAAAACAAATACAGTGTAATGGCTTACAACAAATCTCCACACCCAGTTTCTTCCAAGTAGCAGGAGGCTCCCCTCAGCACCCTCCACACTGATACACTGAGCACCATGTCAGATGGGATGGAATAGCTCTTTAGCTAATTTGGGTAAATTAACCCCCGCTGTTAGCTAATCAGTTAATTATCCCAGCTGGGTGCCCCAGCCATAGGGGCTACCAGCTCCAGTTCTCCACCCAGCTCAGGTGGATATTAACTCTGTCCTTGCCAGAACCAGGACACCCTCTCACCACCCCAACCTACACCCAGTCTACCTGCCAGTCCCCTGGCCACAGTGTGGGGTCCAGTTCCTCCTCCCATCACTCATCCTTTACTCGGGCTGCTGTTCTGCTCACAAAGGGATTCCACCTGACATTGCTGGCCCACTGTAGGGGCACAACCTCCCTCCTATTCCTCATATACCATCAGGTGTAGCTACGCATTGTGGCTGTACAAGGCAGAAACAGCTATTTAAAAAGCAAACACTCTCCTACATGGGGTCCACCTGAGTCCATGCTTTGGCACATGCAGTCCCGTTCCTGGGTCCAGAGCATTAAAGTTTCTGCAGCTCATGTATACCACCACCTTTCCTCCTGATGCACGGTGTAGTTTTGCTGCAGCTTTTCTTTCCCTGTATTTTAAAACTGAAACCAGTAAAATTAACTTCATTAGATTTGGAAGGTATATAAGAGCTACTATATTTTTCTTTTATTATCTTCATTTGCAATTTCCTGATTGCTCCCTCATCAAAAGAACATAGTTACTACAATGCCTGTTAATGTAGAACACATTTGTCTTTATTAAAGCTTATTTTAGCCGAGACTGCAACAAAGAGCAGTGGACTCTGGCTCACCTTGTTTTCAAAAGCTGAAGCATTTCTGTCAGCTACCTCAGTTCATGCAAAAAGCTCAAAGGTGGCTAGAGGTGGTTATGAATGGAAAGCTCTTCCTCTCCCCAGGTCTCAATGAACCCTTTAAATACTCAGCTTAAAGCAGTAGTTGGATGCTTTTGTATACTGTAAAAAATATTATCTTGTTCACTATTCATTTTTCATATTCATACAAGAAAATGTCAAGCAACAGCACTTAAACGGTATCTGTTCAGTAACAAGACACATCTCACTACACGTTCTGTGGTGCTGTTAAAGCATGAAGGTGTCCCCTTTTTGAAGATAAAAATGCACTTCAGAAAATGAATGCAGAGAAAATGAAGTAAAGTCACCTGTATTTTTTGGCTTCATTTTGCCCAAAAATTGACAGACCAACTTACAGCTGAATCAGATAAGAGAGGAAAACTTGAAAGCAGCCCAACATTAGGCCCTTGGTGTCCAAACTGTGAACTGAGGCAGAGTTGGATTGCTCACAAAGAAAAAAAAATGGGGATAATAATGCCAGACAGCCATTGGGAGCCTACTTGGATAAACAGTGCACATCAGGGCAGCCTGTTTGGGAATACAAATATTTGCCCTTCACAGGTTTTATATTTTGAGCCTCCTGCACGTAAGGAACCCAACAGGAATGCATCTGTGACCTCCTCTTCACACTGACTAATAAGACAGTTCTTCCATGAAAGGAAACATAATAACAATTAACTATTATATTCTAATTATGAACCTCTGTCTTTTAACAGCTCTGTTTCTGGAGGATTCCCACTTGCACTTTGCAGGTGGCTCGCAGGTAACTGGGATTTCCTCAAGCTGCAGGCACACCAAGGGCCAAATCTCTGTTTAGCAGATTCTTCTGTGCCAAACCTCAGCAGCATGAAAAACACAGACCTTTTACTCTGCTGTGGATTTAGAGTGTCCCAGCAAGTAAACTCTGAAGTAGTGAGTCCTGTCCACTCATGTCTTGGAACAGATGTCATTAGAAATCCAGCCCAGAGAGCTGAGTTTCCCTATAAGGAAAAGGCCATACCCAGGCCAAGGGTAAATCCACCAAGCCCTTCGGGCATCTCAGTGGTTTAACGTTTTTCTCATTCTTCTTATTAAAATATTGGTCTCAAAATATTTTGCATGTTGTCATAGTTTTGCCCTGCTTGGGACCAAGCTACACAGTCTCTCTCCCTCTCATTCTCCGCACCCTCCGAGGGAATAGGGAGAGATAATATAAGAAAAAGGCTGAAGGTTTGAGATAAGGACAGGGAGAGAGTCTTGAAGTTATTGTTAAGGGCAAACTAGATTCAACTTGGGGAAAACTATTTCAATTTATTATTAATAAAACCAAAGCAAGCTAATGAGAAAGAGAACAAAAAAACCTCCCCCTTACCCCTCCGTCCTCCCAGGCTTAACTTCATTTCAATTATCTCTACCTCATTCCCCCCCTGGATGGCACACGGGTGAATAGGGAATGGGGGTTATGGTCAGTTCATCACATGGTGTTTTCTGCCGCTCCTACCTCCTCAGGAGCACAACTCCTCACATTCCTCCCCTGCTCCAGTGTGGGCTCCCTCCCACGGGCTGCAGTCCTTCGTGGAACTGCTCCAGCGTGGGTCATTTTTCCACGAGGTGCAGTCCCTCCAGAACAGCTGCTCCAGCGCAGGCCCTCCATGGGCCACAGCCTCCTTCAGGCCTCCGCCTGCCCCAACGTGGGGTCCTCCCCGGGCTGCAGGGGGATCTCTGCTCCTCCGTGGGCTCCATGGGCTGCAGGGGCACAGCCTGCTCCACCATGGGCTGCAGGGAATCTCTGCTAAGAGCAACTTTACTCCTCCTCTTCCTTCTTCATTGACCCTGGTGTCTGCAGCCATTCCTCTCACAAGAAATTCTTCACCATTGGCAGGCAGACGCCTCTCAGGTTCTCTTCACATCTCATCTCCTCTCCACTTCTTGCAGCCGGGCCGGGCCGAGTCAGGCCCAGTCGGCTGCCCAGCGGGAGGCCAGAGGGTGAGGGCTGCAAGGCCCACAGGGTTCACACCTCTCTCTCTCTGCCCCCCAACTTCAGCTTCTTAAATCTTCTCTTCTTTTTTTTTTTTTTTTAATTTTTCCCCTTCTTAAATACATTATTGCAGAGGCATTATCACTGAACATTCTGTCACCAATTGGCTCAGCACTGGCTGGCAGCGGGTCTGCCCTAGACCTGGCCGAGTCCACTGGACAAAGGGGAAACTTCTAGCATCTTCTTACAGAAGCTGCCACCCAGAGCCTCCCTTCACTAAACAAAATCAACACACATGGCTGGAAACTGGGAGCACAATTTTAATCCTTCTCTCTATCATTAATTCATTCAATTATCTCTTCCCTGGTTCTCAATCAACATTTTGCCCTAGTATCTCAATGTCAATCATGCAATTAGTACAGTAGCTGAGAACTAGGGCCCCTCTGTAGCATTATCTCCATGTCTAACTGCAGAGAGAGGAAAAAAGGGAGACCCTTTGCGGTATTAAGTCCAGACCTAACAGCAGGTGGGAAGATAGAGGAAAGAGATAATAAAAATAAAGACATGCATAATTCTTCTCCAATCAGAAATAGCAATCACAGCTCACCACCTGCTCTTAATGCTGTTTTTCAGTGGACCAAGAGCATCAGAGTAGTTTGCAGATGAATACAATTAGTTGTTTAGTTTAGGCAGTGGCAGAGATTACAGGGCTATAGAGATTACTATGCAAAGAAAGCAGAGCACCATGGACGTGGACCAAGCAATCATGCAGTAGACGCTAAATGCTTTGAGGGGTTTGCAGAAAGGAATTAGAATACATAAGAGACGAAAAAAAAAGGGGGGAAATTAGTCAAAGAGAATGGAGGGCTGAATGTCAGGCTACCCACAGAGGTTTATCTCTTCCCATCCCTGGGAGTGACACTCAATGGAAATGGTGACATAATCTCCCTAATTAGAACAGGAAAAAAACCCACTGACATAGATGTGCCTTTTATGCAGCAGGAGAAAGACCAAAAGGTCTTTTCTCATCTCCAGTTTTGATGCTATACTAATTATTTAGCACCTGAATAATTGTGCTATAAGAAGCACAAGGACAATCTCAACAGATCAGTCAAAACCCTGTGAGGGCATCAAATGAACCCAAGTGCCCCTGGACACAAAGTTGTGGCTCTCCCTTGTGTGTCCTCTGCTCAAGAACAAGCCTGCCTCCTCCTTTTAAGCCATAAAGTTTTTATTTTCCTTTTTTTGCTGTTTAGCAAGAGGGAACCATGTTGCTATGCTAGCTTTCTTTAGAAATTACAACATAGAAAGAGGCCTCTTTGAACTCAGTAGGTTTTTCAGAAACATTCTTTTTGCTTTCACCTGAAAACTACTACCACATCACCTTTATTTGCTCATTCACAAGCATATTGCTAAACTATTATTCGTATGCTGGGAAATATTTTGCTAGATGGCAAGTCTGTCAAAAACCAGTAATATTTCTTGTTTGCAACAGTTACACCACATGAAGCATAATCCCAAATAAAAACTGTTTATAGAGCTTTCTGTCCTGTTCTTGTCAATCACTGCATACCAGACTGATTAGTGCTGTTGATTTTTTCTTGTTTTCCTTTAAATGTTTCCACTCTTACAAGCTTTTTTTCATAGACACAGTTGACATTGGTCTGAGTTCATATCTTTGTATTTTCCTTATGGTTTTGCAGAGAGAGCCACAGGTTGCTTGTGGCATTCAAACCTCTCCTCCTTCCTCTCTTCTCTAGCTTACATAATCTTTCAAAGTGTAATTTTAAGTTTATTTGTCTTGGCCATACTGTAACTTCTTCATGGCAATTTTTCTTCAGACAGACTGTGGATGCTTTTATCTATTCCTTCTTCAAAGCTATCAGTCAAGTTTAGACCTTTCTGATCTTACATTTGGTACAAGAAGACCTAAAGGTTTCATACCGAACTCCACAAGTTGTCTTTCTCCTTTCCAAATCTTGGCATTGATGAAGAGCCCTAAGTCATTTAGAGTTTTAATTACTGACACCAACACAACTTTAAAGAATTTGTTGTCTGGGTGCAGCGAGGGCTGGGGGGCCCTGGGAGCCTGGGCACTTCCTACCACCTCAACCAAGGACCAGTGCAGGCTGGGGGCAGCTCCAGCCCAGGGTATCAGGCACCTCTGTGGGGACAGGAACAATCTGAGGCCAGACTGGGACATCAGCAGCCCAGAGGTTGTTGGGAGATATGGAGTAGGGGACAAGACCGGGATTTCTCTTGCTTCTTTCCACTCCTTGCCGGACCCTGTGCATGTTACTCTGGAGGTCTCCCAGGGACCTCTGCCTTATCGCTATCCTACCCCAGAAGTTGTGGCACATCTTTTCCATCTGTCTCATCATTCAGCACTTTCTCCTGGTACTTGAAAAGCATCCTACAGGGCCCCAATATCCTCACATTGTGACAGGAGAAGATTGTCTCCAAGCTATGCATATGCTGCTGAGCTTAAAGACGTGGCTGTATATTCCCCCATAGCGTTAAAGGATGAGTAGCTTTTGTTTGAGCTCATCTAGAATTAATCAAGATGTAGGCATTACCCTCTTTTCCTGAAGTTATCTGCAGAATGACATTAAGAATGGCAAATTAGCTACTGATAAACCATGTAATTTGCATTCGCAGCTACTGCAGACAAGAAACTCTTGGGCTACAGGTAAGATCCAGCACTGCTTTTTATCTCTAATGTTAGTTCAAGAGAAAAACAAGTCAGCAACATCCAGTGAGGAAGTATTGAAGGATAAAAGAAACTAGATCTGAATGAATAAGTAATTGAGATACACACTTTGTAGAGCATACTCCAGGCATCAGTAGATGCTTAAATTAAGTATGCGTTAGGTCAGTCCTTAAAATGGGGGGAAAAAAAGCGAAAATATTAATTGACTAATTGTGATGACATACACCAACAAAAATGTGGGGTTTCATCAGTGCCTGTCCTTCTGACTCCTCCTGCCAGCCAGTACTACCAGGATTTTCTGCCCCAGCAAATTGCTGCAATGTCCCCCTCCCGCCCAGGTCTCTGGGGAGGTGATGTTCAGCAGCATGCAATGCCTTTACATGATGGGAAACAATCTGTCTGCTGGTATTTAATTTTAACTGGCTCCTCTAAATTTAATAAACTACTGATTCCAGCATCACCATATCTAGCTGCTTTCATTGCAGATTTCAGCTTTCCTTGTTAGAGCTTAGTACCAAACTGGTCTGCCATTAATCAAAAGCCAAGACCACTATGATCATTATCCAAAGAATCCTTTCTCTCCTTTATAAGCACTTATATGCACTCTTTATACATGATACCATGCACTCCTTTTCATTATTCCTTCTATCAAGTATCTCTCACGTACTTATTTAATGAGTGTTTCATCCATATGGTTAGTATGCACAGAAATTGTTAGTAGTGCTATGCATTTAGTTCATCCTATGTATCTTTCAACATTATATTTAGTAATATCCCTGTCTGCACATCCTTCTCCACACAATATCGCTGGTGCCTTGCGGAGACTGTTAATCCGTTCATAGATCTACAGATATTTCACTCAGTAATATCAAATATTTTATCCTAATCGCAATGCCCTGTAACCATACAGGTACAACTTTGGATTTACAATTTTTCAGGCCTTTGCAGCTATGCTTTACCCTACATTACAGAGGTGAGGCAGTGGTAGGTGACACTGCTCACAAGAGATGGTCACTCAGTTAATTAAAGAAGATAGATCCGTGCCAGTTCAGGCACACACAGCTTATTGTGAACTCACTTCAACACTTACTTAAAGCCCAGCCCTGGTCTCATTACATTTGGAGTTACAGCAATAGTAAATCCATACTTCTAAACGGAATCACATTAGCATGTGATGAGAATCCCCCTTTGACTATATATACAGAAACACAACTGTGATAATTTTCTTTTAATTATACAAAATTTAATTATACAAATTATACAAAATACAGACAATTAATTCTTTGAAGCTAGCTACAGCTATCATTATCCCAGATCTGAGCTTCATTTCAACACTGTAGTGCTCATATTTGGCACAGAAAGGACTTTTCAAACTAAAAAAACCACCAAAACACAACAATTTCATACATGTTTGGCAGCACTACATTTCCAGAATATTTCAGTGTTTTGCTGCTTTAGGGTCACAATAACTTGAGTTTGTCCAGCTTCAGGAAAAATGTTAATATAGGATGAATAAGACCCTTAGGACTTTATATCTGTTTACTCAAAATAAGCTGCAGGTTGTGTGAGCCTGAATGGTTCCTTTTGCCTCAGTCAGGAAATACTTCCCTCCAGTTTCTCAGAAAGATCAACAGAAGCAGAACTGACAGCTTACTGCCATTAAAGAGACAGGCTATTAAGTGTTAGCAATGGGAAGCACTATGCTGGATTAATAAGTATATGATTGTGAACCTCACTCCACAGCCTGATTAATGATTTTGGTGGGGATTTCCCACAAAGGTGGTCAGGCTCTAGACTGTAATTATGGACTCTGGAGACATTTAGAGTCTGCATTATCCCACTAACAAAAGGCCAGTTGCTCACTGTCTCGGCAGCTTGGAGAACAGCTGCAGAAGCAGGGGCCATCCAGCCAGAGATGTTTCTATTGCACTCTCAGAAATGATACTTCATGATGCCTCAGGTGCTCCATATGGAAGCCCAGATACTACACAGCGCTGTCCAAAATGTTCCCGACTTCAGCAGCCCAGTGACTGCAGAAGCATGTCAAAATCTCTGCAGCTTCACATTGAGGAGCCCTTTGGAGACCACAGTGGAGAGGCAGAGGAGCATGCAGCCGCTCAGCATGGGCCATAGGATGAGCATGCACATGGGCATATCCAGGATACTTGTTCCTGAGCAGCATATGATTCACAGCTCCTGTCCCTCTGGAAATTCACACAGGAACACAAACATGCCCTGCCCAATACAATGAAAACTAAGCAAGCAGCATAGGTTAGGATAAACTAGCTGTTCGGATAGGTACAGTGGTATTCAAGAAGGAAGCCTACACAGGGGGTGGAAGCAAGGACAAGCCTGGGAGGATTACAGAGAGGTTGCCCGAGAGGCCAGGGATCAGGTAAGGCTCTGACAGAATTGAATCTGTCCAGGGATGACAAAGGTAACAAGAAAAGCTTCTACAGGTATGTCAGGGACAAAAGGGAGTCCAGGGAGAATGTAGGCCTTCTCCAGAATGAACGGGGTGACATGATTACCCAGGATGTGGAGAAGGCTGAGGTACTTAATGACGTTTTCCTCAAGTCTTCACCGCTAAGGGCTCTAGGCATGTCACCCAAGTTGAGGAAGGCAAAAGCTGGGTCTGGGAGAACAAAGAACTGCCCTCTGTAGCAAAAGAGCAGGTTTGGGAATATCTAAGGAATCTGAAGGTGCACAAGTCCACGGGACCCAATGAGATGCATCCGCGAGTCCTGAGGGAACTGGCAGATGAAGTTGCCAAGCTGCTGGCCATCATATTTGAGAAGTCGTGGCGGTCTGGTGAGGTTTCCAATGACTGGAAGAGAGGGAACATAACCCCCATTTTTAAAAAGGGAAACAAGGAAGACCTGGGCAACTACAAGCCAGTCAGCCTCACCTCTGTGCCTGGCAAGGTCATGGAGCAGATCCTCCTGGAAATCATGCTAAGGCATGCTAAGGCATGGAGAGCAAGGAGGTGATTGGTGACAGCCAACATGGCTTCATCAAGGGCAGATGGTGCCTGACTAATTTGGTGGCCTTCTATGACAGGGTCACAGCATTGGTGGACAAGGGCCGAGCAACTGATGTCATTTACCTGGACTTGTGCAAGGTATTTGACACTGTCCTGCATTACTTCCTTCTCTCTAAAATGGAGAGGCATGGCTTTGACAGATGGACTACTCAGTGGATAAGGAGTTGGCTGGGTGGCCGCACTCAGAGAGTGGTGGTCAATGGCTCCATGTCCAAGTGGAGACCAGTGATGAGTGGCGTCCCTCAGGGATCTGTACTGGGCCCGGCCCTGTTCAACATCTTTGTCGGCAACATGGGCAGTGGGATAGAGTGCACCCTCAGCAAGTTTGACGATGGCACCAAGCTGTGTGGTGCCATCAACATGCTGGAAGGGAGGGATGCCATCCAGAGGGACCTTGACAGGCTGGAGAAGTGGGCCCATGCAAACCTCATGAAGTTCAACCAGGCCAAGTGCAAGGTCCTGCATGTGGGTCAGGCACAAATATAGGCTGGGTGGAGAATGGATTGAGACCAGCCCTGAGGAGAAGGACTTCGGAGTGCTGGTAGATGAGAAGCTCAACATGAGCCAGCAATACGCCTTTACAGCCCAGAAAGCCAACCGCATCCTGGGCTGCATCACAAGAAGCATGGCCAGCAGGTCAAGGGAGGTGATTCTGCCCCTCTACTCTGCTCCGGTGAGACTCCACCTGGAGTACTGTGTCCAGTTCTGGAGCCACCAACATAAGAAGGACATGGACCAGTTGGAGAGGGTCCAGAGGAGGGCCACGAAGATGATCAGAGGGCTGGAGCACCTCTCCTATGAGGACAGGCTGAGAGAGTTGGGGCTGCTCAGCCTGGAGAAGAGGAGGCTCTAGGGAGACCTTATAGTGGTCTTCCAGCAGGTAAAGGAGGCCTACAGGAAAGACAGGGAAAAACTCTTCAGTAGGGCCTGTTGCAATAGGACAAGGGGTAATGATTTTAAAATAAAGGGAGATAGATTCAGATTAGACATTAAGAAAAAAAATTTTACACTGAGGGTGGTAGAACACTGGCCCAGGTTGCCCAGAGAGGTGGTGGATGCCCCATCCCTGGAAACGTTCAAGGCCAGGCTGGATGGGGCTCTGAGCAACCCGATCTAGTCAGGGATGTCCCTGCTTCTTGCAGGGGGCTTGGACTAGATGGCCTTTAAAGGTCCCTTCCAACCCAAACCATTCTATGATTCTATGACAAAACGTAAACAGCAAAAGCAATGGGTCAGGGGGTCTGATTCAGGGTCTGAGAATAGTTATGATTTCTTCTGTCCTGGTAAAAAAAAAAAAAAAGTTACACTTCTACTTTCTTTGGATGGTGCTTTTAAAGATACCTTTTAACTTGAAGAATTTGCAATTCTGCTGCTTACTATAGGTGCTGAAACAACTCCACAATACGGTGAAAGAACGAGGCTCCCAGCCCAAGGGAGAATGGGCAGATCTCAGGGCCAGGGAGATGAAGTGCCTTGATATGCTTATAAGCACAAAAAGGCCATCCCAATGTCATCGATTAGTCAGGCGCATTTTTGCCATTTCAGACACTAAGGGAGGTCAGATTCAGACACAAATCATCCAGATTCAGAGAACTGCTAAAAAATGCCTTGGAAAATGTGAGCTCTCTATGCTATTTGCAAACTGGTAGATAGTCCAGGTTTCTGCTGACTCACATAATTACTTTTTTTTTTTAAAAAAAAAAAAAAGGTCTTGGCCTTTTTTTACCATTTTTTTTTTAGCCCAGAAATCTTCTAGATGCTATCCTTCTCTCAGAGAGTCTGGCAACACAGATAGCATCTGAACCAGATGCGTTTTTTGCTGCTCTTCTCCCTCAAGAACCTACTCCTTGTTCATATTCCCAAGATGAAAGCTGCTCTGGAGCATGGAAATTTGGGGCATAAGATCAGCCATAAGCTGAGATGTGCTGGCCTGCATCTCCTCAAACAACTAAAGGTCTCAGCAATGAATGATTCACAGCTGTCCTTACCATCACCTACTCTCTGTCTTCAGAGGGATGAAATCTTGCCTCAGAAAAAAAAACAAAAGTATCTGCATTTCTACCTCCTCTTTCAATATTTTTAAATTTTTCTTTCATTTCTGTTGGAAATTAGATGTTTCAAGAATAGGCTTTAAAACAAGGTTAAAAAAAAGAGCATGCAAGTGTATTTGCATATCATGAGCAATTGCTGAAGTACTCTCATGGGTTCTTTTCATTTATTCCCACATAGGAAATACACTGAAAAAAAACTTTTTAAAATGAAAAGTAGTGAAGTTTCTCTGAGGTATTTTGTATTTTCCTATCAGGAGAAACAAGCCCAAATTTAAAAAAAAAAAGTATGAAAGAAGCTAGGAATTTTGTCATTACTTGGAAAAATGCGGTATCCCTTTGGAAACTTTGGACACAGTAAACTGGACTTCCTCAGCAGGGGGATGGGAACACAGAATCCAGGGCCAAGGGTGGTTTAAACTAAACTCAACCCAACCCAGCCCTTTCTAGGTTTGAGCCCCAATGCTGTCGCTTGCTTCTTTCCACTTTAGTGAATGTGGTGCAATAGGGAGCCCAAAGGAGAAACACTGGCATCCAAATCTATACTGGTGCTCTAGCCTCGCTGCACAATCACCAAAGAAAAAGGCAATCTCTCCCTTGCCAAGGTAGGTGTCCAAGACAGATACAAGCCTTCCAAAGGTGCTCCTACAGATGCCCTTACAGGGTCTAGTCAAGAGATGAGCCATTTGGGAGGGCAGTGCACTAAGGAGGGACCTTCCCACTGCTACAACTGGACATGCTGGGGGGCCTGTTGTGGAGCAGGCGGTTTCATGGGAGGTTTGAGAAGGGCTCAGCAGAGCCTGTAATTTACTCAGAGTGGGCTGCTGCTTCCTGCCTATCAGCCTGTTCGAACAAAAACAGACAGGCAGGGGGAAAAAAAAAAGGTTTAGAACAAAAGCAAAGGGAAAAAAAGACTCAACATACTCTACCATTTTCTAGACTAGTAAAAAACAATTCTTGAATAGTCCTGATGGACAGTCAGTCAGAAATAGGCTTCTCATTAAAGGTAGGACTCCCAATCCTCAAAAGACCAATAAAGTTGTATTGTCTTAGTCTAGAAAACAGAACCATGGAGGACTGCTTTAAGAACCACCAGTATCTTCGTTCAGAAGTGGCAAAGTTACTCTTACACATCAATGGGATTGCATAGGCTACAGCTGCTTAGCAGGTGATGGATCACAGCTCTGCATGTTGTGACTCCACATTGGTAAAGCTTCCTGACACATTTCAGGTTAAGGGCACTTATTTAGCTGCACAATTAAATCCTTAAATGGGCAGATATTCACTAGAGTGAGGCTTTCTTTTTATTTTTTTTCCCTAAATTATGCTCTAAATATTGCTACTTATTCAAGGACTCCCTTTAACAAAGGAGACTCTAAAATACATAACCAAACACTCATACAAGAACATTCAAAGTGTTCTAGAAAATGCCGTTACATTAGTTACATAATTAGTCATAAATATATATTCCCATATTCACCATCTTTCTCAGTAAGTACCTATACTACCACAGCACCACAGCACAGTAACATATGTACTAGGGCTCCAGTTCTAAGCACTTTACAAACATGAACCAAAGTAACTGTCTTTGTCTCCAGCTTACAGTTCACTCATCATAAACTGCTTCTCTTACAAGCTTTATCCACTTGGCATAGCACCTCAATCCAGGCATTTCTCATGTCTCGTCCCCATGGTATGGTGCCATCAGTTACTTAGTCTCTGGTATTCACTGTCTGTGTCTCCCTGGGGTAAGAGGTGATTCTGCAGCCTGGTGCAGGATCCTATTTTTAAATGATTTGGGTAAACAGCTCTTCATCAGCACTGGAAAAGGATTACTGTGCAGTTGTAATTCTGTTTGTGAGCAATACAAACACTGTCAGTGTAGTCTTCCTTCATAGATCTGTTTGTAGTATTTTCTCCATTTATTTCCGTGAGAAATACTTTTCAATGAGGAGCGTATTTAAACAGCATGGAGAGCAGAGGTTCCAATCCAAACGTTCTGCAGTTTGCCTCTTTTTCCTCTTACGAGAACCAGTAAAGCCTGGGAACATCAAATGAAACCTACCTTTGGATTGCTGGCTTCTTCTTTGGATTTCCTATCCACAGAAAAAAAAGAGTTACTTTATCAGCAGCTGCTAAATCACTCAAGCCCTAAAAAGTAATTCTGTAAAGCCATCCACTGCTGACCACTCTCTAAATAATTTCTGAAATGTCTCATCAGTTTCTTATTTAGATTGTGTATGGTGCACATTTTAGCATTTGACTGCATTATACAGATGAGTAGTAAAGTCAAAGATATGTTGTTAGACAAAACACATCAAGCCCAGTTGAACTTGGTGATTTGATTTGCTATTCATTTAGAGCAAAAGTAGCTCCACTACTTGCTTGCTATTATGTGTATTATTTTCACATTAAAAATATTTACACTTTTTTTTTCTTAGCTTACATTACTTAATTACAATTATGAAAAAAAAAACCAGAGGCCCATAAGACAAATAACTTCATTAAAAGCCTTAGATACTACAGTGTAATATGGCATGGCAAGATTTCTAGTGCCACATATGTAATAGTCTAGAATATACCTTCTTCTAAAACGTTCTCCATTGTAATGGAGGAGGTGGTGAATCAGCTACAAAGCTTGTCTAATTTCTACTGAGAGATATATTTCCTGTACCTTTTTCTTGTCACTATCATTTCTACAAATCCACACCTGTGAGTGATACCACAGTGAAGCTGTTGTGCAATTTGTGCACAGGCTCTTTCTCATAAAGAGGCATTCACATGATTTCTACAGCCTGATTAATTTAACATAGTGGCAGAAACTCTATGTACTGCAAAGTCTGCTTAATACTCCAGGAACAAGACTACTCAGAGGTTGCCCTGCATGCAGGATAGACCTTACCCCACGTACCTTTCCACCACAGCAAGGCTACAGGACATCAGAGAGCTTCATTCTACAAAGTGTCCTGCCTTGCCTCTCCAAAACAGGCTATCCAGCTTTTCTCTTGGCTACCTGTTCCCAAAACAGTAGGACACTTAATATTTCAGTGTTATTATCATAGGTGCACGCACACAGCGAGCAGCTTCCCCCTCACAAAGCTATCCCATTGTTAGTGCAGGTAGTTGTTGGAAGTCCATCTGGTTAATTTTCTTTAAGACACAGTTGTATTAATATTAACCTAAAGCAAGGAAAAACAAAAAAAAAAAAATCTCACAAAACCCAAAATCAACAACAGGAAAAAAAAAAACCATCAAAAAACCATCAAGAAAAAAGAACACCGAAAAATAAAATATCCACCAAAAAAAGTATGCTGTTCACATTTTTTAAAATTAGATTTTCTTTTCGTCTCACTTATTATAGTATTTGGAGTGGTCAATTCTATTCAAATAAAAGACACACAGCAACCACCTGTTACATTCACTTGTCAACATATCTATATGAGGACAGGAGTGTTAGCTCTGTTTTCCATGGCATCCTTGTGCTCCAGTAATCAGAGATAAGGTAAGCAGCCCATGAGAGGTGTAGTGTGTAGCTGGAATACAAAGGCAGCGTAGAGGTGAATTACAACTGACCATATTACTCATTTTGCCAGTCATTCAGACTAACTGGAAAATTTTTAGAACATTCCCCAGAAAATAGCAGGGTCACAACAGTCACTCACACACACAGAGACATGGTTTAGGGGAGTTTGGGGCAGAAGTATGAGATGCACAGCAGTGCTGTCCCTTCGAATGAGCTCTCCTTCGCAGTCCCAGCCCTTCGCACTGCCAAATGCAATTTTTGTGCAGTATGCTATTCAGTAGTGTGGAGCATTAAGACAAATCTCTTGCTAATGTATAGGTTTGACATTTTCAGATTTATTCAGACATATTACCCATAAAATGGCTCTAACACAATCAAAGGACATTATCAGAATTGTCTGTTCCCAGGACGTTTGGCACTCCATAACTCAGATGCATTTAACTCCTCAATAACTCTCATACATTTGGATAATTTGCTGCAGTAATGTATAATCTTGCCTGGAGGATTCATCCCTTAAGAAATTTAATAAATTAAATAGAAACCTGTATAGCCCACATTTTCTAGTCATTGTCCCATTTAAAAGATCATCCCATAGTGTCAGCACTACGTGATCTCACCATGCTTTCTGCGAGGCAGTGATGTTCAGCCAGCCCTTTACTTTAGGTTTCACTGTATCGGAGGTGGAAATGATGGGTCATCCTGATTACCTCCCATTGTTTCCAGGCCACTCCAGGCCAAAGGTAGCAGAGATCACTGTAGGGTCACAACTCAAGGTAAAACATGCTTTCCAACCCTGTCCACACTGGTCAGAGCAGGCAGTCTGGGGCAGATAGAGGCTCACCTCTATACAGAAGCCAGGGCCAAAAGACATGAACAGAATAAGAAGGGGAAAAAATACCTGTCAGTGCTACATCCTCTTTGAATACAGAACTTCAACTAGCAAGGCAGTTTTCTTAGTATCTCCCAATTCCTGAGCCAGCATCAGGGCAGCAGTCTGGTCTCTGTCTGTGCAGTCAGATTTCACTTCCAGATGAGCCTCATCTGCTGATCTCTGGTGGAGGGCACTACATGGTGGGGCACCCCATCTTTCTTTACAGTGCTTTATACCACTCCTTTAACCAAATAACTGCTTTGGAGGGCTCTGCAGAGACATCAGAGACCATAAGAGCTGAGGGACCTGCCATATGGAATATTCCATGGGTCCTGGTATCCACAAGGGCCCAAAGTGCACCGAAGTCCCCATCAGAGCGCATCACCCATTGGAAGTCTTTCTATGCCTATCAAAATCCATCTTGCTCATTCTCAATTCCAGTTCCTGCCTGCTGTTTAAAAAAAAAAAAAAAAAATAAAGACAGAAACCCTCAGCATGAGCCCCTCCCCAGTGTCAGGGCTGCTTCAAGCCAGGCTGCAGCTGCCCAGCTTTGAGGCTTCTCAGTAGCTTCTGTCATTAGAGGGATCACTGTGTCCCTGACATCTTGCACAGCAATACTAAGCTCCTTCTGAATTTCAGTCAATCGGCCTAAAGGTTTTAATCTAAAAAAGAACATAACCCTCTAGAGAGAGCCACAAATTCAGGTCTCATCAGTGTTTTAATTACACTAGGTTATTTGACTTCTTTGTTGCTCTACCAGTATGATATAATTACACTAATGGAAAGGAACACTTAAGGATGAAAACACCATCAACAGAAGTAGCATCTATAAAGTCAAAATCCACTTAGAGAATGCTACTTTATTTCAGTTCTCCTCCACTACAGTCTTCTGCAAGAAAACTGTAATACAGACAGTATGGGACCTGCCTCTCTGAGACATTCTCAGCCCAGTGCTGAGCCAGGCGGTTCCTATTATCTCTGGGGACAGGATTCTGCCTACCAGTGCCAGACTGGGTGGTGAGCTAACCGGAACCGTCATTGCTGGCCAAGGTGTCATGCAGCGTCCTAGTCCTTGGCATGCTCCACCTCTCACAGGAAGCCAGCAACTGCAGCAGTGACACGCTGCTGCGAGGAACTGATGTCAAGACCTAGCAAAAAAATTCATGTTATCTCTGCAGAACAATACAAATGTTATAAACTCCACCCTCTCATAGCAAAACCAGCAGGAAGAGCACCCGCATATCCAAAGACAGCGCTAAATGGATGCTGTTCCGCGCATGAAAGCTCTACCTCAGACAACTCACACCTTTTCAAAAAATACAGGCCTAGAAAAATTAGTCTATTATAGACAGCCATCTTTGTTTCATGAACCACTTGCTCATTTATTGTGAAGTAGGTATAAAAGATTCTTATAAAAGAAGTTCCTTTAAGATGCTTTTGTTAAACTGCTAAGCTTCTGAAGAGCTCTGCCAAAGCCAGCAGCGTCCATTGATCACCAAGACAGCTCCTTTTTTAGTATTCCCTGAAGTATTCAGCTCTTTTCTTACTGTGATTTCTATTTTGCAGTTGTAAGTGATAATGCTTTTAGGGTCAGCAAGCACACCAATAACTTATTTACCAGTATACTTCACTCATTCTTCTGCATCTTATCTCAGCCCAGAAAGACCTGGAGTTTTGTTTTCTTTAAGTATAAAAGATTATATATATAAACAGCATCAAAGCTAAGAGTAGAAATCACTGAGCACGGACCCATCTGTTGCAATGAATTTTCAGAGCATCAGAGGAAGTAAAATATTCCTTTATCATAAATTTTGGTGAGTTTTATTACAGGAAAACCTCACATTTCTGTCCAGCAGCTCCTTACAGGAGAAGAATCCCAATCCATATCACATATCAGTTAGATGGAATTGCTTAAGATAGGTGGAATACCTAGCATCTGTCACAAGATCTCATGCAAAAAAAAAAATTAAGGTAAGAAGTGCAGAATAAAACTATATCAATGGAAAGGCAGCCAAGCAGAGTATAATTAAGCAAACTAGAATTTAGCAAAAGTACTCATATTAGCATATTAATATAAGGGTTTAAATAAAAGCTTGGTGAATATTGCCAAAGAATATCACAAAAGCTGGATCTCTGGTTTTGATGTCTTCCAGAAGGAACAGCTCTACTTGCAGTGCATGCTACCACCGTGCTGGGGTCTTTGCTGCTTCCCCAGAGCCATCAGTTCAGTTGAGTCCGCAGCTGGCGCCAGCTCAGCAGCAACTCCTCAAGACTGACCCATCAGCTCCATCACCCTCCAGCCCTTCTCAAAGCCTCCTTTTTCACTCAGAGCCTGCAGACAGGATGATACCAGGTCTCTGAAAGAAGACTAAATCATTTTCTTGCTGGGTGTCACACAGTACACTGAAACAATTGTGTCATTCAGGGAGAGGTAATGTGCATCAATTAGTATGACAGACAATGAGAGATTGACCTAAATGTGTATTAATGCAGTGCCCATTAACTTCTAAAAAATGGTAGTTTAGATTCTTTACTCCTACAGCATATTGAATTTTCAAATATAATTAATTCCACACTTTTAAGTGCAAAAGCTAAAGCTTTTGCAAAAATCAAATCTGAAAAACTTATTTTTGATTCTATAGCAACAAGCTGTTCTCTTCATAGTAAACATCTCAGAAGAAAATTACTTACCTTCTTCTTTTTTCCAATACACCAGTGCAGAGAGTTGCTTTATGACTTGAATTTTGCATGACAAGTTTCAGATCCATTTGAATTTATAAGGCCAAATGAACAACTCCTGAAAACAGTGTTTTAAAGTTTAAATACTAGCCTTATGAAATAGATTATGTGGTTACATTAGTTCTCCAAACATCTGTAGGACATAATACACTCAGTTTAAAACATCTTAAATATCCACATTTCTGGGAAGTGATACAGTTGGTTTGTTCTTACTGTCTCAAACATGCTGAGAATTTAGTTTCTTATTACTTGAAATTGTAATTATAAATTTGTGGCAAAACACCAATAATTGTAACAACTAATTGGTTACAATAAATTTCTCAGCAGGTGCACAACTTATTCAGTACCTGCCTCCAGCTTTCCATCACATCCTCCCCTACACCCCAGCTCCCTAGAGGGGAGTTTCCTGCGGTGCCCAGGAGTGACAGTGCTCTGTGCCTAGTCACTGCACACTGGATGGCAACAGCACACATGATATTTCTGCAGAAAAATAAGATAAGAATACAAAATAAATAAAAATATGGCTTGATATATAAAAATTAAAATCTGGATCACTATTTGTTATGAAAAATATCCGACATTAAGTAATACACACGTGCTCAGTGCTCTCCGGATCTGCCATGCAAGCACTGGAGACGCAGAGAGATCCTGTGAGATGCCAGGACAGCACTAAAGTTTCTACCCCACAGAATGTCCTTGTGTTTGCTATTTCAGGAGGCTTTTCTCTTTCGGGGCCTACAGCAGAAGAGTATCCTTATGCCGTATGGCAAAATAAAAGCCACATGCAAAATGCTGCAAGTTTATTTGCTATTAACCAGTTGCTGTATGAAGTATAAGATTCAAACACTATTTCTTCTACAGGAAGCACAAAACCAAAGTATTGTTTGAGTGGCAAAAAGGAATTTCCTGTGAAGCAGGAACTTCCCTTGCGCTGTACCCATGAGGACGAAATGGGAACAAGCCCCTAAGCCAGCCAGGATAATGAAATGATAGCATCAGACCACCACTGCTGCTAAGCACCACTACCAGAATATTATTCACTTTACCTCTCTAAAAAGTAAAGTGTTCTTTGTAAAAAGCACGTGGGGAATATATGATTTAGAAAAGGTGAGATTGATTCTGGCGTTTGCTTATTAGAGGCAACTAAAAAAGAAAAAGAAAAAAAGATGCTACAGCAGAACTTTCAGAAGATATCCAAAATACTGATTTACAAATCCTCTGATTCAAAATGGGAAGCATACTGACCAGTAACACACAACAAACAAAAGAGCAGCAAGGGGAAGAAGATACTATTCAGACCTTAGTTTGTAGACTGGGTCAACGCAATCTGTGTTTCTTTTGTGGCTAGAGCTATAAATTAGCATGTTAGCTGCATATTGTAATAGCTGTCCTAAGCCCTGAGAGTAGATATTCAAGCAGTTATCACAGATAACAGTCACCACTGCACGTCCATACTCTATTTTACCTGCACTTTGTTCTCAAAGCCTAGCAAAATGTCTGCAGCAATCGCATTAAGAGGAAGTACACTTTCAACAGACTGCATTCATGCTCTTGGCAAAGCAAGTATGTTTTGGAATCAATATAAAAATCTCAGCTGAGCAAAATAATCAATAAAGTGTAAATCTCAGCCTTTTGCTCCCGGAGATGATACTTATTTGATTTTTTTTAACTATCCTTGTTAATATATGGATTGATTATTCAAGCATTGTGCTTATTGTACTTTTTGAGGTTTATCCATTAATTCTGTGGATTTATTTTCACATTTATTTGGGTAAATAAAGCTGGAATCTGGGCAAGATCACAAGATGGGTTCTAATGAGCAATCATCATTCTTATCAAATGTAGATTGCACAGAGAGTACTTGACACAAGAAACTTATTGCAATGAATTACTGTGATCATTGTTATTTTAAAATGAATTTTGACAAGATCCATTATTGGTAAGCACCATTAAGTTTTTCTAATCTACTAACTGTTTTTGTGGGACATTGAAATTACATATGTCATAAAAAAATGCTCATTTTAAAGTATTATTAAAACTTAATACCATCACAGTAAAATTATTCATGCTATACAAAGTGTTCAGTGTTCTGAAAAACTGGTAAATTGCTAAATACATAATAAGCTCAATGAGAAGGAAAAGAAATATATTGCATTGGAAAAAATCTCCTTTACAACGTGTTATCTTATTTCAGTACTTCCCCTAGAAAACAGAAACAAGGGTACAATAAACTAAAATGAAATTTTTTTTTGCAGGTATGCAGAAGTTATCACATTGGAAATGTCTATTTTGCATGAATATTTTCTCTAGAAGTTTCATAAACAGACAATGATGTTATGATGAGGCAGTAATGATGTATCTGTGAGGACATCTGGACTATTTTCATGTATCTTCCTTAGAATAAGCCAAACTGGGAATTCTTCTAGTTGCAGACGATGAATTAGACCTGGATTAGTTGCCCACCCGTAGGAATGCCGGCTGTGTGTGTCTTGTTTGTACATGCACAGAGTGCAAACAAACACATTTGCACCACTCCAGCAGCAGCCCCTTTGTTCTAATGGAAGTCTCAGCATCAGATGCAGTGCAATCACCTCCCTAAATTAAGGGAATGGGATTGCCTGCTGACAAAGTATTCAGAGGTGAACAATTCTACTAAATGCAAGCAATGCCAGAGAAATGCATTTCCCAGCTTTCAAGGCATGAGTATATTCAAGAACTACTACAGAACTTACTCCGGATACCTGTGGGAGATGCTGTTTAAAGAATAAGCAAGGGTCATGTATCAGAAAATGTGCATTATTCATATAAATTAACGTTAAACTTGGTAGGGGTGAAATGTTTCTGTTTGTGTGGCCAGATTTTGGTAGCAGGAGGGCTAACAAAGCAGAGAGTGGCTTCTGTAAGAAGCTGCTGGAAGCTAACCCCACGTCCAATAGAGCCAATGCCAGCTGGCTCCAAGACGGACCTGCTGCTGGCCAAGGCCGAGCCCTTCAGCAACAGTGGCAGCACCTCTGTGATAACGTATTTAAGAAGGGGGAAAAAAACCCTGCGTAACTGCAGCTGAAGAAAGGAGTGAGAATATGTGAGAGGAACAGCCCCGCAGACACCCAGGTCAGTGAAGAAGGAGCGGGAGCAGTAATGCAGCTCCTGGCCGAGATTCCCCTGCAGCCCGTGGTGCAGCCCATGGTGGAGCAGGCTGTGCCCCTGCAGCCCATGGAGGCCCACGGAGGAGCAGAGATCCACCTGCAGCCCGGGGAGGACCCCACGCCGGGGCAGGCGGAGGCCTGAAGGAGGCTGTGGTCCGTGGGAAGCCCATGCTGGAGCAGGCTCCTGGCAGGACCTGTGGCCCTGTGGGGAGAGGAGCCCAGGATGGAGCAGGTTTGCTGGCAGGAGCTGTGACCCCACAGGGGACCCACACTGGAGCATTCTGTTCCTGAAGGACTGCACCCCTTGGGAGGGACCACTGCTGGAGCAGTTTGTGAAGAACCGCAGCCTGTGGGAAGGGCTCACACTGGAGAAGTTCTTGGAGGACTGTCTCCTGTGGGAGAAGGGGAAGAGTGTCAGGAGTCCTCCCTACAAGGAGGACAGAGCTGCAGAGAACGGGTGATGAACTGACCGCAACCCCTGTCTCCTGTCCCCTTGCGTCACTCAGGGGGGAGGAGGGAGGGAAATCAGGAGTGAAGTTGAACCTGGGAAGAAGGGAGGGGTAGGGGGAAGGTGTTTTAAGATTTAGTTTTTGTTTCTCGTTACCCTACTCAGATTTGATTGGTAATAAATTAAACTAATTTCTCCAAGTCAAGTCTGTTTTGTCCATGACAGTAATTAGTGGATGATCTCTCCCTGTTCTTATCTGGACCTACGAGCATTTTGTATATTTTCTCTCCCCTGTCCAGCTGAGGAGGGGAGCAACAAAGAGGCTTTGGTGGGCACCTGGCATCCAGCCAGGGTCAACCCACTTCTATTCCTATTCTGAAACATACCGGTATCAGATCTTTGCTGGTAAGAGAGGTGGAAACACTGAGATTCTATGGAAATAGTGCAGTATATCAACAAAGCAGAATATGCCCAAACTTATAACATCAGATTCTCAATACACATTTACTGTCTTGGAAATTGTGTCTTTTATTTGCATTTAACCAGATCTTCTGCAAGGCTGCCACATCAATACAGCATTGATCCAAAAGGCCCCTTCAAAGAATTTCCTTGCATTCACAAAAAAGATGCTGAACTAATAAATTTTCCCACTTTTCATTATATTTTGAGTAACCTGTGGAGACAAGCCTGGAGGTATTTATTCCACTAGATAAATTAATTCCTAGTGATCCAGCCTCGGTTAAACTACAGGAGCGCTCACAAGACTCCAGACACCAACACATTCCCTTTTCTCTTTGTCAAAAGAGCTGCAAGGTTGATATATAGCTATTATGACTGTAATGATGAGCAAGCTGATTTTAAATGTGGATGCTACAGGCGTATTTGGTTGCTACAACCTGTTCAGATGAAGTTACTGATGCTATTGCTTCTATGCATAACATCTGTTATAGTAAATAATCTAAAGACGCAGTGAGGAAAGCCTCATATACAGCATTACTGCATCCCACATTGCTCCCTGGGGAGCTGAGATCTCACATCCACTGACAGCAGCTTTGGCTTCTTTTACCCAGTCTCTGAAGCTTAATTTGCATAGTCATCACCTATACATACCAGAAACATCAAAAGAAAACTTATCAGCAAATGAAGAAACAATAGATACCAATGACATCTAATAAGCCATAACCTCAGTTTTGCAGTCTAGATGGAAGTGGAAAGGCCAGAAGCTTTAAAAAAAAATTTGCGGTTCCAAAAAAAAACCCCATTTTTTTTTCAAAGAGAATAAATTAACATACAAACTCTTTCTGTGCTGACATTTCCCCTCACAAACAGGTGACAGCATAAAGAGGACAAATTGAAAGTGAACACTTATATTCCTCTGAAGAAGTCCTAAGTTATTTTATAAAAATTGTATTCCGATAAAATAACGATGTTTTCAGCATTCAAAGTACATTTCAGCTGTTCTGTTTTCCAGTTGAACATAAGAAGCAAAGACAAGAAAAAAAATGTTTAATTAAAGATAAAATAATAAATGCTAAGTAATCTGAAATAAAAATCATCTGGTAGACATGATGCACAATTACAAAGTTACAGGTCATGAGAATGTATAACTCATTAGCAATCAAAAAAAAAGCTTATTAGTTATTTCATTACTTTAAAGATATCACCAGCTCCTCAGCAAACATCTGTCATAGTCATAGACCTCAGCATTACTTTAACTTGTAAGAATTTCTCCCAAATCTGCTCTGGATTTCTTGCAAGTAAATCCAAGCACTTTTGTAGCAGTCCAGAAAGAAATAGATAAGCAACTAAAAATCAGTATTTGAGAAACTGTTATTAACTTTATTCCCTGAGTTCCTTTTGTAGAATATAATACATAGAGGTACAAGAGCTTCCACAGTGTACCACAGAAAGCAACACATTTAAAACAGAGCAAAAGATAAAGCATTTCAAGACTTTAATACTTCACACAAGCATGTGACTTATTTTATTTATCATTCCTGTGATCAGGATATATTGAGTGCAGTGCTGGATGCAGTTGCTTATATTCATTGTATTTTTCAATGTATCATAGTGATGGAAGAAAAAGAAAGCCTCAGGAAAGAAAAGAGAACAAAACACAATTTAAAAATAGATACTAGCCACTCCAAGCTCGTTCTTTTGACCTTTTATTATTCTGCTATTTTATGTTAATACCAAAAGAGATGATTCCTCACCAAGGAATTTAATAAGAGAGTAATGATCTGAAGAATAATGAAGCAAAACGTATACAGATTTTTACTGTACTTTCTGACTGGTTGGGATGCCACCACGCATGGAGCAGAAACCATTCAAAACACCACAATTCTAGATTATTGGGTATTTTCATCATTTCAATCAGGTGGATCACAGGTGAGCCATGACTACAAGAACATCCACAGGAAGGAGAAAGAGTCGGCAGTGTGGCATAGTGCAGTTATTAAAACAAAAGCATGTCTCCAGTGTGATGAAGGAAGGACATTCCCCACAGCAGTAGGAAGACTGAGGCTACCTGCTGATACTCAAAATCACTCTGGTAGTTCCTTTTACTGTGCATGGGGAACAAGTATTTTCCAAAGACTCGCAGTCCACTTACAGAGCATCTGAATAGAAAAAAAGGAAGGATGGAAAGAGGGTATTAATGGGATCAAGTCCCATAACCATTGTCGGTGCTTTTCTCTTATATATCCATATTGCAAGGTATTTCAATTTTCCATGCACAGATGTTAACTATAGAGCAAAAGTACAACAGAGAAGACTAGTTGAACAAAATACATCATGATAGAAGAGTGCATAGAGAATGGCACACAGCCAGCTATTTGCCCAGTTGTTCCATGGACATTTAAAAAGGCAAAACATTCAATATGATATGCTGGGAATGAAGCCTCTGAGTTACATAATGAACTGGAATCAACAGTCCCTCATTTCTCAGTCTCGGATTTACCATGTTTGGAGTTTATTGCTCCTAGTTGTTCAGTACAAAATCTGCTGATTGTGGGACAAAGCCAGCTGTCGGAGCCACTGTGGGACAAAGCCCAAGGCAGGGCTGTTCTCCATTCCCTGACTCCTGAGTGCTTGGAGCTATCTCACAATCAGGCTCCCAGTCTCATCTTTCTCATGCCCAACTTGTGTTGCTGCTATGCAGATTTGTTGACTATCCATAACTGAAAATTTAGATTTGATCCATATCTGGTTTTCCACATACGCTGGAGCTCTCCCTGCCCAGTTCTTCCATGTGCCTGTGTTTCCACATTTCCTCATTTCCATTTTTTGTCCCAAAGCCATTTCATTGTTGTTGTGCAGCCTGAGTCTGGCTCAGCACTCAAGCATTGACAAGTACATGGGTTTAAACATGCACCTCCAGCCTAGTGGAATTCCCTTCCACACAACTCTGATAACTGGTTGCTGAAACCAGCTCCCAAAAGAAGCATCATATGATTCTATGATTCTCTCAATTCTGACATTTTCAAATACAGAGATTCCTGCCTTGGAGATGGAACATGATGGCCTCCAATATTCAAGAAATCATACAAAAAGATAGAGTGGGTCCTTCTTAGCTTTATAGATTGATTTATTAGATGTTTGCTTTACCTTGGTGTTATTAATCCTGTGGGTACATAAGCTTTTGTAATGCTGCTGCTCAAATTCAGAGTAACTTTGATTGAAGATGAACTTATTTTGCACAATAGCTCAAAAAATTCTAGCTGGCATTTAAACTGGATATTATGAATGTATCAGTTCTACCCTGGTAAAACGTTTAGATCCTTTTATAGTTTAACCTTAGATAAGAGAACTAACTTCATACAGGAATACGCCAGTATTTATTAAACACCATTTTTTAAAAGGGCTGAATAATTTTCAAGTCTTCTTTCCTTAAGAGATGGACAAAACTGTGCAATTTAATTTTCAAACTTGTCATCACAAAGAATTACAAACACACTGTCGTAGTTTAGCCCCAATTGGGACCAGACTACACAGTCTCTCTCTCACTCCCCCCCATCCTCTGAGAGAACAGGGAGAAATAATATAAGAAAAAAAGGTTCAAGGTTTGAAATAAGTACAGGGAGAAATCCTTAAAGTTACCATTATGGGCAAAACAGACTCGATTTGGGAAAACTGTTCATTTATTACTAAAAACAGCAGGATAATGAGACAGAAAGCAAGATAACCGCCCCCATCCCTCCCTCTTCCCAGGCTTAACATTATCTCTACC